>VMDO01000320.1:220121-330054 GCA_007922755.1 Pedetes capensis | reverse complement strand
AAGTGGAAGCTGCCTTGAAAGAACTGGCGAAACACAAAGCTCCAGGAATTGATGGGATACCAATAGAGATGTTTCAACAAACAGATGCAGCACTGGAGGTGTTAACATGTTTATGCCAACAGATTTGGAAAACTGCTACTTGGCCAACTGACTGGAAGAGATCCATATTTGTGCCTATTCCCAAAAAAAGGGGATCCGATTGAATGTGCAAACTATCAGACAATATCATTAATATCACACATCAGCAAAATTCTACTAAAGATCATTCAGAAGCGACTGCAGCAATACATAGACAGGGAATTACTGGAAAATCAAGCAGGATTCAGAAGAGGGTGGGGAACTAGGGTCATCATTGCTGATGTCAGGTGGATATTAGCTGAAAGCAGAGAATATCAAAAAGATGTCTATCTATGTTTTATTGACTACACAAAAGCATTTGATTGTGTGGATCACAACAAATTATGGATGACACTTTGGAAAATGTGAATACCAGAACTCCTAATTGTGCTCATGAGAAATCTGTACATGCACCAGGAGGCAGTTGTTCAAATAGAACAAGGAACCACTGAGTGGTTTAAAGTTGAGAAAGGTGTGCGTCAGGGCTGTATACTTTCACCCTATCTCTTCAATTTATATGCTGAGCAAATAATGCAAGAAGCTGGACTTTATGAGGAAGAATGCGGCATCAAGATTGGAGGAAGACTCATTAACAACCTGCGTTATGCAGATGACACCACTTTGCTTGCTGAAAATGAAGAGGATTTAAAACATTTACTGATGAAGATCAAAGATCATAGCCTTCAATATGGGTTACGACTAAACGTCAACAAAACAAAAATCCTTATGACTGGGTCAGCACGCAACTTCACATTAAATGGAGAAAAGATTGAGGTTGTCCAAGATTTTCCTTTGCTTGGCTCTATAATCAACACCCGTGGAAGCAGCAGTCAAGAAATCCAAAGATGCATTGCTCTAGGAAAAGCTGTGGCAAAAGACCTCTTTAGAGTATTGAAAAGCAAAGAGGTCACATTGAAGACGGAGGTGTGTCTGACTCATGCCATGGTATTTTCAGTGGCATCATAGGGTTGTGAAAGCTGGACACTGAACAAGAGAGACAGAAAAAGAATTGATGCTTTTGAATTGTGGTGCTGGAGACGTCTATTGAATATACCATGGACTGCCAAAAGAACCAACAGATCTGTCCTAGAAGAAGTACAACCATAGTGCTCCTTGGAAGCAAAAATGGCCAAACTGCGTCTTACATATTTCGGACATGTAGTCAGGAGAGAACAGTCCCTGGAGAAGGACATCATGTTTGGAAGAGTGGCAGGTCAATGCAAAAGAGGAAAACCCTCCACCAGATGGATTGACACAGTGTCTGCAACAATGGGCTTAAACATAAATAAGATTGTTTGCCTGGCGCAGAATCGGCAAGTGTTTCGATCTGCTGTACATAGGGTCGCTATGAGTTGGACTCGATTCGACAGCACCTAACAACAACAACAACAATGGCTAGGAATATTGAGCATTTTTTCATATGCTTCTTAGCCTTATGAATTTCTTCATTTGAGAACTGTCTGTTCATTTCCTATGCCCACTTATGTATTGGGTTATTTGTTGTCTTAGGATTTACTTTCTTGAGTTCTTTGTAAATTCTAGAAATCAGTCCTCTGTTTGATGTGTAGGATGTAAAGATTTTTCTCCCATTCAGTGGGCTCTTCCTTGACTCTGTTGAGTGTTTACTTTGCTGTACAGAAACTTTATACTCTACCTAAAGGACCCCAAAAACTCCTCTAGAAAACTCTTAGATCTAATTAACTCCTTCTGCAAGGTAAAAAATTGGTAGCCTTCCTTAACACCAATTGTGAACAGGAAGAAAAGGAAATTAATGCAAAAATCTATTTCATGATAGCCCATGAAAAACTTAAATACCTAGGAGTCAATCTAAACAAAGACCCTGAAGATCTCTACAAGGAAAACTTCAAAACATTAAAGAGAAAAATCACAGAGGATACTAGAATGTAGAAGGACCTCCCTTGCTCATGGATTGAAGAATCAATATTGTAAAAATAGCTATACTATAAAAAGAAATTTACAGATTTAATGCATTTCCCATTAAAATCTCAATGATAAATTATGCAAAAATAGAAAAAATAATCCAAAAATTCATATGGAAACACAAAAGACCATATATAGCCAAAACAATCTTAAGTTGCAAAACCAGTGCAGGTGGGATCACAATTCCTGACTTTAAACTATACTACAGGGCTATAGTAGTAAAAACATCTTGGTACTGGCACAAAAATAGGTTTGAAGACCAATGGAATAGAATTGAAGACAGAGAGATACACCCACACAACTTCAGCCACCTGATTTTTGACAAAGGGACTAAGAATGCAAAGTGGGGAAAAGATAGCCTTTTCAACAAATGGTTCTGGGAAAATTGGATATCCATCTGCAGAAGAATGAAAACAGATTGGTATCTCTCAATTTGTACAAAAGTCAACTCAAAATGGATAAGAGACCTCAATGAAAAACCAGAAACTTTAAAACTACTAGAAGAAATGATAGAAAACACTGTCCAACACATAGACATAGGAAAACATTTCCTTAACAAGACTGCAGTCACTGAGGAAATGGCATCAAGAATTGACAAATGGGATGACATTTTTTATTCTTTACTCTGAGACAGGGTTTCACTTATTGGGCCAGGCTGCATTGAACTTTCTGTGTATCCTAGGCAGACCTTGAACTTTCAATCTTCCTGCCTCAGCCTCCCAAACAGATGAGATTACAGGCCTGAGACACCAAACCTGTCTCACTTCTAGTATAATTAAAAAAAAATTTTTTTGATACAAGGGATTGAACCCATGCACTTGTGCATGCTAAGCAAGTGCCCTACCATTTCATTTAAAGAACAATTAACACTAATCCTCCTGAAGAAACTAGGAATTTTAGGAATATACCTCAACATAGTAAAGGCAATATAGAAAAACCTATAACCAACATCATACTAAATGGGGAAAGCCTGAAAGTATTTCTTCTAAAATCAGGAATAGCACAAATCCATTGCTATTCAATACAGTTTCTCTAGGGCTTTTGTCATGAAAGAATGTTGAACTATGTCAAAGGCCTTTTCTACATCTATTAAAATGATCATGTGAATTTTGTCTCTGAGTCTATTTATGTGCTGTATTGCATTTTTTGTCCTTGCATATGTTGAACGACCATTGCTTCTGTGGAATGAAACAAACTTGATCTTAATGCATGATCCTTTTAATGTGCTGTTGAAGTCAATTTCCAAATATTTCATTAAGTATTTTTGTATCTATGTTCATCAGGGAAATTGGTCTACAGTTTTCCTCTTTTGTTGCATCTTCATCTGGTTTTAGTATTAGGATAATATTGGTTTCGTAGAATGAGTTTGGTAATATTTCTTCCACTTCTATTTTATGGAATAGTTTGAAGAGCACTAGTGTTAATTCTTCTTTAAAGGTGTTGTAGAATTCAGCAATGAATCTACTGGTCCTGAGCTTTTCTTTGTTGGAAGACTCTTTATTATTGCTTCATTCTCACTGCTTACTATAAGTCTGTGTAAGTTGTTTATATCTTCTTGATTTCATTTTGGTAAATCACATGTATCTAGGAATTTGCCCATCTCATCTAAATTCCAGTTTTTTGGAATATAAGTTTTCAGACTATTCCCAAATGATTCTCTGATTTCATTGGAATCTGTTGTAATGTCCCCTTTTCATCTCTAATTTTATTAATTTGAGTCTTTTCTCTCTTTCTGTTGTTCAGCTAAGGGTTGTTGATCTTATTTATCTTTTTAAGAACCAGCTCCTTATTTCATCAATTTTTAAAATTGTTCTTTTAGTCTCCATTTCATTAATTTCTGCTCTTATCTTTATTATTTATTTCCACCTACTGATTTGGGGTTTTGCTTGTTCTTGTTTTTCTAAGATCTTGAGGTATATCATTAAGTTATTTACTTGAGTCTTCTCTGACTTTTTAATGTGAGCTCTCATAGCTATATTCTTCCCTATTAGAACCACCTTTGTTGAATCCCAAAGGTTTTGGTAGGTTGTGTTTTCATTTTAAATTTGATTCCAGGAACTTCTAAAATTTCCTCTCTGATTCTTCAAGGACCCATTGATCATTTAAGAGTCATTATTTAATCTCCATGTATCTGTATAGCTTCTGTAATTTCTCTTGCTGTTAATTTCTAGTTTTATTCCATTACTGTCTGGTGTAGGGATGCAGCCTAGAAAGGAAAGGAAAGGGCACGACTCTGAGTCTGAGTGTTTCAAGGCTTATCTGGCCCAACTGGAGGCCTGACCTCACATCACCCTGTTTGGCCCCTTAGGATGGCTGACTAGCCAGAGACGGGTAAGGTTCCCCATGGGATGAACAACCTAAGACAGGCATAATCACAGAAGGGCCAACAGGAGAACTAATGGCTCACCAAACTTGAGTCCATGAGGTCTGAGACTGCACAGCTAAAATGGTCCCTAATGTTTTGCCTTAGGTACACCTGGCTTAAACCTGGGGACCGAGCCCAGGAGGCCTAGCCCACGTGGTAAGGCAAAGTGGCCAATGCAGCCAGGGCTTGTCCCTCTTTGAATTTCAGACCACATTATATCACCTGATGTCACCTAATTGGCTAACCCAAAACATCATCGTGGCATCACAAACTCTGATTGGCTGCCCCAAGAGGCTTATAAGGGCAGTACACAGACAGGCTCAGACCTTGAGTCAGAGAGCAGGAACAGAGTTTGCAGTTTGGATTACAATAAAGTCAAGCTTTGAGTTAACATCTAACCAGCTGTCAAAGTGGGGTGCTTAGTAATACTCAAGTAAGGCAGGCTAGTCAAGCATGGAGTTTCAATTCCTTGCCAGAATTGAGCCCCACAATCTGGTAAGACACATGAAATTATTTTGATTTTTCTGTATTTGTTAAGTTAATTTATGGCCTAAAATGTGATCTATTTTAGTGAAATTCCATGGGCTGCTGAGAAGGTGTATTCTGTAGATTTTAATGGAATATTCTACAGATGTCTATTAAATCCAGGTGATCAATTGTGGTGTTTAACTCTGAATTTTATTCATTGATTTTTTTTTTTTGGTCTGGATTTTCTATCTATTGATAAGAGTGGGGTATTGAAATCATTCACTCTTATTGTGTCTCGGCCTATATGTCTCTTTATGCCCAATAATGTTTGTTTTATGAAATTGGGTGCACCAATGTTTGTTGTTGTTGTTGTTGTTGTTGTTGTTCTTGTTCTTGTTCTTGTTAGGTGCCATCAAGTTGGGTCTGACTCATAATGACCCTCTGTACAATAGAACAAAATACTACCTGATATTGTGCCATGCCTGACACTATGTCAGTACTTCTCTGCTATTCATAAGGTTTCCATGGCTGATTATTTTGGGAGTGGGCTGCTGTGTCCTTCTCCCAAGCTTATAGCACCCAGCATTCCCAGGCAGTCTCCCATCCAAGGACTAATCAGGCTCAACTCTACTTAGTTTCCAAGATCAAATAGGATCAGATATCAGGATGGTATCACTATAGACACACCTATGTTTAGTGCATAAATATTTATAGTTGTCATATCTTCTTGATGGATTGTTCCCTTTATTTATATTTAGTGACCTTCTTTATTTCTTCTAATTTTCACTTGAAGTCTACTTTTTCTTAAATAAGGTGGTTATTCTTCCTTTTTTTTTTTTTTTTTTGCTTTCATTCACTTGGTATATTAACTTCCATCCTTTCATTTTTAGTCTTTGAGTGTCCTTGCCAGTGAGATGTGTTACTTGCAGGCAAAACATTGTTGGATCTCATTTTTTAATCCAATCTACCAGTCTACATCTTTATTGAAGAACTAAGACCATTTATAATTATGGTTATTATTGAGAAATGTCTACTGACTCTTATAAATTGTGCTGGGTATTTTCCTTGTTGGTTCACATAATATTCTTTTTTTCTTCCTCCTTTATTCATATTTGGAGTTGCCTGGTTTTTTGAGTTAGACATGTTTTATTCTTTCCCAATTCTCATTAGTTCATTGGTTCCTCTTATGAAATTTATTACTTCCTATATTCTCATGATTGAGACTTTCTTCCTCCTGAGTGTATAAGGTTTAAGTATCTTCTGCAATGCTGCCTTGGTGGTGATAAATTGCATAAGTGGGTGCTTGATGGATATAGCAATGTTGGTGGCAGTTATTTACTTTCAGGGCTTGAAATATATCAGTCTGTACTTTCCTGGATTTTAGGGTTTGTGCTGAGAGGTCTGATGTTATTCTGATGGATTTTCCTTTGTATGTGAATTTGTGTTTTTTTCTTATAGTGTTATTATTGTCTCTTTGTTCTGTAGTCTTGACATTTTAAATATAATGTGTCATGGGGAGTTTTGTCTGGTCAAGTTTACTTGGAGTTCTAAATGCCTCTTGTGGTTGGATGTCCATTTCTTTCCCCAGATTTTGGAAAATTTCTGATGTAATTTTATTGAAAAGTTTTTCTATGCCATTAGTTTTTATCTCAACTTCTTCTACACCCTAGATTCTTAGATTCGGTCTCTTAATAATATGGTAGAATTCTTGGAAATTGTGGGTCATGCTCTCTTATATTTTTTTCTTTGTTACTATCTGAATATAGTATTTCCTCAACCTTGTCTTCCATTCCTGATATTCTATCTTCTGTTGAATCTAGTCTGCTGGTTATGTTTCCACTCTGTTTTTTATTTGATTTATTGTATTCTTTTTCCAAACATTTGTTTGGGTAGGGTTTTTTTTTTTGTTAAAATCCCAATATCCTTGTGAATTTTTCATCCTTTTTGCTGACTTTGTCTTCTATATTAGTGACTTTCTGATCTAGGTCTTGTATGGATTTCCTTTCTTGATTCATCTGCTTTTTTGTGTATTTTTAAGTCATTGATCATGTTTACAAGTAGACTTTGAATTCTTTGTCTGACACTTCAATCATACCAGCATCTTTTGATTCAGTAGTTAAAGAATTGTGGTCTTTTGGAGGAGATGTGTTGTCTTGCTTTTTCGTATTTCTTGTGTTTCTGTTTTGTGAATCGTGCATCTTTTGGGATGGATATCTCTTCCTGTTTTATTTAGGGATCTTCTTATTGAACAGCCTTCTCTTGAGATCTTAGTCTAATAGTACTCCCAGAGGAGAAGATGAATCACTGTAAGAGGTACAAAACTAACCAAGACAAACATAGAAATACACTTAAAATTAGTTGATGCTAACTACTAAATCACCAGTGCCCACAGAGCAGGAAGTGATGACAATAATATGGAGGAAGTTATGAGGTTATAAATTATTTAGAATGAAGGTAAAACAGTAATTGCCTGAAATAAAAAGGGGGGCAGAAAAAAGCAAGAAAGAAAGAAGCAGTAAGCATTAAGTAAAAGAAAGGAATGAGAAGATGAAGGAAGGAAGTGAATGTTAGGTAGAGGGTGAGAAAAGAGCAAAAGGTAAAAAGCAAGCAAACAAACAAAACCAACTACCCCCAAAACCCAATTGCACAATAAAGAAAAAATGTATAAACAAAATTAGGTAAACATAAGAAAAGCAATACAAAGTAAAAGATCTAAGACATTTCTTTAAAAAAAGTAAAAACAGATACTAAAAGTATGATAAGTAGAAAAAGAGATACACAGGTAGGAAAAGATAAAAAAGAAAACTAAAAAAGAAGAAAGATAAAAATTACATTAGAAAAAAGAAAAATAAAAAAAATTAATAATGAAAAGAAAAAAGAAAGAAAAAGGAAAAGAAAAAGAACCAGATATCATGTCATACATCTGCAACCCCAGTGTCTAGGTTGGAGGAGTCAGGAGGATCTTGAGCCCCAGGCCAAAGGCAGCCTGTGGAACTCAAGAAGACCCTGTCTCAAAACAAAAGTAAGAAAAGGGCAGGGGAGGTACTGCACAGTGGTACACTTGCCTCATGCAAAGCCCTGAGTTCAATCCCCATCACAGCAGAAGGAAAAAAACAAAAAGATTATGTATTGAAGAAGCTTCTTTCTGTGTCCTCTAATATGGAGCCTGTTGGGCAGAGTTGATGGTCAGTTGAAGATGGAGTCTTTTATCCAACCTCAGCTCAGAGTTGCCAGTCTCTGAAGTACCTCTCAGAAGATAGGTTTGTCTCCTCTCCCTGGGGAGTGGGTCTACCATCCACCTCACTGGAGCCTCCAGCTGCTCAAACCTCTCAGCATGGCAGCATCCCACCTTCTCCCTCTCTGTAACTGCCTGCCACTGCTGTGACACCCTGGGGTTGTGTCAGGTTACCCCCCTCCCCCAGGTTCTCTGACCAGTGATTATTCTTTGTTTTCAGGTGTCTGGCATAGCCCCGTCTCACACAGTCGTTTCCCTTTCAAGATGGTGCCTGGTCACAGCCCTCCAAGGTATGGGGAGTGGCCAAATGCATCTTTTGACCAATGCTAACCCCCTCAGTCAGGAAGCACCACTGTCTCACCAAATCCTCTAAATGGATTTAAGGGCTTCAAGGACTGTGGCTTGTCCTGCAGGAATGCCAGTCTGCCCACTAGGGCTGTCTGACTTACCTTTTTGGTGAAGGGCTCTGGTTATCCTCCCCAACCAGGGAGCCACAGCTGGAGATATGTCCTGCTCACTCTCTCTCACTGTTCAGCTCTGTTTTACACTGAGGCAATCTTACAAGTGCCTTTGTGATTTCTGTGCACTTCCAGTCTTTCTCTCTTTGTAACAGAGTCCACTCCTTCCTATTCTGACTCTTGTTTTACTGCATCACATGGAAGCTGCCTCTAATCAGCCGTCTTACACCAGACCAAAAAATATATGTAGAATTCTTTGTTGGCAGGTTTATTACACTTTTACCAGTCCTTCTGGTCTTCGTTATTTTATATAAAAAGTCAGGAATTAAGGTTATTGTACTTTCTGTAAGTGCTGAGTCATTTTTACTTGCTATTTTTAAAAATTTTCCTTTGTCTCTCAACAGTTGGACAATGCTGTGCATAGCTGTGGATTCTTTCGTTTTTATCCTACTCAGGGTTTGTTGAGCCACAAGAATACCTGAACTGATGTTTTTCTCAAATGTGGAGGATTTTTGCCATTATTTCTTCAAATATCTTTTGTCTCTTTTTCTCCACTCCTTCTACAACTGCTATTTTCTGTATGTTGGTATCCTTGATGCTCTCCTACAGGGCTTTGTAGTTCTATTCATTTTTATCCATTTTTTTCTTTCTTCCCTTCAAAATGATCTGTTTTCAAATTCACTGATTCTTTCTGTGCTGCCTTAAATCTTCTGCTGAAGTTTTGTAGGTGTAATTTTCTTCTCAGTTATACTTTCAACTTCAGAATTTCCATTTGCTTCCCTCTAATGATTCCTGTTTCATTATTGAAATTCTTTATTTGCTGATTAATTATTGCCATAATTTCCTTTAATTTTTAAACCTGGCTATTTTAATTCCTCAAATATATTTAATTAGCTGCTTTGACATCTTTTCTGCTAAAGCAAATACCTGGAAGGACTCAGAGAAAGTTTCTATTGTTTCTTCTTTTTCCTGAGTTAGATTACACTACCTTTCCTTAGCATGTCTCATTTTTCTGTTGTTAAAAACTGCACACTGGTTTGGATACCGTTTGGGTGTGTCCACCAAGGGTTAATATGTTGAAAGCTGTCTGTTTTCTCAGCCTGTCCAATCCTGGCAGAATCTCTGCACCAACTAAGCTGAGAGAGGGCTTAGGAGATGCCCTAGTCCAAGATACCACTCTTCCATTGGTAACTTTGCTACCGAAGTTCAATAGTTTGCTTTGGTTTGTTTTGAATTTTGATTTTTGAGACAGGATCTTGCTGTGTTGTTGTTATTAGGTGTCATCGGGTTGTGTCTGACTCATAGCAACCCTTATAGGGTTTTCAATGGCTGATTGTTTCAGGATTGCCTTGGGAGTGGATTGCTGCATCCTTCTTCCATTTTTGCAGTGCTGGGAATCAAACCCAGGACCTCAGAGACTCCACAGCAGTGTTCTACCAACTGAGCTAAACCCCAGCCCTCTTGCTGTGTAGTACCAATCTAATCCTGAACCTCCCACCTCAGCCTTCTCAGAGCTAGGATTACAGGCATGTACCACCATTCTCAGCTGTTCAGTAGTTATTCAAACATAAATGCTTCTCAGATCAAATTGTATTCTTTTAGTTTCTTTCCAGGGGATTGAAAGGTTTGTTTTGTGAATTTTGTCCAGGTTTATAGCTGCTGTTTGGGAGAATATTTTCTGATCTTACTTGACCATACTCAGAAGTTTGAAATTTCAGGCTATATTTTAAATGCAGGTTAGCTGATTCCGAGCATGTGTTCTTCATTCTATACCATGTAGTCTCTATTATGTTGGTTTGTTGTTGTTGTTGATAGGTACCGTCAAGTATGGTCTGACTCATAGCAACCCTCACAGGGTTTTTGATGACTTTGGGGGGATTGTTTTGGGAATGGGCTGCCACATCCTTCTCTCATTTTTACAGTGCTGGGAATTGAACCCAGGGCCTCAGAGAGCACAGAGCAGCACTCTACCAACTGAACTAAACTCCAGCCTGTCATTATGCTGGTTTGTTGTTGTTAGGTGCTGTTAGGTGAGTCAGGCCAAACTCATATGACCCTATGTACAACGGACGAAATACTCCCAACACTGTGCCATGCCCAGCACTATATCAGTGCTTCTCTATTATTCGTAGGGTTTTCAATGGCTGATTGCTTTTTGGCAGTGGGTTGCCAGGTCTTCTTCCCACGCTTACAGCACCTAGTGCTCCCAGGTTGTCTCCCATCCAAGTACTAACCAGATCGGACCCTGCTTAGCTTCCGATGTCTGATGGAATCAGATGCCAGGGTGGTACGGCTGCAGGCAATGTTGGTTTATCACCTGACAATTTGCAAAGCTTTTCCAAAAGTATGATTTTATTAAGTATGAAAGACGATGATTTTTTTTTTTTTTTTACTACTCTAGTTTTAGAGGTCTGTGAGATATTGGAGATGAATATTTACAAAGGAGAAAAGTTGAGCTCAGAGAGAAGGTCGTTGGCCAAGGATATTCAATTAGTCAGTGAGTGTAAAAGAACTGGAATCTGGGTCTTCTGCTTCCTAGCTAAGGGTCTTGGTACATCAGAAGGCTGACCTCTTCTAGGGCAGGACTAGGGATAAGATTACTGCTCCTCACTCCTCCACCCCATCCCTGTCAGGGATTTGCACGTGTGAAAAAAGCACAGCTCAAAGAGCAGTAGGTTATTGGAGTTCCCTGCCCCTAGAGGGCGCTGCACTTGCCATAACATGAGCACAGTCTTCCTAGACAGGTCATTTAAATGCTAAAGCATTTTGGATTATGGCAATTGCATATATTCGTTCAATCTAATTATAGCAGGATTAATCGGCCTTTAATAGATGGAAATTAAAAATTTATATTATTATCCTTAATAATATAACTCTGTTTAAAATGGCCATTTGCATTGCTTTTCTCAGGGACGTTTCTTCAGTCTTGGGGGTTTAGTTGGAGTTTGTAGCCATCTATTAAAGCAACTATGAGTGAGGATTTAATCTGGCAATTCTTAAGAAATAAAGATCCATTTCCAATGAAAGATGTCAGAAAAAAATATAATAGTAAAATAGGTACATAGTTACAAAATGAAAAATAAGAATCCTTTCAAACTGTTCTAAAATTCCTCTTGCCTCATAAACATAAGGCTTTCAGATTCTTCTAGAGGCAGGTCTCCTGGTTCTGTTGTGGCTTATCTTGACTAGAAAGCCTCTTCTTTTAGTTTAAATGCAAATGTCAAGTTCATGTTGTGGTTGCCCCTCTGGGCTCTCTGTGCTTCTCAGCTTTATTTTGTGCCCAAGGAGACTGACCTGTAAGATCTCCATCAACTAGCTCTCTTTCTGTGGGGCTTCTGGTTGGTTTGACCATTGGGAGGTACCAGCAGGAAAAACCGTGCAAGAAGAGAGAGAGGTAGGTGTTGGTTTCCCCAGCCCTCTCCTGTCTAACTGTGGTTGGCCTTGACCATATTCCTCTAATGAAGACTCAGCTCCTGTTGGTGGCTTCTGTTATAGCTACAAGTCTCACAGGGCCCAGGTCCGGGCTCTTTCCTTTTGCCCCTTCAGACCTGAGGATAGAGATGGTGTTGCCTGCCTGCTGGGCCCTGGTGCTTCACTGGCCTCTGTTGCTGTCTCTTACCCCTGACCTTGTCTCTGTAAACAGGCACTGGAGCTTTCATTCCTCTCATGCATTTGAGTGCTGGAACCTTCTGGGACTCTGACATAGAAAGCCAGCTTTGGAAAGGAAAAGGCAGCTAATCAGGGAGTTGTGAGACCTTAGCTGTGGTCCTGGCGTGGGTACTACTTTGCCAATGTGACCTTGAATGAATCCTTTCTACTCCCTCAATTTGGCATGCTTCATCTGTAGAAAGAAATGGTTGGACAAAATCAGAGGACTTTGTACAGTTTTTTGTTTATGCACCTCCCAAAGAATTGTGAAAAAACTGTGTAATCACATATTTTAAATTTTTCATCAAGGTTTTAAGTAACTGTAAAGACTATAATGTACTCTAGGTTATAAGTGTTCACATTAAAAATAAAATGATCACGTTACTCCTTTAAATATATCCAATGGAATGTCAATATCGTAGTGATTTTATATTTACCATCATCCATTTTAAAAATGGATGAACAAATTCTTCTTTAACAGTTAGAACTTTTACAGTGTTCTTCTTTCTCCTTTAAATCATTTTTTCCATTCCATTTCTCCCACAGAATTTTATAGGAATGTAATATATTTTTCTGCTGCTAAGTCTCATATGGATCATCTTGGCGTAGTATCTAAATGAAAAATATGTTTATAGATGGAAATGCAGTTTTCATATTTCCTGGGGTCATAAGGCTCTCAGGGTAAAGCATTTTTCTGAATTGAATCATCAACACAATTAATTTTCTGATACAATAGATCAAAATTTGGATCATTGTTGAACAGAAAAAGTAGAATTAATGTAAATTTATCTCTCAATGAGAAGGATAGGGGAGGGGTTGTGGCATCTTCATTAAAGGAATTTCTGCTCCCTAACATTTGGAACCAGCCATTCCCCTGCCTCCAAATCAAGGTTTTCCTCTCCAGGAAATGCCCCATAGTAAGATTTGGGATGGATAAGGAAGACATCTTTTGTCTCAAGTCAGAGAAGGGTGCTCAGAAAGGAGAGGGAAGATAAGGAATCCAGGTTCATGTCCTGCCCTGGGAGTTCCAGGCAGCCCAGGTTTAGGGAATCTGGACGTGGATTCTCTCAAACTTGCTGTGCTGGTTGCCCCTTGGAAATTGCATCCTCAGTGCCTGTGCCCCCTCATTTGAAGGCCACTGGGCTTGGTGGTGTGTGCAGGGAACCCTGAATGGGAGCTTTCACAGAATCATGTCTGAGAGGGCCAGATCTCAATGGAGTCAGACACGTGTGCAGTGTGACTTGGGCAATTTCCATCACTGAGGCTTTGTGACTCAGTTTCCTCATCTACAAAAAGGAAAATGGGTACAGCTCCCATTAATGGACATCCTTTCAGTATTAGTTGAAATGAGTATAAACACCTAGAATATGACAAAGGCTCAAAGAGGATTCCAAGGATTCTAAAGGCTCCTCCCAAACCATACACTCCAGGGAGGGAGCCAAGATCAGCCCCAACAAATAACCTGATTTCCTCCAGCAATCCCGCACTTGAAGGCAATGGGCTGCCATTGTGGCTGCCTCGACATCTCAATAAGGCAAGGCAGAGCACTCTCAGCCCTTTGGCTCATATTTGTATGCTTTGTTTTGTTTTTGGTAAATTTTGCCACCCACTGAGGCTTCTTTTTATTAAAAAAAAAAAAGTTAATCTTTATCCACAAGTCTTGACCTTTCCCACCTCAGGCAGGTTGGTATTTCCAATGACTCTCCTGGTAAAAGAAATAAGCCATGGATTTGTAGTTTTGGGGAGCAGTTTGGCTGCCTTCCTAGGACTCCCCCATTTCTCAGGGAAAGAACTATAATCAAGGCTACGAGCACAATACATGAGCCTGGAAAATGACAGTTGCTGCTTTCCAGGAATGGGAATAAAATATATATTCACTCTATCCTCCTGGAAACACTGGAGTTGCCTGGGGGCCAATTTTGAATCCGGCAATCCATATTTGAGCTTTCTACTGGAAAAACAAAATGAGACATTGATATGCTAAGAAGTTGCTAAGTGAGTCAGTGCCGCTGTAGGCCCGCTCTGATGTGACTTTTGTGCTAACATTATTGCTCAGACACCAAGCCTGCACAAAGACCGCACTGCTGACTGGCACTTTGGCACCAGAATGGGAGCCTCCCTGGCACGCCAGCAGGCTGAGCTCAGAATTTTTGGTTCAGTTCCTACAGAGGCAGAGGAATGCCGCTGTTTTCTTTTTATAAAGAGCCCCCTTGTGCATATTGACCCTTCTTTGGTTTCCTTTGCCGCCTCTCAGAACACAACTTTAATTTATGAGATCTTGGGCAACTTCATCTAAATGATGTTTTATTTTGGAATTGAATTTTGTTCTGGTTTTCTGCTGAGGAGGGTAAGTGTGGTGGATTGAGGGTGTTCATGGCCCCGATTCTTTGACCCTCTTCCTGTCCGTGCTCATGCCTTGCACCCCATAACAGAGCAGTGTTCTCCCAGCGGAGCTCTGGTTCAAGTATGTGATTTGCTTTGACCAATGGCATCCTAGCAAAGGTCACGGATAGGTAGGCGTGAGGGGTGCTTGCACCATGGGCTCATCTGCTTTGGTTCCTCTGCCATTGCTGAGTGAATGTGCCTGGGCTAGCCTGCTGGAAGAGCAGAGATGCATGGACCAGAACCAAGTGGCCCTACTTGTTCCTGCCAATGCAGATCAGCTAAGAGGTAGCTCATCCCAGACATTTGGCCAAGCCCAGACTCATCAGTGAAAGCGGTGCTTATTACTTGAAGCAACTACCTTCAGGAGATGTTTGTTACACAGCACTGTTGTATAATAGACACTCTGCTCCTGCTCCCTCCAGGAACCAAATCCAAAGGCACATTGAGCCCACATACAACACTTCCTAAGGACTCAGGATATGATGATAACTAGAGAAAAGAAGGAACCTTAAAAGGGAGACTCAAATGCTTCCACCTTGCAGATCATGGGTCTGTATCAGTGAGATTCAGTTTAGCTAAATACATAAAAGTACGGGCCCTGAAATCTCACTCTGAGTCCAAAACCCAGATCCACATATGAGCTGTGTCTTTGAGCAAGTTACTTTACCTTCTGTGTCTCCATTTCCTCATTTGTAAAATGGGCAGGATAATAAATGAGACCAACTTCATAAAGTTATCATAAAGATTAATAATATTTTAAATATTTTTAAAAATTTTAAATTGATGTTCTGGCAAGATAAAAACAAAGTTCACTACAGGAAAAGTTTCTATCTTAAACAGAACTGGAACCCATATAGACATATAGAAACTGGAACCCATAAGGACATATAGAAAAATATTACCAAGTAAATGATAGAGAAGACTTAGATGGGGAGGGTGGGGGAGGGGAAGCATACAAGAGGGTAAGGGGGCACCTATGTGAATAATGTACATCAAAATGCATATATGGAAATGCCACAATGAAAAGCATGTCAGAATGAATAACATTAAGGTGGACATTAAAAATTTCCAATAAAAAATTTTTAAATTGAAAAAAAAATCGTATACATTTATGGTGTATAACATGGTGTTTTGAAATATGTGTACATTGTTAAATGGCTAAGTCAAGCTAATTAACGTATACATATCACATGCTCATTTTTTTCCCCTGCTGGTGAAAATACTTAAAATCTATTCTCTTAGTGACATTCAAGTATACAACACATTATTAACTGTAGTCACCATGTTGTACAATATGTGTCCTGACTCGAAATGAGAAGGATGGGGAGGGATTGTGGTATCTTCATTAAAGGAATTTCTGCTCCCCAACATTTAGAACCAGCCATTCCCCTGCCTCCAAATCAAGTTTTTCCTCTCCGAGAAATGCCCCACAGTAAGATTTGGGATGGATAGGGAAGACATCTTTTGTCTCAAGTTAGAGAAGGGCGCTCAGAAAGGAGAGGGAAGAAAGGGAATCCAGGTTCCTGTCCTGCCCTGGGAGTTCCAGGCAGCCCAAGTTTAGGGAATCTGGATGTGGAGTCTCTCAAACTCGCTGTGCTGGTTGCCCCTTGGAGATTGCATCCTCAGTGCCTGTGCCCCCTCATTTGAAGGCCACTGGACTTGGTGGTGTGTGTGTGAAGGGCACCCTGGATGGGAGGTTTCACAGAGTCATGTCTGAGAGGGCCAGATCTGGAGTCAGACACCTGTGCTGTGTGACTTGGACTACATTGAAACTGTGGCTCATTTCACCATCAACTTTCCAATGTGCTTGTCCTGAGACTGTCTGCTTCTGGGTTCCTCTTTTATTTTTTTATGAGTTATGTTGTTGTTATGTGCCATCTAGTTGGGTCTGACTCATAGCAACCCTAGTGTTTTGGGATTCTTCAGGAGTGGGTTGCCACATCCTTCTTTCTTTTTTATGGTGCTGGGGATCAAAGCTGTGTCCCCAGAAAGTACAGAGCAGCACTCTACTAACTGAGCTAAGCCTCAGCCCTTTATGAAGTATGTTGTTGTTGTTGTTAGGTGCCGTCAAGTCGGTATCCGACTCATAGCGACCCTCATAGGGTTTTCAACGGCTGATTGTTTTGGGATTGCCTTGGGAGTGGATTGCCAGGTCCTTCTCCCATTTTTGCGGTGCTGGGAATTGAACTCAGGACCTCAGAGACTGCTGTGCGGTGCTCTACAAACTGAGCTAAATCCTAGCCCTTATGAAGTATAGTATGATTTTTTAAAAAATTACATGCAGTAAGCCAGGCATGGTGGCACACGCCTGTAATCCCAGTGGTTTGGGAGGTGGAGGCAGGAGGATCACAGATTTGAGACCAGAGGCAGTCTGCGTAACTTAGTGAGACCCTGTCTCAAAAAGTAAAAAATAGGCTGGGGGTGCAGCTCAGTGGTCCAGCACTTGCACAGTATGCAAGTGTGAGGCCCTGGGTTCAATCCCCAGTACCACAAAAACAAAAACAAAACAAACAAACAAAATCATGCAGTATAATGAGTTTCATTATAAGGTTTTCATATCAGTACAGCCTTTACTTTGCACTTGTTCTCTCTCTGTACCCAGCTATGTTACCGCCCTTCCCCCTCTTGCTTGTCCTATCTCCATCCCTTTCTGATTTGTCTCTCTGCTCCAGGTGAGTCCCCTTGTATTTTGCAATCTTAGATACATACAATTTTATATGTAACTACATTTTTTTTATCATTTAAGGAATGTCTGGCTTATAAATATGAGTAAAAACATGGGGAATTTCTCTTGCTCAGACTGAGTTATTTTGCTTAAAATAATCTCCAGGTCTATCCATTTTGCTGCAAAAGATGTGATTTCATTCTTCTTCACACAGTCATATTCCATCATATAAATGGACCACATTTTTTTAATGTACTCTTTTATTGAAGGACACTTGTCCTGATTCCATAACCTTACAATTGTGACCAGTGCTGCAATAAACAGAAGTGCAGTTAGCTCTCTTTGGGTATATAGGCAAAAGTGGTACAGCGGGATCATATGGCAGTTCTATTTTTAGTTTTCAGAGAAATCTCCATACTGATTTCCACAGTGGCTGTACTAGTTTACATTCCCACCAACAGTGAAAAGGGGAACCTTTCCCCCATGTTCTCTCCAGAATTTTTTGTTGTTTGTTTTATTGATGTTAACTATTCTGGTCGGGGTAAGGTGGAATCCCAGTGGAGCTTTCACTTGCTTTCCCTAATGCCTAAGGATGTTGAACATTTTTTCATAGGTTTACTGGCCATTTGTATTTCTTCTTTGAGAACTGTTCGATTCTGTTGCCTATTTATTCATTGGATTATTAGGGGAGGGGTTTGGTGCTTAATTTTTTGAGTTCTTTATATAATCTAGATTTCAAACCTCTGTTGGATGTCAAATTAGCAAAGATTGTCTCCCATTCCATAGGCTCTCCTCTTACTCTATTGATTGTTTTCTTTGCTGTGCAGAAGCTTTTTAATTTCAGATAATCTTGTTTGTCTATTCTTGGTACTGTTTCTTGGGCAACTGGAGTCTAAGGAAGAAACTGCCTGTGCCTCCAGGTTGAAGTATGTTGCCTACCTTTTCTACTAGTTTCAGAGTTTCTGGTTTTATATTGAGACCTTTGATCCATTTTGAATTGATTTTTGTACAGGCTGAGAGGTATGGATCTATTTCAATTCTTCTGCATATGGATATCCAGTTTTCCCAGCACCATTTGCTGAAGAGACTCTTTTTCCCAATATATATTTTTGGCACCTTTGTCAAAGATCAGGTGGCTGTAACTGTGTGGGTCTATATCTGGGTTTTCTGTTCTGTTTTATTGATCTTCCTGTCTGTTTTCGTGTTGGTACCAAGCTGCTTTCATGACTATGGCCCTGTAGCATAGTTTGAAGTTAGGTATTGTGATGCCTCCTGCACTACTTTTGATGCTTAGGATTGTTCTGGCTGTGTGGGGTCTTTTGTGTTTCCAAGTGAATTCTATTTTTTTCTATTTCTGTGAAGTACATGATTGGGATTTTGATGAGGACTGCATTGAATCTATAGATTGCTTTTGGTAGGTTAGTCATTTTCACAATATTAATTCTTCCAATCCATGAATAAGGGAGTTCTCTCTGTCTTCTAGTGTCTTCTTCAATTTCTTTCTCTAATGTTTTGATGTTTTCATTATATAGTTCTTTAGTGTCCTGGGTTATATTAATTCCTAGATTTATTTGTATATGTGCTATTGTGAATGGGATTATTGATTTATTTCCTGTCCTATTCATTATTGGTATATAAGGGGTTTCTGATTTTTGAATGTTGATTTTGTATCCTGCTAATTTGCTGAAGAAACTTATTAGCTCTAAGAGTTTTCTAGCAGAGTCTTTAGGGGCTTTTAAGGGTAGGATCATGTCATCTGCAAATAAGGATTATTTGTTTCTTTATTCTCTATTTGTGTTCCTTGTATTTCTTTCTCTTTCCCTATTGCTCTGGCTAGAACTTGAGTCACTATATTGAAGAAGAATGAAGAGAGTGGACAGCCTTTTCTTGTTCCTGATTTTAGAGTTAATGCTTTTAGCTTTTCTCCATTTAGTATAATGTTGGCCAGAGGTTTGTTGTATATAGATGTTATGATGTTGAGGTATGTTCCTTCCCCACCCAGTTTCTTCGGAGCTTTTGTCATGAAGAGATATTGAACTTGTCAAAGGATTTTTCTCCATTTATTGAAATGATCGTATGGTTTTTGTCTCTGAGTCTACTGATATGCTGTATTACATTTATTGATTTGCATATGTTGAAATAGCATTATAGCTGTAGAATGAAACCCAATTACTTGGAGTGTATGATCTTTTAAATGTGTTATTGTATTTGGTTTGCAAGTATTTCATTGAGGATTTTAGTGTCTATGTTGGTTTATACTTTTTGTTGTGTCCTTTGGGGATCAGAGTGATACTGGCTCTGTAGAACAAATTTGGGAGTATTCCTTTCCTTTCTCTTTATGGAATAGTGTGAGTAGGATAGGAATTAGTTCCCCTTTGAAGGTTTGATAGAATTTGGCTATGAACTCATCAGAACCCAGGGTTTTCATTGTTGGAAGATTCTTTATTACTCTTCAATTTCTTTACTTGTTATAGGTCTGTTTAAATTATTTATATCCTCCAGATTTAATTTTGGTAGGTCATATGTGTTGAGGAATTAATCTATTTCTTCTGTATTTTCATTTTTTGGAGGAGTACAGGTTCTCAAAGTAATTCCTAATAGTCCTCTCTATATCATTGGTATCTATTGTAAAGACAAATTTTCCATCTCTTTGTTGTTGTTGTTAGGTGCCTTCCAGATGGGTCCAACACATACTGACCCTATGTACAACAGAATGAAACACTCCTCAATTCTGTGCCAGGCATATGATCTTTTTTATGTTTAAGCCCACTGTGCAGACACTATGTCAATCCATCCAGTTGAGGGTCTTCCTTTTCTTCATTGACCTGCCACTCTCCTATACATGATGTCCTTCTCTAGGAATTGGTTCCTCCTGAAAACATGTTCAAAATATATAAGACACAGTCTAGCCATCCATGCTTTCCAAGGAACATACTGATTGTACTTCTTCTAGGACAGATCTGTTGGTTCTTTAGCCAGTCCATGGTACATTCAATATTCATCTCCAACACTATAATTCAAAAGCATCAATTCTTTTTCTGTCTCCTTTATTCAATGTCCAGTTCCACAACTATATGATGTGACTGAAAATCCTATGGCATCAATCAGGTTCACCCTCATCTTCAGTGTGACATCTTTACTTTTCAATACTTTAAAGACATCTTTTGCAACAGCTTTTCCCAATACAATTCATCTTTTGATTTCTTGACTGCTGCTTCCATAGGTGTTGATTGTAGAACCAAGTAAAGCAAAATCTTGGAAAACCTCAAGATTTTCTCCACTTATCATGAAGTTCCATACTGACCCAGTTGTAAAGATTTTTGCTTTGTTGATGTTGAGCCACAATCCAGACTAAAGATTGGGTTCTTTGATCTTCATCAGTAAATGTTTCTAATTCTCTTCACTTTCAGCAAGCAGAGTTGTGTCATCTGCATAATACAGGTTGTTAATGAGTCTTCCTCCAAACATAATGCCACATTCTTCTGCATAAAGTCCAGCTTCTCAGATTATTTGCTCAGGATAGAGGTGGAAGAGGTACAGTAAAAGGATACAGCCCACACCTTTCTTGACTTTAAACCAGGCAGTGTTTCCTTGTTCTGTTTGATGAACTGCTTCCTGGTCCATGTACAGATTCCTCATGGGTACAATTAAGTGCTCTGGTCTTCCCATTCTTCACAATGTTACCCATAATTTGTTGTGATCTATATAGTCATATGTCTTTGTATAGTGAATAAAACATAGATAGACATCTTTCTGGTATTCTCTGCTTTTGGCTAATATCCATCTGACATCAGCAATGATGTCCCTCGTTCCACACCCTCTTCTGAATCCAGCTTGATTTTCATGCAGTTCCCTGACTATGTACTGCTACAGTTGCTTTTGAATGATCTTTAGCAAAATGTTGCTTGTGTGTGATATTAATGGTATCACTTGATAATTTCCACATTCAGTCAGATCTCCTTTCTTAGGAATAGGCACAATAAGGATCTCATCCAGTCAGTTGGTCACATAGCTGTTTTTCAAATCTCTTGGCATAAACAAGTTAGCATCTCCAGTGCTGCATCTGTTTGTTGAAACATCTCTGTTGGTATTCCATCCATTCCTGGAGCCTTGCATTTCACCAATTCCTTCAGGACAGCTTTCACTTCATCCTCCAGTACCACTGGTTTGTGATGATCTCCAACCTCTTGAAATGGTTAGTCATCCACCAATTCCTTTTGGTATAATCACTCTGTGTATTCCTTCCATCTTCTTTTGATGTTTCCTGCATTATTTGGTATTTTCCCTATAGAATCCTTCACTATTGCCACTCGAAGCTTGAATTTTTTCTTCAATTCCTTAAGCTTGAGAAACACAGAGCGTGTTCTTCCTTTTTGGTTTTCTGTTTCCAGCTCTTTGCACATGTCATTATAATATTTGAATTTGTATCCTTGAGCTGCCCTTTGAAATCTTCTGTTTAGTTCCTTAAATTTGTCATGTCTTCCTTTTACTTTAACTGCTTGACCTTCAAAGGCAAGTTTTAGAGTCTCTTTTGACATGTAATTTGGTCTTTTCTTTTGTTCCTGTTTTTAATAACCTTTTGCTTTCCTCATGAGTGATGTCTTTGATATCATGTCACAACTTGTCTGGTCTTCAATTATTAGTGTCTAATGCATCAAACCTGTTCTTGAAGTATTCTCTGAACTCAAATGGTAGATACTGAAGGTCATATTTTGGCTATCATAGCCTTGTTCTAATTTTCTTCAGTTTCAGTTTGAACCTGCATATGAGCGGTTGATGGTCTGATCCACAATCAGCACCTGGTCTCATTCTGACTTTTGATATTGAACTTTTCCATCATCTCTTTCCACAAATGTTGTCAATTTTGTTCCTGTACGTTCCATCTGGTATATTCCATGTGTATAGTTATTGTTTATGTTGGTAAAAAAAGTATATTTGCAATGGAAAGGTCACTGATCTGACAAAATCCTATCATGCAATCTCCAGCATCATTTCTAGCACCAAGGCCACATTTTCTAATTACTGAGTCTTGTTTCTAACTTTTGCATTCCAGTCACCAGTAATTATCAGTACATCCTGATTGCATATTCAATCTATTTCAGATTGCAGACACTGGTAAAAATCTTCCCTATCTTCACTTGTAGTCTTAGTGCTGGGTGGGTAAATCTGAATAATAGTCATATTAACTAAAAAGCCTTATAGATACACTGATGTTATTCTATCACTGACAGCATTGTAGTTCAGGACAAACCTTGAGATTTCTTTTTTGATGATGAATGCAACCCCATTTCTCTTTAATCTGTCATTCCTGGCATAGGAGACCATATGATTATCTGATTCAAAATGGTCCATGCCAGTCCTTTTTAGCTCACTGATGCCTATAATGTTGATGTTTATGCACACCATTTCCTTTTTGAAGATTTCTAATTTTCCTAAATTCATGCTATGTACATTCCACATTCCAATTATTAATGGATGTTTGTAGTTGTTCCTCCTCATTTTGAATCATACTACACCAACAAATGGAGGTCCATGGGCCTTTACTACATTCCTGTCATTAAGGTCAACTCTAATTTGAGAAGACAACTCTTCCCCAGTTGGCTTTTGAATGCCTTCCAACTTGAGGTGGCTCATTTTCAGCACTATATCTGACAGGGTTTCTCTGCTATTCATACGGTTTTCAATGGCTAATTGTTTTAAGAGTGGGCTTCCAAGTCTTGCTCCCTAGTCTGTTTTAGTTTGGAAGTTCAACTGAAGTCTGTCCACATGAATGACCCTTGTAGTATCTAATAACAGTAGCACAGCTTGCAGTACCACAGTGACGTGCAAGTCCCCACAGTACAGCAAACTTACATGTGGGTATTTGTTGTTGTTGTTGTTAGGTGCCATCAAGTCGGTATCCGACTCATAGCGACCCTCATAGGGTTTTCAATGGCTGAGTGCTTCGGGATTGCCTTGGGAGTGGATTGCCAGGCCCTTCTCCCATTTTTGCGGTGCTGGGAATTGAACTTGGGGCCTCAGAGACTACAGCGCAGCGCTCTACCCACTGAGCTAAATCCCAGCCCATGTTGGTATTTAGATTATTTTAAATTTGAGTTACTTGTCTCTTTATTTTTGTAAGAGTTATTTATACATTGTAGATACATGTTGCCCCTCGGGTATATGATTGGCTTATAAATAGATGATATGCTAATATTTTCTCCCATTCTCTGGGTTGTCTTTTTAATGTCTTGATAGTGTCCTTTGAAGCACAGAAGTTTAAAATTTTGATGATGTCCAATTGGTTTATGTTTTCCTTTGCTTTCTTGAACACTAGGTGTTATATCTAAGAAACTATTGCTTAATTAAAAATCATGAAAATTTACATTACATTTTCTCCTAAGCATTTTATAGTTTTGTTTTTACATTTTATCTTTGATCCATTTTTGAGATCATGTTGTACATGGTGTAAAATCGGGATCTAACTTTATCCTTTTACTTGTGGATAGCCTATTGTTTCTGTTCTATCATTCATTGAAAAACTATTCTTCCTCCCAGGAATTTTCCTGTTGACAATCAATTGACTGTAGCAGTATGGGTTTATTTCTGGACTCAATTCTATACAATTGATCTAGATAGATCTATTCTTATATGATCATTACACAATCTTGATTTCTTTAGCTTTGTAATCTAAGTTCTGAAATGGGAAAATATGAGTCCTCCAACTTTGCTTTTCTTTTTAAATGTGTTTTAAATATTCATAGTCCCTTGCATTACCATGTAAATTTTAGAATCAGCTTTTCAATCTCTGAAAAAAAAAGGCAGCTGGAATTTTAATATAATATTAGAGCTTTACAAACCCCCTATGCATGTCTCATTCCCCAGCTTCTCCTGTTAAACTTGTTTGTTTTGTCTATTATTTTTGTCCAACTGTAATTCACCACTTAGGAGCCAGAAAATTAAGCAATTGCCTGTTATGGTTTTTAACAAACACCTCTGGGAAAGAGTGTTTTTCATTTGGTGAGCACTGAATTGGGTTATATAGACATGGAATGTTCTAGAGACCACCAAACATGTCAAATAATGAAAATTCACTGGGAATGAAGATTAGAAGGAACTTCAGCCCTCTTTTGCTCCCTCTTGTGGCTACCGGACTGCTGGTTTTTACTGCAAAGTTTGGTTTTCAAGGTTACTGTGGAGATGGAGAATGGGAGATTGGATTAAAGTAATTAAAAGACCACAAAAGTTGCTACTTTTTAAAAAACCAACATTCAGCTATTGCAATTTAGTAAAGATTCCCTATGTTGATGTAAGCCTTTGGTTTATTGTCAAAGTTCTGAAAAAGTTGATTCTGACCACTTTCCTCAGTTTCCTCATAGTTTTTATGGAGGAGAGAATTTTTGGAAGACTCTGCCATTTTCACTGGCAGCACTCAAAAATTATTTTAATTTACATTTCTCTTCTAACTCTTACCCTCTCTCTTTTAAAAATTAGTTTTGGGAAAACTTTGCCTTCTTATGAATATATTTAAAAGAACCAGATCTAGAATTCACTAATTGTTTTGCTTTCATTTTTTCCAGTTCATTCCTTTTCATCTTATTAATTCTCCTCTCTTGTAAAATTCATTTTATTTTTCTTTTCTTACTTCTTGAAATGAGTGTTTAGTTCAGTTATTTTGATTCTTCTTTGATCATACACAACATTAAAATTATGAATTGTCCTCTGAGCAGTACCTGGGAGTTGGATGAGTCTTGAAACACAGTGTTTTCACAATTTTTTCTAGCATGCTGTAGCAGTGTGATTTTGCTTTTGACTTAAGCTTTATTTATGAAGGCATTTTGTGTTTTCCATGTGATTATTAGTTATTGTTTTGTATCTCATTCCTCATTTTATTGCATTGCCCTATGCAAATATCAATGAAATCCTTCCTTTTTAGGATTTTTTCTTTGTAACTCATGAGATCATTGATTTAAAACATATCTTATGAACTTTTGAGAATAATATGTCCACAGGATATACTTTTTATTCCTCTCTCACATCTATCTGTCAAAGTCAAATATGTTATTCAGTATTTCCATCTCCTTATTTGATCTATCAAAGACTGAACATTATTCACTTAACTTGGTTGATTTAAGAAATTAGTTTGTGTATATGCCACATACATCAAAATATATCCATTTAAATGTACATTTTTAGTAATGTCTTCCAAGTCACAATCAATTAAAAGAACATATACATCATGCCAAGATATTCTTGATACTCTTTCCAAATCAACCCCAGTCCCAGGCATCAACTCTTCTGTTTTAGTTCATTATAAATCATATGTACCTGTTTAGTATTTCATATAAAGAGACTCCTACAGATTGAATTCTTTTGTGTCTGACTTCTTAGTTTGGCATAGTATTTTGAGATTCATTCCTATAACTGCAGTTTTACTAGTTCATCATCCTTTGTTGATAAGTAGTACTTCATTGTATAGATATACCACAATGTTTTTCCACTCACCCCCCCGATGAACATTTGGGCATTTTCCAATTCAGGCATTTAAAGTTGGCATAAATATCTGTGTGTAGTCCTTGTGTGACATATGGTTTCATTTCTCTGGATTGTATTATATGTGTATATTTAACTTTATAAGAAACAGCTAAACTTTTTCCTGTAGGTGTACATTTTACATTCTCATCATCAGTATAGGACTGTCAGTGGTTTTGGCCATTGAAGGAAATGTATAGTGGTATCTCTTCATCTCTTTATGCTTTTAATTTACATTTCCTAGATCACTGATAATGCTTACTTATTTTCATTTAGTATATCTTTTATGGAATTATCTATTTCATTCTTTGCCCATTTAAAAAATTAGATTGTTTTCCTCACAACTGATCTGTGAGAATTCATTATATATTCTTGATGCAAGTCCCTTGTCTGAGATTAGTATTGTTTAGCGATATAAGTATTAAAATCAGACAGACTGATTTCTTCTGCCTTATTCTTTCTCAGAAAAATTAAACTATTTTGTTTCTTGGCCATTACATATATTTTTAAGAAAAATCTTGTCCATATCTACAAAAATATTTTGAGATTTAGGTAGAAATTACATTGAACCTATTTTTCAATTTTGGGAAGAATTTGCATGTTCCCTGTGTTGAATCTTCTAAAATAGGAACATGGTATTGCTTCTCTATTTGTTTAGAAGTTCTTTGATTTCTTCCCTCAGCATTTTATATTTTTCAGCATACAAGTCCTGTATATATTTTGTTAGGTTTATACTTAAGTATTCCATTTGTTTTTAGCAATTATAAAGTGTTATTACTGTATTTTCTCAAATCTAATCCATACCTTTCAACAGTTATAGAGGGTTGAAAAAGTCATATGGGAATTAGAATTGCAAATGAATTAGATTTGTGGTTGAGAGCGAGATTCTGTGAAAATTATAGAACTGCTGTACATGTCATAAAAACAATACATGCAATAATTTATTACTTATTATTAATCTGTTATTCATCACACTTATCCTTGCTCATAAATGAAATGTTATCAATGCTGTCCATCACTTCACTATCATATTCATCTTCAACGTTCTCATAAAACATCATCTTTGAATCCATCGAAAGCATTAGGTATACAACACTTCTTAAAAGATCTAACAACATTGCTCTCTGAGATGGCTTTCCATGCCACCAACACCTATCATGTAATTTCTGAAAGAGCTGCGTGTTTGATTTTTCCCCTTTCTATTAACTCATGGGCAGGACCCACAGTTCACATCAAATAATATTGCTCCAACTTGTCTTTAAATTGTTCATGAGTGGATATGTACATTGGCTGCAATACCGATGTCATTCCACAAGGGATGATAATAAGCTCATTTTCATCTTGCATAGTTGGCCCTTCATGGAATCAGTCTGATGCCCTTCGAATGCATCAAGGACAAGCACTGACCTTTGATTTTAAGAGGCTTCAGGTCTACAACTCCATATTATTTCCAACCACTCCAACAGCAACTCCTCGTTCACCCATACTTTTTCCTGGGCATCCTTCAGAAATGCTTCCTATTTAGGTAGTCTTCTTTTCAAAATTAGAAAGGGTGCTAGTTTTCTCCCATCAGTAGTGGATGCCAATATCGCTGTTCAGCAAAGCTTTTTACAACCTGTAGTTTTCAAAGTATCTCTTTTATATCCTTCTTCTCCAACATGTAGTTTGGGAGTATATCAAGAGACACAGCAGTTTCATTGACATTGGCAGTTTTTCCCATCGAAGGTTTCCCATCATCTTCAGGTTGGTAATGTACCACTGAATATTCAACAACTTTTGTTTAAAATCTTTTGGGAGTTTTTGGCATGTCATTGTTCTACACCTCAGTGCCAGCCCATTTGTTACAAGAACCTCATGGCCTGTCCCTTATGGACTTTAAAACGGCTTTGAGAAATGTTCAAAGATCTGGCCTTCTTTATCACCTCCTCCCAAGGTAGATCATTACTCACAAATGTTCCAGTCTTGGTCTGTCTTGAAAAAAACGTCAAAAACTATACCATTAATTTCAGGGAGTCTCCCTTTCTTGGGATCAGTGAATGGCTTTCATGACATCTGGCACTTGTTAATCACCTGTGCTTCTGTCACAGTTGAACGTCCCTTTCATCAACTCCCCAAATAGCAGTGACTTGGCGGTTTCCCTTCTCTGCACATCGAAGCACCACGTTTGAATTTTGTTGTGCATAATAATCTTTTGCCTGTAGCTGTACCACTGTGACACCTGATCCCATTGGATCTGGAAGCTAAGCAGGGTGTTGTTGTTGTTGTTGTTAGGTGCCATCGAGTCGGTATCCGACTCATAGTGACCCTATGTACAACAGGCAAAACACTTTGTCAGTGCTTCTCTGCTGTTCATAGGGTTTTCAATGGCAGATTGATTTGGGGGAGTGGGTTGCGGGGTCCTTCTCCCAAGCCTATAGTATCTGATGTTCCCAGGAGGTCTCCCATCCAAGTACTAACCAGACCCCACCCTGCTTAGCTTCTGGAATCTTATGGGATCAGATTCCACAGTGCTATGGCTACAGGCAAGCAGGGTGGGGCCTGATTAGTACTTGGATGGGAGACCACCTGGTAACACTAGGCGCTGTAGGCTTGGGAGACGGACCCAACAACCCACTCCCAAAAACTAATCTGCCATTGAAAACCCTATAAATAGCAGAGAAGCTCTGATAATACTGTTTCACCTGTTGTACTCAGGGTCGCTATACGTAGGACACCAATTTGAGGGTACATAACAACAACAATAGTCTTTTTAGATTTCTGGCATCCCTCTTCTGTGTTATACAATAATTTGGACCAAGCACTTCTCACATTTTTAACAACTAAGGCGTGAGCAGGTTTCAGATGAGATTGCACGCATTTGCAAATTCCCATTCAATTTCCCCTTCCACACAAGATCGAGCCTGATCCACACAGGGGGACCATCACGATCAACATCATTGCCTGTCTTTTGTGCCCGTAGGTCTGTAGTAGAATTGAGCATATCCCTGATGTGAAGCAAACTTTACTCAGCACCAGGAAAAAAGCAGTTGAGTAATAGTGCACAAGAGTAGAAATGGTGTGGGCTTTTTTGAAAATGTAAAAGCAATATTGTTCAGTCACCCTATGCACCCTATGCACAAAGCACAGTTGAAGGAAAAGAGCTGATTAGAATTGTGATCTTTTTTCTGGTTAAGAAATTGCCAAAACCTGAGTGCGGGTTAGGTTCAGGTGCAGATTAGGTTCAGGTGTGGATTATATTGGAGGATATGTTGTTGTTGTTGTTGTTGTTGTTGTTGTTGTTAGGTGCCGTCAAGTTGTGTCTGACTCATAGTGACCCTCATAGGGTTTCCAATGGCTGACTGTTTTGGGATTGCCTTGGGAGTGGATTGCCACGTCCTTCTCCCATTTTTGCGGTGCTGAGAACCGAACCAGGGACCTTGGAGACTGCAGAGCGTCGCTGTACTGACTGAGCTAAATCCCAGCCCCCATTCGAGAATATATGGTACATTTAAAGTTTTTGTGTGCATGTGTTCATTGCTGGTATATAGAAATACAATTGATTTTTTAATGTTTACCTTTTATCCTTTGACCTTGCTGAACTCATTAGTTCCAAGATTTTTTGTAGATTTCTCAGGAATTTCTATGTAAACATTTATGTCACCTGCAACAAGGGTCAGATCTGGGTTTATTTTATTTTATTTTATTGCACTGGCTAGACCTAAGCCTCACTGCAGCAGCCAGCTGAATGAAAGCAATGGAACAAACATCCTTGGCTTTTCCCTAATCTTAGGGGAAAACCACTCCTTCTTTCATCATTAAGTATAATTAGCAGCATGTTTTTTGTAGATGTGCTTTGTCAAGCTAAGGAAATTTCCATCTATCCCTGTTTTTCTGAAAGTTTTAATAATGAATGGGTATTGAATTTTGTCAATTGCCTTTTCTGCCTTATGTGATCATGTGATTTTTTTTTCTTTAGCCCACTAATATGGTGGATTACACTGATTGATTTTTGATTATTGAATCAGGCTTGCATCCCTGAAACAAACCACACTTAGCATATTATCCTTCTAATGAGTTGCTAAATTCTGTACTCTAATACATTTTAAGGAACTTCATGACTATATTGATGAGCAATGTTGGTCTTTTCTCTTTTTTTTACTTTGGTTTTGGTCGAAGAGTAATACTACCTTCATGAAATGCATTTGAAGTATTCCCTTCTCTTCTATTTCCTGGAAGAGATTGTGTTGAATTTAGGCTAATCCTTTTTTAAATACTTGATAGGATTCTCCAGTGAAGAAGATGGATGGTTGGAAATTTCTTCTGGGGAAGTTTTTAAGTTATAAATTTAATTTCAACTTTATAATGCAAATTATCTATTTAATATTGAGTGAGTTGTGTTAGTTTATGCTTTTCAAGAATTTTAGTGCATTTCATCTACAATTTCAAATGATGTGTGTGTAGTCATTTATAGGATTTGCCTTTTGATGTCTGCAGAGTCTATAGTGATAGCCTCTGTTTCATAGTTGATTTTGGTAAATGTGTCTTCTCTCATTTTCTTTCTTAGTATTGCTAGAGTTTTTCAATTTTATTGATCTCAAAACATGAGTCCATTGTTTCACTTATTTTCTCTGTTTTTAAAATTTTCGGTGATTTCTTTTCTTGCATTTGTTATTCCCCTTCCTCCCCACCTTGCTTTGGGTTTATTCTGCTTTTACCTTGCTAGATTCCTGAGGTGAGAACTTGGATTATTGACTTGGGACTCTTCTTTTTTTATGTAGCATCTGTTGTTGTTGTTAGGTGCTGTCGAGTCGGCATCCAACTCATAGCGACCCTCATAGGGTTTTCAATGGCTGACTGTTTCGGGATTGCCTTGGGAGTGGATTGCCAGGCCTTTCTATGTAGCATTTAGTCTTATCAGTTTCCCTCTCAGCACTGCTCTGGCCATGTCCGTGAATTTTTATACATTGTGTTTTCACTTTCATTCAGTTTCCTAGTTTTTAAATTCCCCTTGAGACTTCCTCTCTAACCCATGGGTTATTTTGTTGTTGTTGTTAGGTGCCATTGAGTCGTGTCCAACTCATAGTGACCCTCATAGGGTTTTCAATGGCTGATTGTTTCGGGATTGCCTTGGGAGTGGATTGCCACATCCTTCTCTCATTTCTGTGGTGCTGGGAATTGAACCCAGGACCTCAGAGACTGCAGAGCAGTGCTCTACCAACTGAGCTAAATCCCAGCCCATGGGTTATTTAGAAGTTGTTAAGGGTTGTGTAGCTTTCAAATATTTAGAGATTTTCCTATTGTCTCTCTTTTATTGATTTCTGGTTTGATTCTGTGTGATAGAATATATACTCTATTATTCCAATTCCTATAAATGTGTCGATGCTTTTTGAGTGACCTAAAATGTAGTCTACCTGCAGCTGTAGCCCTGTGGCATCTGATCCCGTCAGATCTCGGAAGTTAAGCAGGGTTGGGCCTGGTTAGTACCTGGATGGGAGACCGCATGGGAACACCAGAAGCTGTAGGCTTGGGAGAAGGACCTGGCAACCCCCTCCCAAAAATCAATCTGCCATTGAAAACCCTATGAACAGCAGAGAAGCACTGACAATCGTGTTTCCCCTGTGTACAGAGGGTCGCTATGAGTTGGATACCGACTCGACGGCACCTAACAACAACAACAAAATGTAGTCTACCTTGGTGCATGTTCTCTGGGCACTTTTTTCAGTTGATTTTCTCTCTATTTTTCAGGTTGGATAATTTCTATTTTAGTACTTTCCAGCTCACTGATTCTTCCCTCTGTCCTGTTCATTCTCCTCTTGAGTCTTGCCATTGAGTCCCTTATTTTGGCCATTGTATTTTCCATCTCTAACATTGACATTTTGTTCTTCTTTATATCTTTTATTTCTTTGCTTGGAAGCCCTAGTTTTCCATTTATCTCAAGCATTTTTGTAGCTGCTGACTGAAATATTTTTATGATGACTATTTTAAAATATTTATCAGATAACTCAGATGCATCTCTGCATTTCAGTGTTGTTTTGGTTGTTAGATGCCCTTGAGTCAATGTCTGACTTATAACGACCCAATGTGCAATAGGTAAAACAGTATTGCTAATGCTTCATAGAATTATCAGTGGCTGATTGTTTTGTGGGAGTGGGTTTCTGGATCCTTCTCCCAAGCCTACAGCACCTGGTATTCCCAGGCAGTCTCCTATCCAAGTACTAACCAGGCCTGACCCTGCTTAGCTTCCAAGATCAGACAGGATCATTCGCCATAGTGGAATGACTGCAGGCACATTTCAATGTCATCCAGTGTGAGATCTCACTGGTTTTGTAGTAGGATGAGTAATATTTTTTATTAAAACCTAGACATTTGGGGTATTATATTCTGAGACTCTGGATGTTGTTGTTGTTAGGTGCCGTATCTGACTCATAGCGACCCTCATAGGGTTTTCAATGGCTGACTGTTTCGGGATTGCATTGGGAGTGGATTGCCAGGCCCTTCTCCCATTTTTGCGGTGCTGGGAATTGAACTCCGGGCCTCAGAGACTGCAGCGCAGCGCTCTACCCACTGAGCTAAATCCCAGCCCACTCTGGATGTTAGACCTTCAGTTTTACCTGGCATTCTCTGACACTGACCAAGTCCTGCCAGGTGGTGGCAGTAATCCAACTTTCCCGCTCAGCCTCTGTTCATGCCCAGGGCGGGGTGCTCTTCATCACGGTCAGTTGTGTGGGTGTTCTGGCTTCCCATCAGGCCCCCTGGCATCTTCCTGTCTGGGAGGGTTGGGAGGGCCTCCTTTCACACCATAGGAATGGATGGATGGCTTTGCTCTGGATGGGCAATGGGGAAAGATCTCCCTAGTGGGCCAGCTTCCTCTGACCCTGCCTGGTGTGAGAGACCACCTCATTTCTGCGGGTGGAGGGAAGTCTAGCTCCTCATGTGATCTCCACTGACACTGTAGAGGGGTTCCCCTATTCCCTCTTGCCGGGCAGGGATGAAAGTCCCATCTCAGCATACTCTGACACCCCCTGGGGGAGGACCTGCGACCTCGCAGCCTGAGAAGGTGGAAGTCTCCCCTCTCCCCTTGCCCTCTCCAGGCTGGGCTGCAGTGCGGCCACTGATGTTCCTGTGGTGTGCAGATGCGGCAAAGCAGTTAAGTTCTACAACTTTTCTGCCCTCTTAGGCTTCCCTTTTCCTGGGCCTTTGGCTAGAGCAAGAGGATTTCAAAGGGGGCTCTTTTTTTTATGGTTTGTGTTTGCCTTCTTGTTTTATTCAGTTTGGACTGCAGTAACAAATTCTCATCATCTGAGTGGTTTAAGCAACAAACATTTCTTTCTCAAAATTCTGGAGGCTGGAAGTGTGAGATGAGGGTATTGCATGGCCATGTTCTTGGGCAGTGCCCTCTTCCTGATGTACAGATGGCCACCTGCTTGCATCCTCAGGTGTCAGAGAGAAGGAAGCTTTATTGTGTACTTTCTAACAATGGCATAATCTCATTCCTGAGGGCTTCTCCCTCATGACCTGATTGCATCTCAAAGATTCCTAATACCTCGACACTTAACTGATGATGTGCCCTAACCAGAACATAGCCAATTACGCTGAGTCACTCAGACCCATATCCTTTTTAAGGATGGATGTTGTTGTTAGGTGCCCTTGAGTCAGTATCCGACTCACAGCAACCCTTTATACAACAGGGGAAACACTATTGTCAGTGCTTCTCTGCTATTCATAGGGTTTTAAATGGCTGATTGTTTTTTGGGAGTGGGTTGCTGGGTCCATCTCCCAAGCCTACAGCACCTGGTGTTCCCAGGCAGTCTCCCATCCAAGTACTAACCAGGCCTTACCCTGCTTAGCTTCTGAGATCTGATGGGATCGGATGCCACAGGGCTACAGCTGCAGGCACAAGGATGTATAGGTATTTACTTTTGCTGCAAGTGGCTTTACCTTTTAGTTTCAACCTTTCTTAAAATATTGTGTCCATTCTGGTTTCAAAATACTTAATAACATTTTATAAACAAAATAATAACTTATTACAATTTATTACATTGACAGTAATTTGAAACCAACCTTGGTACTTAAAATGAAAGTCACTTCTTGATATTTTTAACTGAAACTGTATGCAACTATGGAACAAAATAAAGGACAAAATATAAAGCCACTTGCAGCAAAAAGAAATACCTATCCATCCTTTAAAAAGATATGGGTCCTAGGGACCCCAGGTCACTGTTATGTTTGAATCAGTGCATGTTACCAGTTAAGTGATAACAATAAAGATCATTATTTCAATGTATGAATTTTGGCAGGACATGGAAATTCAGTATGTAAGATTATGCCCCTGGTCCTCCCAAATTCATGTCTTTCTTGTGTGCAAAATACATTCATTCCATCCCAATAACCCCCAAACTTCTCACTTGTTCTAACTCCAACTCTAAAGCCATCTAAATCTGATATAGGTGAGACTCCAGCTATACTTCATCCTGAGGCAAAATTCCGGCCCAGTTGTGAACCTATGAAACCAAACACATCATATGTCTCCAAAATATGATAGTGAGACAGACACAGAGCAGACATTCCCAGTCAAAAAGGGAGAAACAGGAAAGAATGAAAGGGCCACACATGTCAGACAAGCCCATCACCTCCTAAGGCAAACTTCATGAGCTCTGAAGACTTGAAAGTAATCCTCTTTGCCTTGATGATCTGCGCTCCTGACCCACCAAAGTGGAGATGTCACCTCCATTGCTCAGTAGGCACTGCCCTTGCGAGGCTGGCTGTGGTGGCCCTGACTAGGCCATGGCTCTGCTGGGCTGGGCGTTTTGGCCCCAGGGCTTTTCCAGGCCATTCTAACTCATGGTGTCTGTTGGGGAACCATCTGCCCTGCTGATGATCTCTGAATTGCACTCAGGGTCCTTTTTAACTTTTCTTTCTTTCTTTCTTTCTTTTTTTGTTTTTCCTGGTACTGGTGGTTGAACCCAGGGCCTCGCACATGCATACTTTGCAAGTGCTGGACCACTGAGCTGCGCCCTCAGCCCCCCCCCCTTTTTTTTTCCTGTTTGAGACAGGGTCTTGCTAAGTTACGCAGACTGCCTCTGGTCTCGAACCTGTGATCCTCCCGCCGCTGCCTCCCGAGCTGCTGGGATTACAGGAGTATGCTACCGTGCCCAGCTCTTTTTAACTTTTCTTGAATGATAGTCCATATTCACAAACTTCTTTCATTCTGCTCTGTTTTCTTTTGTCCCAGATGGTAGAGTTGCTGCTGGTATCCTCCATCTCTACACTTGGCTTCTGTTGAGATGGCTGATGAAGTCCATGTTCACATCCACACTGATCTCTTTATCAAAGGATTGATTAGCCCCGTGCTTGCTGTTCTCTTCCAACACAGTTCCTCATTTTTTTGCAAAGTGGACAAGTTAAGAAATTTTCAAATCTTTAAGTTCTGATTCCTTTTTGCTTCATAATTCCTTCTTCAATCCAATTTCCTCTTGCATTTTACTATACTCGGTCAGGAGAGAACACACCCCTCCTTCAACACTTTGCTTAGACACTTCATCCACAAAACATCCAATGATATCACGCAAAATTCTACCTTCCACAAAACACTAGACTTTAACAAGGGTTCCCTTCTCATTACCATCCAATAACAGGTGCTCGATTTCATTTGTGATCTCATCAAGTCACCCGTAACATCTGTATTTTTTAAAATCAACATTCTATACCTGCTTATTCATGTAATTGCTAAGACAGAAGTTTTCACTGTAGCTCTTCTTTTCTTTCTTGGCCTTCATCAGAAATGCCTTCAAAAATCCCTTCACAACAATGTCAGCTTTTTCTAGCATGCACTTCAAACTGCTTCTAGCCTCTACCTGTTACCCAGTTCCAAAGTGACTTCCACATTTTTCGATATTTGTCATAGTGGCGTTCCCACTCTCAGTACCACTGCCTATATTAGTTAGGGTTCTCCAGAGAAATAGAGCAAATAGTACATATGAAGAGATGTATTATAAGGTATTTGCTCCCCTGATTATGGAGGCGGAGAAAGACCACAATATCTGTCTGCAAGCTGAAAACCAATGCTGTAGCTAAAAGACCTGAAAATCAGGGGCCAACAATGTAGGTTCCAGGTCCCACTTGAAGACCATAGGACCAGGAGTGCCAAGGGGAGAAGATGGATGCCTGTGGTGGTTGATCTCGATTGCTAACTTGACTGGACTGAGAAGTGCCTGTGAAATCAGTAAAGCACGCCTCTGCCTGCGTCTGTGAGGGCGTTCCCAGAGAGGAGTAACTAATGGCGGAAGACCCACTCTGAATGTGGGCAGCACCATCCCCAGGGGCTGGGAGCCAGGATGGAATAGAAAGGGGAAAGAAGAAAGCCAGCCAGATCTCCACCCATCTCTTTTCTCTGTTTCCCAGCCACCATGAGGTGAAAAAGCTTCTGCATAGCACGCTCCTACCACCATGATGTTCTGTGCCACAATAGGCCCAGAAAAAGGGAGCCAAGTGACCACAGGCTGAACCCTCTGAAACCGTGAGCCAAAGCAACTCCTTGAGTTATTTATGTCAGGCATTGGGTCAGAGCAATGAGAAAAGTAACTAAAATAATGCCCATGCTCCGCAGTCAGGCAGAGAGCAAATTCAAATTTCCTCCAACTTTCCTCCCCTTCAGGCCCTGCACAGATTGAGTGCTGCCAACTCACATTGGGTAGAGCCATCTGCTTTATTTAGTTCACCAGTGCAAATGCTAATTTTTTTTTGAAACACCCCACAGATACCCTGATTATCCAGCTACCTGGCCATCCCATGAACTAGTCAAATGGACATATTAAATTAACTATCACACTTCTATTGGGGAAGTATTGTTTTCAGGTTGCCACCTGCTCCAGCATCCAACTTGGAAAATATGAGGCAAAAAAAGAAAAAAATATATAGGAAAACCAAGGAAACTCCACTGCTGTGTTGTTCTTTGAGTTCAAAATCTCTTGCCAACCTGGCATTTTTCAGAGTTCTTAAAAAAAATAACTAGGGTTTTTAGCTGTATTTAGTTGGAGGAATAGAGAATATTACGTCTGGTCCATAGTATGGACTTCAAATGTGAAAGTTCATACTATTCATTTTTGTATATTGGCCTCATATCTTAAAACTTTGCTACCCTTGTTTTAACTTTTAAGCAGTTTATTATCTTTATTATATATGGGATTAAGACATCTGCAAAGAAAGTCAGTTTTAACTCTTCCTTTCCAATCTGTATGTTTTTATTTATTTTCTTGCCTTGTTGCACCAGCTACAATCTCCTATGTGATGTTGATTAGTGGTGGTTAAGGAGACACCATTATCTTTGTCTCTCTCTGATATTCATGGAAATTTTTCCATTGTTAAGTACAATGTTAAATGTAGGTCTTTTATTGATACCCTTTGTCAGCTGCTGTTATAAAGTTGCTGAGAGTTTTTGTTTGTTTTGGATGGATGTTGGATTTTGTGAAGGGCTTTTCTATATCGATTGAGATTATCATACGATGTTTTTCCTTTTTGTCTGAATCAGTCTAGCTAGAGGTTTACTGATCTTCTAAAAGAACCAACTTTTTGTTTCATTGTTTTTCTCTCTGATTTTAATTTGTAAATTTCATTAACTTCCGTTGTGATCTTTATTATTTCCTTTCTTCTGTGTACTTTAACTTTTATTTGCTCTTCTTTTTAGTTTCTTAAGATGACAGATTAGATACTGAGACCTTTCCTTTTTCTGAATAGAAACAGTGTTTCTGAATTAATACTATAATTTTCTCTATAGGTTTTGCTTACGAGCATCCAGAAATTTTAATATGTTGTGTTTCTATTTTCATTCATATCAAAATATTTTTTTAGGTTTTTTGTTCTTTTGACTGATGAGTTATTTGTTATTGTTGTTTAGGTACAGTAGAATCGGTGTCCGATTCATTGCGACCCTATGTACAACAGATGAAACATTATTGTTGTGCTTCTCTGCTATTCATAGTGTTTTCGATGGCTGGTTGATTTTTGGGAGTGAGTTGCTGGGTCCTTCTCCCAAGCCTACAGCACCTGGTGTTCCCAGGTGGTCTCCCATCCAAGTACTAACCAGGTCTGACCCTGCTTAGCTTCCAAGATCTGACAGGATTGGACACCACAGTGGTATGGTTGCAGGTATGGGTGATTTAGGAGTGTGCTATTTAGTTTTCAAATATTTTTCTATTATTGGTCCTTCATTTACACCACAGTCAGACAGTATACTTTATATGATTGAATTCTTTTTAGTTGAGATTATTTTTTTATGGCTCAGAATATGATCTACTTTGGTAAATGTCCCATGTACACCTAAAAAAAGGATGCATATTCTGATGGAGTTGGGTAGTATCTTTTACAAAGGTCAAATAGACCAAGTTGGTTGGTAGTGTTCTTTAAGTATTCTACATTTTTACTAATTTGTTAATCTATTTGTTCTGTCAGTTAAGAGAGGGGTGTTAATATTTTCAACTTTAGCTGGTGTGTGCATTTCTCCTTGCAGCTTTATGAATTTCTGCTTGATATAGTTTAAAAACTTTGAAAAGTTGCACAAACCTTCCGGCTTATTGCATGCTAATGAACTGACCCCTTTATTGTTAGGAAATAACCCTCTTTAACTCTCATTATATTCTTTGCCCTCAAATATATTTTGCTTGATATTAATCCACATAGCCCAGCTTTCTTTTAATATATATTATTTTCCATAATTTAATTTTGATCTCTTTTACAGGCTTGTTAGTTACATTTCTTTCACTTAAATGATTACTTGAGGGCTTATAGTATACATCTATGTTGGGTTCTTTCTGGGGTTTCTCTTCTCTCTGTGTTGTGCGTGGAAACAAGAGGTGGGTACCCCAATGCTGCACTGGTGGTGAGGCTGTGGTTGGAGAACAGAGCGTCATGCACAGGATAAAAGGACAGGGGTTTATTCAAAGGCAGGGAAAGGCATGGAGGATTAGGGAGAGGGGAAAGGGGGGTTAGAGAAGGGGAGGGCTCAGCTGCTGTCTCTGCCACTGGGGCAGAGACTCCCGGGTGTCATTGCTCTTCTGGCTCGCAGGTTTCACCACTTCAGGGGCCCTGCACTTGACTTTTAGAAGCTTGCCTCTCAGAGTCTTGCCTCTCAAAGCTGTTTGATCTGCGTAGGATATCCGACGTTGTAGAGATCAGGGTCGGATAGAGGAGGCAGGCGAGTTGAAGTATGATGAAGGCAGGTCGGAGGAAAGTTGAAGGCTAGGCTAGGCAGACCAGTAAATGGGCCTTGGACCTTAAGGAGCTGCAAGGACTGGGTGAACTTCTCTTGGTTGGTGTTTAGAATGGCTGTTGAACTCTGAGCTCCAGAGTTTATATGGCCTGATAGCCAGCCAATCAGGGGAACAGGGTTGGATCAGAAATGACCAATCAGGCACCAGGGGGGCTTTAGATGCTACTATACCTTGGGTGCCATCTTGGCCCACTCGATGGGAGGGGAGAAGAGTGAGATACCCAGATGTATGGCAAAGGTGACTTGTTGCTATCTTGCCCCATAGGATTCAATGGAAGCAAATGACCCAGATATAGGGTAAGAGTCATTTGCCCCAGAGGAGAGGGGTCGGTCCTCCAAGTGGGCTAGACGAGCTCCTGGGACCAGCCATGTTTGGGGTACTCTCTATCCCCCTGGGAATTCCAACACATCTTCAATTTATTATAGTCTACCAACAAGTGGGGGCTGGGATTTAGCTCAGTTGGTAGAGCGCTGCGCTGCAGTCTCTGAGGTCCCGAGTTCAATTCCCAGCACCACAAAAATGGGAGAAGGGCCTGGCAATCCACTCCCAAAGCAATCCCGAAACAGTCTGCCATTGAAAACCCTATGAGGGTCGCTATGAGTCGGATACCGACTGGACGGCACCTAACAACAACAACAACAACCAACAAGCGATAAAATGACATTTTACTGGTACATATACTTCCTTGTTTGCATTCCCAAATGTTGAACTGTTAATTTATAATGCATTTTATTTCTACATATGTTATAATACCATGTCATGACTTTTGCTTCAAGTGGTCAATTATCTTTTGAAGAGATTTCAATAATAAGGAATTATAATTTTATTTACACAGGTAGTTATCATTTCTGAGGCTCTGCATTTCTTTTATAGATTCACATTTCTATTTACTATCATTGTTCCTTTATTTGAAGGAATTTCTTTAACATTTCTTGTGGTAGAAATCTTTAGATGAATATTTTAAGCTTTGTCTATCTGAAAAAGTATTTTGCCTTTGTTTTTGAAAGATATTTGTGTTGGGTATAGAATTTTATGCTGAAAGTCTTTTTCTTTCCATATTTTAAAGATGTTGCTATAATATCTTCTAGTTTGGATTGTTTGTAATCATGTGGTGCCACTCTTCTCTTTGTCCCTCTATACATATGTCTCTCTTTTGGGACTGCTTTAGAGAATTTCTCTTTATCATCTGGGTGCTGTGGTGCATGCATGTAATCTCAGCAACTTGGGAGACTGAGGCAAGAGGATAGCAAGTTCAAGGCCAGAGGCAACCTGTGTGATTTAGCAAGATCCTGTCTCAAAACAAAAAGCAAGAAAAGAGCTGAGGTGCAGCTCAATGGTTGAACATTGCCTGGTATTTGTGAGGCCCTGGGTTCAAACCCCTAGCACTGAAAAAAAAAATGGGAGAGAGAGAGAGAGAGAGAGAGAGAGAGAGAGAGAGAGAGAGAGAGAGAGAGAGAGGGAATTTCTCTTTATGATTATATTTAAGCAATTTGATTATGATGTACCTTAGTGTAATTCTTTTTCTTTCTTTCTTTCTTTCTTTATTTTTTTTTACTCTCTCTTGTGCTTGGAATTTAACTTTTTTGGATCTCTGGATATATAGATTTCATCTAAATTAGAAAGTTTTCTGTTATTATTTCTTCAAATATATTTTCTGTTCTCTGACACCTTCAAGGACTCCTATAATTGTACTGCTTTGCTTGATGTTTCCCCAAAGCTCATAGATACTCTGTTAATGCTTTTCAATCTATTTCTCTTTCTGTTTCATTTTGAATTGTTCTTATCCTGTCTTCATTTTCATTAATATTTTCTTATTAATGTCAAATCTATTGATAATCCCAACCTTTGTGTGTTTTATCTCACACATTGTTTTGTTTATTTGTTGGTTGGTTGGTTGGTTGTTTTCTTGGTTGGGTTAGTTGGGGTTTTTTATTTTGTTTGGTTTTTTGGTTTTGATTGGTTTGTACATGGAAGTTGAACCCAGGCCTTGCACATACTTTGCAAGTGCTCTACCACTGGGCTGCACCTCCAGTCCAATTTTTATTTTTTATTTTAAGACAGTTTCTCATTAAGTTACATGAACTTGTGATCCTCCTGCCTCTGCCTCCTGAGTCACTGGGATTATGGGTATGTGCCACCACACCCAGTGATACATTATAATTTTCATCTCTAAAACGCTATCATTTAAAAAACATTTTGCATATCTGCCCTTAACCTGCTCAATCTTTCTCTAACTCCTTGAACATATGAAATACAGTCAGTATCATTTTTGAATCAGTTTTAAATGATTGATTTTTCTCCTTATAATTGGTTATATTTTTCTGCTTCCTTGTAAGGCTGCTAGTTTCTGAATTGGATGTCAGATTGGCTTGAAAACAGTTGATTTATCCATAGTGTCCAGTTTTCTAGATGTCCATGATAGGAACCTAGTCTTATTCATGCTACTCCATCATAATCATCTTATTTACTGCTTAAAGTTCATTACTCATTATAAATGAGGATTTTGCTTTTATAAAAATAATTCAGTCCTATTTTCCCATTAAAACTTATTGGCTTGTGTTCAATTTTTTATATTAATATTGTTTGGGCATTCTTTTGCCAAATAGTTGCCCTACATCTTTTTATCCATTCTTTTATTTTAAACAATATCATTTTGGTTCAAGTACAGTTTGCTTTTATACTCAGTATGATAGTCTTTGTCATTTTAGGAAGAAGTTTGATCTGTTTAGATTTATTGTGATGACTAATATCTTTTTTCTTAATCCTTTTGGGTTGTGTTATGTTGTTTCTTATTTTCCTTTCCACTCTCTGGTTACGGTTGTTTTGTTCCTGTTTTTTACTTTCTTTTGTTCTGTTATTTCAGTAGTTAATGTATTCTTATTTTATTTTAGTTGACCCTATTTAAAAAGTTGAAACTTGACTCAATTTTCACGTTTTGATATTTGAAAACTTCACCAGGATGTGTCTAGATGTGGTTCTTTTCATTAATTTCACCTGCTCTTCATGGATGCTTTTCCCTCAAATTGTTATTGCCAATTTTAGGCTTACTCTGATGTTTTTATTCATCTTCTTTCATCTTCTTGTGCTTCTTTCTGAATTCTGGGAGATTTTCCTTTTCTGACCAGACAATTTAAATTATTTATTCCATTTTCTTCAATTTTTAATATGCTCCTCACTGCTCTTATTGCATTTTAAAATTCTGTAATCAGGCTTTTCATTTTTAAGTAAAATGGTCTTATCTCACATGATTACCCTTCCAGAAATGTGATGTGTTCTCTAATCTCACAGAAAATATAAATTTGATGTGAATTTTTTTCCTTCTATTTCTTAGGGTAAGATTGTTTCATGGGGGGAACATTTGTTCTGCTTATTCATTTAATTTGGTTCCTTCTTTTGTGCTGGTGAAATTAAAATTTTGTCTGGTGTTTTTTCTTGTTACATTTATCCTTTAGAAGCAGGTTTGTAGATGAAATCTGTCAGAGAGGGAGCAAGTTCAGATTGTTTCATCTCAGATGTGGAAAATGAGAAAAAATTTAGGTATCTGGAGGTTTAGTTGGCTATTCAGGGCACTCAGCTTAGCATGTGGTGTAGGTTATAACTACTGGTAAGACAGGTACTGGTCAGGGAAGCTTAGGTCTTTGTGGACCATATCTTTCACCACTTCTGGATGCAGTCTGGGCAGACACAGTTCCCCAGGTCATTCTTGAGTTTGAGATTAGCTCACTTTTCACCACCTCAATGCCAGCCCCTGTTCCTAGGCATCTGGATGAGGTCTAAGTTCCAGGTGCCAGTGGGTATTAGGTAACGTTTCTATCAAAGAATCCTATACAGCAGGGACACTCAGGGTCCTAGGATGCATGCTTTGCTTTTGTTGTTGAGTTAGCTGGGGGCATTACACCACTTTTCTTAGTAGTCTGGTTGCCCATCCCAACTTAGTACACCTCCAGGAAAAATGAGGCCAGGAGCTCCAAGTGTGAGCCTGTCACAGTTTCTAAAATCTTTTGATTTGCTCCTCATGGCCATCAGACACATTTCCTCAACCATAATCTGCTCAGTTTTAGGGGTTTCAACCTTCCTTCTCTTTCCTTCTTAGGTAGTTCTTTTCTTACCCCATTCATTCAACCAACCAAACATCCACTTGTGTGATGTTTATTGAGCAGTAACCTTGTGCCAAATACTGTTCTGCATGCGAGAGATCCAGTGGCAGAAGAAGATGAGTATGGAGCTGCATCCTAGAGGAGGTTGCGTCCCATGGTGGAAGGATTTCATTGACTGAGCTAATCTATCATATTATTTCAAAGTAGCCTTATATGCCAGCAGTGGCACAAATATTTTGAATCCTTCGTGAGTTTGATGTGGTTGGTAGTAGGTTCAAATCATGATCACAAATATAGGAAACATACATCCCTGCCAAAAGGGAAAAAAAGCAGAAAAAAATAGAGAAAGAAATAAAGAAGGACAAGGGCAGGAGAGGAGAGGTGACAGAGAAAAGTAGGGGGACAATGGGGCTCAGAGTTCATCACAGAATCTCCCTGGGCCTACTGGTCTGAAATAACTCATGTGCCCAATTAGATTAACTCAGGAGTCCTGGATTTGAGTTGCAGCTCCATGAACTCTCTTAAGATCTCTCAGACCCTTGTCTGATCCTATTGCTGTTCTTGTTGTTAGGTGCCTTTGAGTCGTGTCCAACTCATAGTGACCCTATGTATGACAGATGAAATACTTCCTGTCACTGTGCCATGCCTCGCAGTACATCAGTGCTTCTCTGCTATTCATAGGGTTTTCAATGGCTGATTGCTTCAGGAGTGGGCTGCCGGGTCCTTCTCCAAAGCCAATAGCACCTGGTATTCCCAGACAGTCTCCTATCCAAGTACCCAATGCTGCTTAGCTTCCAAGATCTGATGGGACTGGATGCCAATGTGGTACAATGTCCTCTCCATGCTTAGCTAGAATATAGTTTTTTATGTATAACATTGAGGGAAATTTTAAAAAGTAAATGTATCATTCGCCACCATTTTATAATATTAATTACATAAATTTGTTTTACTTTTCTATTTAGCATATTATAATCATGTTATTAGCTTCATTTTAATGTCAGTGTGATATTTCCATTAAGTCAATTTCCAGAATTGTTTCCCTGTCCCGTTGCCCTGTCTTTTGATTTGTACAGTGTTCAGCTTTCACACTAATACCATTCCTAAATGATGCAAAGAAGGTTTTTAAGGAGCTTTGTACTTCAAATTTGTTTCATGAGTGTGAATTCCCAGAAAAAGGGCAAGTAGGTCAAAAAATATTGATGTTTTGGGGCTCTTGTTAGGTATTTTAAGTTACCTTTCACAAGGGACCAGCGATGTGGCACTTTTCCTGAAACCTCATCAGCATTAGTTCGCTTTTAAAAATCAGCTTTGTCCCAGTTTGACAATTTAGGAGATGAAACTGGAATATTATTTTATGCTTATTGATTGTTTGTCCTTGTGTTTACTATCACTATTTCCTTTTCAGTGAGTTGTTTGGTTACACCTTTTGCTCACTTTTTGTGTTTGTTTGGCCTTGAGGTATTTTCAGTATTTTAATGTACTTTGTTCTTTCTAGATGAGGGGGTTTGTTTGTTTGTTTGTTTGTTTGTTGACAGAGTCTTGCCCAGGCTAGCCTCCAACTCACAATACTCCTGCCTCAGCTTCCTGAGCACTGGGTTTACAGGTGTGCACCACTGTGTCTGGCCTTTTTTTTTTTTTTTTTTTTCTGTGCTGGGGCTTGAACCCAGGACCTTGCACAAGCTAGGCAAGGTCTACCACTGAGCTGTATTCACAGCCCTTAGATGAGGCCTTCTTAACCTTAGTTCCAAGGAAAGATGTAGGGAGCCCTTCAGTCCTAAAGAGTGGATGTGCTATTTATGTGTCTGTGTCTATGTCTGTGTATGTTTATCTGTGTCAGTGTGAATGTCTGTGTGTGTTCCTGCATGTGTATGTGTGTGTCTGTGTATCTATATGTAAATGTGAAGTTCTCAAATCTAGATTCGCAAAAAGTTCAAGCACAAAAAACATGGTTATGCCATGCATGGTCACACAGCACTTGGGAGGAGGAGGCAGGAGGGTGGTGAGTTCAAGGCCAGCCTGAGTACAAAGTAAGACCTGGAAAAAAAAAAGAAGAAAGGAAGAAAGGAAGGAAGAAAGAAAGGAAGGAAGGAAGGAAGGAAGGAAGGAAGGAGGGAGAGAGGGAAGGAAGAAAGGGAGGAAGAGAGGGAGGGAGAGAGAAAGAGAAAAAAAGAGGAAGGAAGGAAGGAAGGGAGAGAGAAAGGGAGAAAGGAAAGGAGAGGAGAGGAGGGGAAAGGAAAAGAAAGGGAAGGAAAGGGATGGGAAAGGAAAGGAAGGGAAGAAGGAAGGAAGGGAGGAATGGAGAGAGGAGGGAAGGAGGCAGGGAGGGAGGAAAGAACAGAAGAAAACAAGGCCGGGGATGTAGTTTGGTGGTGGAGTGCTTGCCTGACTTATGCGAGGCCCGGGCTTCAATCCCTTTCTCAGATGGGGTGCAGATGGAGCCTGACTCAGGATGGTTGGACTTAGATTTTCAGTTTTATAATTGTGTGAAAATAATATACACTCAGTAGAAACCGTACTTCAGATTTTGGCTTTTGATTCCTCCCTGGGTTAATGTTATGCAGTCTGTGCTCTGAGCTGCTGCTGGGCCATGGTAGAGACATGAAGCTCCCAGCCAATCACGCGATCATGAGGGTAAACACGGACCCTCTATGATGGTCTATGGTGTTAGGTGAAGATATTTGGCAAATTAAGTGGATTAAAACATTTTCAGTGTACAATATTTTCAACTTTTGACGTTTTCAATTTATGGTGGGTTTACTGCAGCATAATCCCATTGCAAATCAAGGGGCATCTGTACACCATGCTATTTCCATGGGGTTGTCTGCCACATTTTCTTCAGTCTGTCTCTTCTAAATCTACAATGCATTTTAAGTGCAGATTTAAATTAATGTCTTTGCTTATTACTGTCCAATTTCTCTAACTCCTTTGTTACATAGTGTTTCCTTGCTTTACTATTTTGTCACATACTTTCTATATTGTAAATTTTCTTATGACACTAAGTATTTCTGGACTTTGGGTCTTATTGAAGTATAGTACTAATTTTGCACTGGCACCACACACCCCTTCAGTTATTGCTCTTTAATGACTTAAACATTATCTATTATTATTGCTCTTTTTTCCAGAATATTGTATACTGTTTTACCAGTTCTTTTCCAAATTATTTTTAAAATACATTTTATCAAATTCTGTAAGAAATCCTTTTATATTAGAATTATAATATTTAGAGTTTCTATTGAGAAACATGTTACGTTTTTCAATTATTAAAGTTTCCTATTACGCCTTTCCTAGAAAGCTTTGAATTGTTTGTATGCTTTATGTCTTGGTATTTTATTATTTATATTTGATTGTGATTGGAACTCATTTTTAAATTTGTTTCCTGTCTTGTTATTATATTTATTTAGGAAATTCATTACTCTAGAAATATTTATCATATATCCATGTGTCCAGTTAGTTGTTAAACCTCTGTATTGTTACCAATATTCCTTTAGATGAGAACATCAGGTTTTTAGAGTGCATTATCAGATCATCTGTGAGTGAAGCTTTCTTTCTGCCACTCTAATAATGATTCCTATGGTTTCTTTTTCATGTCTTATCGCATCAGCCTGAATTATCAGTATAATATTAAATAATAATGGTGATACAGAGCTTACTTGTTTTGTTCCCCTTTCTAATGTGAAAATCTATAATGCTTTTCCAATAAGAAGGATGCTGGCTTGGTTTTGAATAGATCTTTATTATGATAAAGAAGTGTCATACTATTCCCATTTTTAACAATGTTTTGACATCCCTTGAAATACATTTTTTGGCATGCACTCCAATGATCATATGGTTCCTATTATTTAATCTATTGATCTGATGCGTTATATTAATAGATGTCCTTGTGCTGACCCCTCCTTGCGTCACTGGAACTCTCCATGGTCATGGTGTTTTAGTCTCTTAATGTGCTGCTGAGCATTACTTTCTGGGACTGCAGTCTTAAATGATACTGGATCCTGTTTCTTTTAAAGAAAAAACAATTCTGTATCAGGGCTTAAAATCGGAACTGGATTTGCCTTGCAAAATGAATTAGCAGGTTTTTTTCTTTACCATTCTTTTCTTATGTTAAAAATAATTTATGTAACGTGGATATGCAGTGTTCTATAAAATTTGGATCGATTTCTCCAGAGACACCAGCGTGGGTAAGAACGTCCTCTTCAGGAGTGGGAGGATTATTCTTTAACAAATTTCTCCCTCTCAGATCCTTCCTCGCTTGCCAGTCTAACCCACATTTCTTGTATCAATTGCATTAGTTTATAATTGTGTCGGCTGTCATCTATTTAATTGATAATTTCAAACAAATTTGCTATTGAACTGTGTCTACTGTCCCCCCTCAATATTTTTTAATCTTTTTGATTCATTGTTATAATCACTCCCTCATTTCTGATTTCATTTAGACCTCTTTTCTTTTCTTGATTATATTTGCCAGAGGTTGGTCTTTTTTATTAGCTCTCACAAAGAACCAGCTCTTGGTTTTATTTATTGATTCCACTGTTTTTGTGTTTCCTAATTTGTTTATTCCTGCTATCATCTTTCTTTCCTGCCTAATATTTTCCTTAGGGTTTGTTTGTGTGCTGGGGGTGGGGCAGGAAAAAACATTTCCTAGGATCTAAAGCAGTAAGCTTAGTTCATAGGGTTTGCTTTTGTGTGTTTTAAATTTTTAATTTTAGAGAGCATCTTCTGGGGGAGGTGAGCATGGCCAATGTACAATGACATGCATGTATGGAAATGTCATAACAAAACCCATTAAGGTGTACACTAAAAAAATTACTAGTAAAAAAAAGGGGAAAGGGAGATCTAAAATGGAATTTATCTCTGTTTTCTAGGTGAGTTACTTCTTGTGGTCTTAAAATGCCGCATTTTGGACCTATTGCCTCTTGGTCCCATGTAAAATGTGGTGTGGACTTATAGCAGGGGACACTGTCAGAGGGGCACTGGGAGTATGACCCAGACATGCTGACCTGCGGGAATTCTTTCATGCCAAGCATCCTCCCTGTCCCCAGCCCTACCCTGAATCCCTGCCACCACCTTGTGTTCTACAGGTGGCTGTGACTCTGTGTTCATGTGTTTGTAAAAGGAGAAATAGTTTCCAAAAAGACTCAGAGGCTATGTTACAGGCCATTTCTTTCTTAATAAAAACAGTTTCAAACACCTGGCAGGGCCCCTAGCCTGAGGAGTACAGTTAGAATTCAGGCGGTCCGTCAACTTGGATGGGGGAGGGGAATACATCTTTATTTTTATTTTCACTAATCTCTTAATTAAAATTTAGCATTTTCTTCCATTTTGATTGGAGGAAATAAATCAGACCCACGCTAGCAGTGCTATAATGCGTCTCCCATAAAAATCACAGATGCTTTCCTATCACAATTCAGTTGCTGCAGATTTCTTGAAATACAATCCAGGTCCATCACTAGTTCAAAATCATGGTAGTTATTGCTGGAGCTTGTTATTTCATTCATTAACAAAGAAATGTGTCTATTGCTAGTTCATATATTTGTTCTAATATGTTGAAAACTATAGGTCAATATAGTTGATTTTCTTTGTAATCCTGTAGAATATTTTCATCAAAAATACATATAGGTAGCTGGGTGTGGTGGTGCACGCCTGTAATCACAGCCACTCGGGAGGTGGAGGCACGAGGATTGCAAGTTCAAGGCCAGAGGCAGCCTGTGTAACTGAATGAGACTCTATCTCAAGATAAAAAATTTTAAGAAGGAACTGGGGTGCACATCAGTTGTACTGTTGTTGTTGTCAGATACTGTCGAGTTGGTATCTGACTCATAGCGACCCTACGTACAACAGATGAAACACTATTATCGGTGCTTCTCTGCTATTCATAGGGTTTTCAATGATGGATTGATTTTTGGGAGTATGTTGCCGGGTCCTTCTCCCAGTCAGTTGTAGAGCATGTGCAAAATATGCGCAAGGCCGTAGGTTCAGCCTCCCCTTGTTGTTGTTGTTGTTGTTAGGTGCCGTCGAGTCGGTATCCAACTCATAGCGACCCTACATACAACAGGCGAAACACTATTGTCAGTGCTTCTCTGCTGTTCATAGGGTTTTCAATGGCGAATTGATTATTGGGAGCGGGTTGCCAGGTCCTTCTCCCAAGCCTGCAGTATCTGGTGTTCCCAGGCAGTCTCCGATCCAAGTACTGACCAGGCGGGACCCTGCTTAGCTTCCGAGATCTGACGGGATGGGATGCCACAGGGCTATGGTTGCAGGCAACAGTCCTGATCCACTGAACTGACTGCTTCCAGTGTAGTTGGTCTGGTTTTCCCACTATTAACAGGTGGGGAAAACATCGCACTGAAGTCCAGCAGGTCACTCAGCTCCTTGTCGGTCCCGATAGCGGCCATGCACTGCTGCTGGGGATTCATCTTTGGCCACTTCTAGCAAATCCGTCTCTCCCGCAAGTTTCCGCGCCCGTCCCTGCCCCTTCCCGGGCGCTTCCGGCCCCGCGTGACCACCGGGTGGTGGGCCAGCCTCCCCTACTACTGCCAAAAAAAAGAAAGGTATCTACATATCTGAATACACACACATCATTTCCATGTAAAAACAATGTTCTGAGAAGAGACTTATGGGTATCTCCAGACTGCCAAAGAGGTCAATGGCCAAAAAGAGTTGGGAGTTCAAGTCTCATTCATGGTCATAACCAGGCTTTCCTGGGCCTTGGTGGGATTTTAGGAAGATCCAAAGACATTTGTTAACTTATCAAAGACATTTACTACCCAAAGCTGAGTGGTGGTGTGTGTAGGGGTGGTTTTTCCTAAATCTGATTTTTAAATATGACCATGTCTAGACACTGGTGGCGCACATCCGTAATCCCAGCAACTTGGGAGGCTGAGGCAGGAGGATCCTGAGTTTGAGATCAAAGGCAGCCCATACAATTTAACAAGACCTTGACTCAAACTTTTTTTAAAAAGGGGCTGGAGATGCAGCACTGTGGCAGAACATTTGTCCAGCATGTGCAAGGCCCTGGGCTCAACCCTCAAGTACTACAAAAATTAATAATTAATGAAATCAAATATGACCTTGGAGCTGTGGGTGTAGCTCAGGAGGAGGGTGTGGGCTAAGCATGAATGAAACCTTTAGTTCAGTCCCAGGCACCAAAACAAAGTGTCTGCTACATGCCTGGCTCAGCCATGATTCTTTTTCTCTTGGACCTGCGAGGACAGCAGGGAGTCAGCTGAGCATCTCCAATTCCCACCCCACTCCCAGCTTCCCAACCAAGTCAGGCTCCTAGTTATCCAAAGTGGCCACTTTTATTCCCCCATTCTCTCTCTCCATTTTATAGGAATAAGGTGTTTCCTTATTTTTGTCTCTTCTGTGATGAAGGCAGGGGTGGTGTGCTGTAGGCTGCAAGGAAATGGATATCTGCATGGCAGGTAATAGACCTGAAAGATTTGCCCCCTGCCTGTGTGGTTTATGTGAAAGCCCTGGTGTTTGTATCCATCTTTACAAAAGTCAGGCACTTACATCATCTCACATTGTCAGCCTTCTGAGGAGTTAGCCCCCATTCCAGAGGAGGACACTGAGGCTCTGACATATTAGACAACCAGCTCTGCTGATTCATGGAAGAGCTGGGGTTCCACCTGGCTCCTGTGATCCCCTGTTAATTACTTTGTCTACTTTGCTTTTGTGCTTTCTGTAAATGTTAATTTTCTCTAATCACACATGCAGCACTATGAGCATGATAGTTTTTCTTCATTTCCAGTGTTGCTCTATTCTTATTTTAAATAGGGCACCCAAATATGCTTGAGGCTTTCTAGATAATGGCGATGACATCCACCAATCTTCTGCTTTCACTCGATAATCTCTCCTCTGAGCTGCAGGGAAAATCTGAAAATCTGGAAAATTCTCCCTTTGATCTATCTTTGCTCATCATCTCAATCCTTCTAGAACCACTGAACCTTTAATTAAAAAGAATCTTATCACTCTGCATGCATTGGTTCAAAAATTTAAACACCTACTATGTGCCAGGCACACTACCTATAATAACATGTTCATTGTAGAAAAATTAGAAACTACAAAGAAGACAGCCTAACTGTCCACCAATGGTAAGAAGGTAGATGAACTGAAGTACTGGTGGGCTGGGATTGTAGCTTAGTGATAGAGTGCTTGCCTAGTATGTGCAAGACGCTAAATTCAATCCCCAGCACCACAAAAAAGAAAAAAATTTTACCATTATACATCAAATATGCATCTACTATAGCCACATGCGCCTGCAGCCATAGCCCTGTGGCATCTGATCCCATCAGATCTCGGAAGCTAAGCAGGGTAAGGCCTGGTTAGTACCTGGATAGGAGACCACCTGGGAACACCAGAAGCTATAGGCTTGGGAGAAGGACCTGGCAACCCCCTCCCAAAAATCAATCTGCCATTGAAAACCCTATGCACAGCAGAGAAGCACTGACAATAGTGTTTCCCCTGTTGTACAGAGGGTCACTATGAGTCGGATACCGACTCGACGGCACCTAACAACAACAACAACAACAGCCACATGCAACAAAGATGCAATTTAAAAACAATGTTGACTTAAAGATAGACACACATCCACAAAATACATACAGTATCATTCTGTTTATATGCATTTCAAAAAAGGGCAAACTTCTAAATTATTCTTTATGCCCACTTATGTAGTAAAACAATGAAAAATAGCAGCAAAGACATGATGGGGAGAAAGCTGCCTGTCCAGGAATAGGAATCGTTTTGACAGGAGGCTTTCAAGGGGATGGAAATGAGGGTGGTTCCATAGACATCCACATTAGGATCCCTCATCAAACTCTACACTTACAGTGCATGCACTCTTCCATACGTGTGTTTTATTTCATTTTGTAAAAGGGGTTAGGGATGAAAATTTTAGATAAGAATAAAGGGAGCTGGGTGTGGTAGCATATGCCTGTAACCCCACCACTGGAGAGGCTGCGGTAGGAGAATCAACACGAGTTCAAGGCCAGTCTGGTCTACAGACAGTTCCAGGCCAGCCTCAGCTAAGGAGCAAGAACCTGTCTCAAAAACAAAAACAAAAGCAAACAAACAACAATAACAACAAAAATCCCACACTAACAATAACTACAAAAAAAGCCATAAAATTCCACCTTGTGAACATTTGGGGTATGTTCTCCCAGACCTATTTTAATGTGTGAATTTTGTTTTTTGTAACCAATGTGTCACTGCATCTATAAAATTTTAATGTTTTGTTGTGGTCCCTTCTGGAATATTCCTCTCTCCCTTCTCCCCAAGGGCCCTCCCACCAACCTTGCACAAGACAGACCTTGGAAGAGGAGCTGCCTCAGAAGTGGACTTCCAGAGAGCTTGTTTTGCTGACCATGGATCACTTTTGAAATTCTGGTAAGACCCTGTGCTTCCTCCTACAATTTACAAAGTAACCACCACCTTGGGCCATTGCCCCTTTTTCCGGATAAAGGAATTAAGGACCAGAGAGGTGACACGACTTGCCCAAGGATGTAGGGCAAGCGGCTCAGTGGCAGAACTGGCACTCACTTGGCCCACCTCGCTGCCCCTCCTTCGCCCTCCCCTCTTTACCCTCCTAACCCAGTAGGCCTATTCTGAGCCTAGAGGAAACGACCTGCCCTCTCCGGTCCTGCTCCCCGCAGGGAGGGAAGCCAGGGGCCTCCCCAGAGCCTGAGCGTGAGGCCATCACTCAAGGGAGCGAGCAGGGACGGCTGCGGGCTCCCGCACGACTTATTGCCGCATCACTCACGCCCTGTCAAGTCTTATTGCTCCAACATCTCCTAAATGACAAAGTTGGATTCATTAAGTGTAAATTCAATCAAACTTGAAAGCGAGAAAGAAAATAAAAATGACGCGGAATAAGAGAAATGGAAGGGCCTGGAAGCATCATCGCTCTTCTTAGGAGAAGGGGCCCCGCGTCCCCCTCTGCCCTGGCTCCAGGTTGAGGGACACGGTGCAGGCTCTCAGAGGGGCCCACGCTCTTCACGTCCTGCGCCTGGTGCTCCAGGGCGGTGAGACCGTGGCCACGTCTTATCACCGTGCTAAGCCTCCATTTGCTCGTGTGTGTAGACTGGGTAACATCTACCAGAGGCGATTGCATCGAGGAGGAGATAGCATGTGCACACGATCAGAATAGTAATAATAGAAGGTTTGGGTGAGTTAGACCTTTCCCGCTACAGAGGCAGCAAAGCATATATAGTCCGAAACCTGCCCAAATAAGGATTCCCAGGCGGCTTAGCGGTGAGCACACAGGTGTGAAGATCAGAGATGTTGGGATTGTAGGGCAGAACTGGACCCACTCTTGGATGGAGTCTACAGAACTGTGAGATAAGAAGAATGCCTTTTATATCAGGATGCATGTTTGCGTGTGTTAGAATGTGTAAAAGTGGAACAATTAAAAACAAAAACAAACCAAAAAACAATGTTCCCAGCCAGGTGCAGTGGTGCACATCTGTAATCCCAGTGACAGAAGGCAGAGGCAGAAGGATCGCAAGTTCAAGGCCAGAGATAGCCTGTGCTGTCAAATGAAAGGGGCTGGGAGTGCAGCTCAGTGGAAAAGCCCTTGTCCAGCATGTGTGAAGCTCTAGGTTCAACCCCTAGTTAGAGAGAGAGAGAGAGAGAGAGAGAGAGAGAGAGAGGAAGAAGAAGAAGAAGAAGAAGAAGAAGAAGAAGAGGAGGAGGAGGAGGAGGAGGAGGAAGAGGAAAGAAGAAAGGAAAGAAGGAAGAAAGGAAAAGAAAAGAGAGAGAGAGAGAGAAATCCCTACACTATGGCAGATTTTTGCTAGGCTTTTAAAATTATTATGATGTTCTTTTCTACCACTGAATTGATCTCACGCTCTATTAATGAGGGCCTTGGCCAAGATTACACAGCAGTTGGGACTAGAGCCAGACATGTGGTCTGGTCCACCCAGCATGCTTTCCCTTACCTCTTCCTGCCAGGTATCCAGTTTAGGCTGGGCGACTGATCACCACCCTGGAAGCAGAAGGGAAGGGCAGTGGGGAGGTTGAACGAGGCTGGGCAGCCCCAGGCTGCGGCAGCAGTGAAGCTCCCCAGAAAGGGTTCAAGCATTTGTACCCAGTAGGAGCCTAATACATAGGGGCTGAATGGAAGAAAAACATTCAGAAATCACGTCAACTTGGGGTCTGATCCTGCCTCTGCCATTCTGTGGCCGTGGGTCCTTGTAAGATGCATTCCTGCTCTCTGAGCTTTCCTTTCACCTGAATAGGTGTGTGAGTGGGTGGGAGACTGAAGTTCCACACACCTAATGGGGAAGGGTTAATGGGATGTTCCTTTGGGCATCCCACAGGCTGCTTTTGAAGCACTGCCACCTACTGGTCACTCCCTCTCATTACAGCCTACCAGCTGCTGTGCTGGTAATAATTCACCCACACCAGACAAATTCTCCAGTTCCCAGAACTGTGTGGAAAAAGCAGGTATCCTTATCTCCATCTCACATACAAGGAAGTTGAAGGGTAGTCATATTAAGTGATTCTCTCAATGACACAGGAACTTCACATGGGTGCCTTGGCTCCCAAACCAGTGCTCCTGCTACTTGCTCCAAATAACAAACCCCAGCAGGCTGGATGGAGAAAGACTGAAAGAATGTGAATCTCAGACTGGTCTGAGAGGAGGGGGCAGGACAGCTTGTGTGGGTGGTGCCAAGAAATACTGTCAGGTGTAGCACATTTCATATAGATTAATTTGCCTTGGGCACCTAGGAAACCAAAGTTGTTGTTGTTGTTAGGTGCCCTCAAGTCAAGTCCGACACATAGAGACCCTCATAGGGTTTTCAATGGCTGACTGTTTTGGAATTGTCTTGAGAGTGGGTTGCCACGTCCTCCTTCCATTTTGTGGTGCTGGGAATTGAACTTCGGACTTCAGAGACTGCAGAGCAGTGCTCTACCAACTGAGCTAAATCCCAGCTCAGGAAACCAAAGTAGAGGAACGATTTCAAAGAATGATGTTATCTGGCTCTGTTCTGCATGGGGTGTTTTGGGAATGTGGCAATTACCAGGCTAGTTTGGTCCAGGTGGACACCTGAACTGTGCTGCTCAGACATTGGCAGGGGTTGATTTATTTTTTCTTCACAAAGCAATAAGCAAATAGGGGTGCAAGGGAGTAGTGGCTGAGGGTCTGTTTCCGATGTTATACTCCTTAAGTTTTTGTCTGCAGCCGTACCACTGTGGTGTCTGATCCTGTCAGATCTTGGAAGCTAAGCAGGGCTGAGCCTTGTTAGTACTTGGATGGGAAACCGCCTAGGAACACTAGGGGCTGTAGGCTTGGGAGGAGGACCCGGTAAGCCACTCCCAAAAAACAATCAGCCATTGAAAACCCTATGAATAGCAGAGAAGTACTAACAATAGTGTTTCGCCTGTTGTACATAAGGTTGCTATGAGTCGGACATCGACTTGACAGCACCTAACAACAACAACTCTTGGTATAGTTCCATCTCTGCCATCTTATGAACCACATGATCTTGGGCACATTACTTAAACTGCTTGTAGAATGGGGAGTCTGTTTCTTCATCTGTAAAATGAAGATATCCATCATAACTTATCTCATCAGCTGCTGTATGGATTAAAGGAGCTGATATATCTATAAAGCATTAGAGAGTGCCTGGAACAAGGCAGGCACTCAGTAAATATTAAACATTTTTATTGGTGCAAAGAAGAACACATTGGTGTTACACTGATTTGGATTAAAATGGTCTTTGTCAGCAACTCATTTAGGGACCTTGGGAAATCCTCCCTTCTCCTGGGCCTTCCCCACCCAGGTGGCAGGACCACTCTGCTGAGCTGTCCTCTGGCTGCATGGTGGCTGCATGCCTGTAGAAGCCCATGTGCAAGATCAGCGGGTGGTGGGTTTGGCTGGTGTGAGAGAAGGGCAGGAGGCGTGGGGCACATGTGCTCCCTTGGTTAGGATGATGCTCTTCTTTTCTGCCTTGGAACTATTTTATGCAGCAAGGTCAAGCAAGCAGGACTACAAATCAGTTTAAACAAAAGTGCTGAGGCAGATCCCCTTGAACTCCAGTGACTTAAAATAGCCTCGTCGTCCTCCTTAGCCAAATACTCAGTACCTGAGTTCTCTTAGCCTGTCATCACCAACTAATAAACGGGCTTCCTCATGGAAACAGACCAGAATGAAACCTTTGAATGAAAGTGTATGTGAGCCCTGCTTGGATTCAGAGAGCCGCATCTGCCCCTCCCCAGTGCTCAGGATGGCTACAGAAGTTAATGCATTCTTAGGGAAATGAATATCTTATTCGTTAATATCAGGAAGGCTGGTTCCAGCCATCTTAATAATGACCCTGGCTACTCTGGGCATAGCCAAGTATGGCATAGCCTTTTGTGCAATACCCCAAGGTTCTACCTAAGAAACTGACGTAAATCACATAAAGAGGGTTGGTGGGGGGTGGGATGGAGGTGTGGGGAGTAGTTGTTTGGAAAGGAAAGGAAATGAATGCTTACTGAGTTCTTATTGTGTGCTTTGTATATGCTGTTGTTGTTAGGTGCTGTCGAGTCAGATCTGACTCAGAGAGACTCTATGTACAATAGAGTGAAACACTACCCAACACTGTGCCATACAACACAATCCTTTTATGTTTGAGCCCATTGTTGCAGCCACTATGTTTCTTCTCATTTGGAGTCAAGCCACATCAGCAAAAAGAGGTCCCAGGGGCTTTACTCTATTCCTGTCACTAAAGTCCCATCTACTTTGAAGAGGCAACTCTTCCCTAGTCATCTCTTAAATGCTTTCCAGCCTGGGGGGCTCATTTTCTGGCATTATATTTGACAGTGCTTCTCTGGTATTCATAGGGTTTTCAATGGCTTATTTCAAGAATGGGCTGCTGGATCTTTCTCCTTAGTCTGTCTTAGACTGGAAGCCCAGCTGAAACCTGTCTACCATGGGTGGCCCTGCTAGAACTGAAATACCAGTGGCATAGCTTTCAACATCACAGCAACATGCAAGCCCCCACAGCACAACAAGCTGACAGACATGTGAGGGCTGTACATGCTGGGTGCTTTAAATGTAATAATTCATTTCATTCCCACAATGACCCTGCATAGTAGGTGTTTGATACTAGTTTAAGAAATTACACTTTTATTGAAACATAATTAATGTACTACCAATTTGCCTTCTTAAAGTATACAAGTCAATATTTTAACACACCCATCAAGTTGTGCAACCATCACTAGTGTCTGATTCTAGAACATTCTCAGTACTTCACACATAAAAAAACACCAATCCATTAACAGTCATTCTCCATTCCCTGCATCTAGCCTGTGGCAACCACCCATCTGCTTTCTGTGCGTATAGCTCTGTCAAATATAGGCATTTCATACAAATGCAATCATACCTTTGAGACAGGGTTTCTCTATGTGTGGCAGGGTCCAATTTCACACTTTTACATGTGGATAGCCATTGTCTCATTTATTTAAAAGACTATTCTTTCCCCTGCTTAATTGTCTCAGCCCCCTTGTCAAAAATCAGTTGGCCATAGACGTGTGGATTTATTTCTGCACTCCCAATTCAGTACCATTGATCCCATATATCTGTCCTTGTGCCAGTTCTGAACTCTTGATTTCTGTACTTTTGAGAAAGTTTTGAAATTGGGAAGTGTGAGTCCTCCAAATGTTTTTCTTTTTCAATATTGTTTTTGCTATTCTCAGTCCTTTGCATCTCTATGTGGATTTTAGGATTGGCTCGTCAAGCTCTGAAGAAAAATCAGCTGGAATTTTGTAGGGATTGTACTGAATATATAGATCAGTTTGAAGAGCATTACTATTTTAACAATATTAAGTCTTCCATGAACATAGGACGTCTTTACCTATATTTAGGTCTTCATTAATTTCTTTCAATTGTGCTTTGTAGTTTTTAGTGGGCAACTCTGGCACTCTTGTTAAACTAATTCTTAAGTATTCTTTTTGAAGCCTATATAAATAAATTTTTTCCTAGTTTCCTCTTTTTGATTAGTTATTGCTAGTGTAAAACTACAGTTGACTTTTGTATATTAATCTTGTATCCCACAGCATGGCTGCTGACACTGTTGTGCAAATGAGAAGACAGCCAGTTAGATAAGGTGGGTGATTAGCTTGAGATTGCCTGGCTTTTTTCCCTCTCATTCTTCCTTTCTTTAAAGAACCACTCTTCTTTCCTGCATGGAAATTCTGCTCTTGTAGTAAGCTCCTTCTACCACTTCTCCCTTGTCCCAAGGACAGGTCACAACCATCTTTTCCCAATGTTGATGAGACCTGGCTGGGGAATGAAGTCAATATAGTAGACTTTTAAAATATATTGCCTAAGATTTCTTTTTAGCTTAAGCTCATTTGAATTGAGCTTCTGTACTGTCACATGCAATCAAGGACACCCTGACTTATACCACTGGTAAAGGGGTAGTAAAGATCATGAATTTGAAACCAGCCCTGTGTGATTCCAGAGTTGTGCTCACACCTCTCTGCTGGCTTTGCCCCTTCCTGACACTCACATTGGCTGGGTGAATGTTTGCAATTCTCCCAGGGAAAAGTGGAGCTTGCAGTAGATAAGCGCCAGCAGGACTGGATCCAGGACCTCTGGGAACTGCATGTGCAAGGAAAGACTCAGAAAATCTGGCATCTAGGGACACAGCAGACCTCAGCTCTTACTTTCTGTGGAGACTTGCCCAGTCTCTGTCTCTCTAAGTCATGCTTTCCTGGGCCAGCACACTCTCTTACAGCTGGCTCTAGGCACATCACAGGCACACAGGTCCCCGAAGTAGCCATGACATCCCCTAAAATGTACCTGCCCAATCATCTGATTCCTGCGGAAGCTCTGAGAGGCCATCAGGGCAGGGACAATCCTAGACAGCATATAGCTGGGGAAACTGAGGCGAGGTAGTGTTCAGTGACTTATTTAAAGATTCCCAGCTCCTGCGGAAGCAAGTGGAACCCAGATCTCTTGTCTTTGTGTCTAATATTCTTACCATAAACCAGGGGAGGCAGCAGGGCCTCATTGGGATTTGCCTGGAGCCTGAGATTTTCCATAATCCAATTAAAAAATTGTCCAAGATGGAGGGCCAGCTCCCAATTAGTTCTCCTCCCTCCCTAGTGCCTCCTGGAGCTTTGTGGGTAGCAACTCCCTGGAAAGGAGAGAGAAACCCCCACCCCACGCTCCCTCCTTGGGAATCAGGGGTCTAGAAATTAGCTGATTCTTGATAAGCCCTAATTATAAATTAGGTCTTATTATCTGTGGCTCCTGAAACTACGCTGGATGAATTAAAACTCTAGGAAAAGGAATATTTCAATTAACCATATGAACTCAGGTAATTGCCTACCGAGGCAAAGCCCTCACAGAACAAGTCTTGGAGCAGTTATGAGGACATCTGAAGGGAAAGGCAGGGACCAAAGCGTGGGTGGTCTGCACGAGGTAGAAATGGGGAGAGAGTCAGCTGTTTTCTGAGGACAACATCCTGGAAATGGCAGGCCTAGCCGGTGCATCGTCACCAGTACCTCCGTCTTGGAAGCAGAGGTCCAGAGTGGGGGTCTTCTTTCTGCTAATTACTGCCGCAGAGAGTCTGCCTCAGTGTCCCCACTGGAAAATGGGCAGGTCAGATGAAGTGATGACTATTGCTAGTAAGTGTGGCACACTCACCCGCCAGAGGCCATGGTTTGGGTCCAACTAAACACTGTCAAATCAGGAGGAGAGAGAAAAGGAGGGGATCGGAAGCTCTGCCTGAACTGATGTCTGGCGTCAGGAGGGGGTGGCGCTCACTTGTTGACCTCTGGAGTCAGGAGGGGGTGGCGCTCACTTGTTGACCTCTGGAGTCAGGCGGGGGTGGCTCTCGCTTGTCCCATCGCTCATTCTACAAACCTTGTGGGTGCTCTCCAAGTGCTGACCACTGAGCGGGGCAGCACAGGAAATAAGGAATAGAGTCAGGAAGGCTGGCTGGGGGCAGAAAGGCGGGAAAGCGCTCACTGATGGCGCTGCGCCCACCTCCTTGCCAGTGCAGTCCTCTGGGCCGTGGCCCTCTGAGGGGATGTGGGGGGTGAGGACTCGCAAAGCCTGCGACCGGGTCTGGGGCCCCTTGAACAAAGGCGAGCATGAGAGCAAGCTCTTCTAAAAATGAATCCCTGCATTCCCTTGTCTTCTACTAGGAATTCCAGAAACCCCTGTGTGCATGTGAAACAACCAGACATCTGCTCCGATCTGGCTGCTGTCATGGAGAAGGAGGTGGAGGTACCCGTGAGGTGTCGAGGTGGCTCTTCGTAGCCAACAGGAAAGTGACCCAGGCCTCCCCACAGCAGGCCCTTCTTAACTCTGGGGCACTTTGCTTGGCCACTTGCTGTGGTCTCTTCTTTGAAACGCTGGTGAAAATTGCTGCTAAACCTCATTAAGCTTGCAAAGGCCAGTCAGAAAGCAACAAGACCAAGGTGTAGAATTAGGTGGTGGTTATTGTTAGGTGCCATCAAGTCGGTGTCTGATTCATAGTGACCCTACATACAACAGACGAAACACTATTGTCAGTGCTTCCTTGCTATTCATAGGGTTTTCAATGGTGGATTGATTTTTGGGAGTTAGTTGCCAGGCCCTTCTCCCAAGCCTACAGTATCTGGTGTTCCCAGGCAGTCTCCATCCAAGTACTAACGAGGCCAGACCCTGCTTAGCTTCTGAGATTTGAGGGGACTAGATGCCATAGGGCTACAGCTGCAAGCTGTAGAATTAGGTTTGAGCTCATCTATTACTCTGAAGCATATATGCTGCTGTTGTTAGGTTCCATGCAGTCGAGTCCAACTCATAGCCACCCTATGTACAACACAACAAAACACTCTGACACTGTGCCATGCCTGGCACTGTGTCAGTGCTTCTCTGATATTCATAGGGTTTTCAATGGCTGATTATTTAGGGATTGTTTCGAGAGTGGGCTGCCAAGTCCTTCTCCCATCTTTGTGGTGCTGGCAATCAAACCCAGGGCCTCCAAAGGTGCAGAGCAGCACTCTACCAACTGAGCTAAACCTCAGCTGCGAAGCGTGTATATTGACTCTGAAAACTCTACTGCCTTGCCAGGCCTGCAGGAATTAAAGATTGGAAAAGAACAGAGTGGATGAGTCATCTAAGTGGAGAACACCATTTGTTACCAGGCAGGTCTCACTGAAATCCTACAACTTGGTGAAAAATTCCCCAAAGAACCTTTCTTGCTGGTCATATTCTAAGAGGCTTCTAGCTAGGTCCCATCTGCCAGTCCTTATGCCTTGAAAATACAAATCCTTTCTCTAATGCTAAAGACCCCTCTACAGCTGATCTATTAAATACCAATGTTGTTGCTGTTAGGAACCATCAGGTCGTGGTCCACTTATAGCAACCCCAACAGGCGAAACAGTATTGTCAGTGCTTCTCTGCTATTCATAGGGTTTTCAGTGTATTTTTTGGGAGTGAGTTGCCAGGTCAGTCTCTCAAGCCTATAGCACCTGGGGTTCCCAGGCGATTTCCTATCCAAGTACTTACCAGGCCTGACCCTGCTTAGCTTCTAAGATCTGATGGGATCAGATGCCACAGTGGTAGGCTGCAGGCATATTGGATACCAAGAGCAATGGAGAAATCACTACCTCAAGAAAAGAGTCTGGCCTATTGCCTATGTACCATCCTAAAGTTCTTCTTTGTAAGGGTTTGAAATCTGGTTCCTATTATGCCTTTAGGCAAAGCATTAGTAGCTACTTTTGTTTTCAGGGCCAGAAATGTTGTGGATGGGGGTAGGAAGAGCCTTCCTCTTCCATGGAAGGAAGCTTCCTTCCTCTTGTTGCTGGTGCATCCAAACATTTAATTATAAAAGCTTCTCCAAGGCAATAGACGTTAAAAAATTAAGATGAATACACTCATTTTGGCCAATAGCACAGCCTGCTATTCCTCTGAAAGTCCCAATTCATTACTGGATATTGTAACGGAACATTAACACTCGCATAAGGACCTCGAGACCTGTCTTGCATGTACAATCAGCAGGCCCTGCCTGGGCTCCTGTACCCTCAGGAAAGAAGGAGAGAAAAAAAGTGAAACTGAGGCAGATGCCCTTGAGAAAATTGCCTTTCCAGCGGACACAGTGATAGGCCTTTAATCACAGTAGCTCCCCATGCGTGGTCTAATGGCATCGCTCAATTCCTGGGCCATGCCGAGTGACCGTGGGCCTGGAGTGGGCAGCAGTGGACACTCTTGGGACTCCAGGTTCTCCAAATCTCCCAATTCACGTAAAGGCCCTCCAGCTGCTCCTCCCCCTCCATCCATCAGGAAGTGCCTCAGTCTCCCCACCCTAGTGTCTGGGAGAGGGGGCTAAGCCTAAGGCACCCAGGGACCATTTCCCATGGATTCTTCTTCCCCACCAGAACATCTAGGCACACTGGAGACAAAGCAGCCTGAAAGCTGGGCATGGGGGCACACGCCTGTAATCCCAGTGGCTTGGGAGGCAGAGACAGGAGGATCACAAGTTTGAGACCAGAGTCTGCGTAACTTAGCGAGACCCTGTCTCAAGAAAAGTAAAAAAATTGGACTGAGGGTGCAGCTCAGTGGTCCAGCACTTGCAAAGCATGCAAGTGCTAGGCCCTGGGTTCAACCCCCAGTACCAAAAAAAAAAAAAAAAAAAAGAGCAGCCTGAAATCCTTCAATGGCTCTGGGTGCCCTTGGGACACACTGCTAAGTCCTGCCAAAGACCCACAGACTGTGGCTTTGGTTCCACTCTAGTGCTTTGGCCTCCTCCCTGCCTCAGCTTCCCTTGCCACCCCTCCAGAATCTCTTCTGTGTGTCTCGCTTTGCTGCCTCAGGGACCTTGCACATGCTGTTCCCTCCGTACCTTTCCTCTCATTCCTGGGCTAGCTAATTCTCTTCCTTCGTCAGGTCTCAGCTTGGAGGTCTGGAGGTGAGGCCCCTCCTGTTGGTTCCTTTTCCCACCTATCGCTTATGCTATGGTTTGGAAACATGGCCCCTAAAGGTTCACATGCTGGAAGTTTGATCTCCGCTGTGGTGTTTTGGAGAGGTGGTGGAATCTTCAAGAGGTGGAGCTGGCGGAGGGTGAATAGGTCATGAGGGTCCCACCCTCAGAAGGGATTAATGATGGTTTCATGGAGTGAGTTCACTCTCATGATAGTGGGTTGTTACAAAGCAAAGCCACCACACGTACCTGACCCCTTATACACTAGACTAGTTCCTTTTTCATTTCTTTGTCATGCATGACACAGCCAGAGGACGCTCACCAGGATGCCGGCTTTGTGCTCTGTGGAACTTCCATTCACCACTAGAGTCCTGAGCCAAATAAATCTCTTTGCTTTATACCTTACCTAGCATCAGGTGTTTTGTTATTGCAATAAAAAACAGACAGTGTGACACAATGGGTCATTACTTACTGAGTTGCTGCCATCTGATGACTGTCTAATTCTTTCACCATCCCATTCTAAATTCTTCTTCTTCTTACCCAGCATCTGGTGCAATCCCTGGTTCAGAGGACATGGGAATAAAGATTTGTGGTTGAATGAGTGAATAAGCATGTTATACTTAATTCCCAATTACTTGCAGGTGTGGCCCTGACTGTCTTGGGCTTTCAAGTTGGGGCTCAGACTTCACAAATATCCACACTTTTCAGAAGAAGCCAGGATAGGGTTTATCCTGTACTGAGGCCTGTCGTCCACATGGGGTCTGGGAGATGTTGAGAGGGAATGAGAGAGAGAGAGAGAGAGAGAGGTGGGGAAATGTTTTTTAAGAGAGAGAGATTTTAGATAATTGGCTCACATAATAGTGGGGGCTGGGAAAATCTGCAGGTTGGGGCAGAAGGCTAGAGACCCATAGTAGAGTTGATGTTTCAGTTCAAGTTCAAAGGCATTTTGTTGGCAGAATGTCCTCTTCTTTAGGGCAAGTGTGTCTTTTTCTGAAGACCTTCAACTGATTGAATGTGGCTCACCCACATTGTTGTTGTTGTTAGGTGCCATAGAGCCAAGTCTGACTCATAGTGACCCTATGTACAGCAGATTGAAACACTCCCCAATTCTGTACCAGACACACAATCTTATTTATCTTTAAGCCCATTGTTGCAGACACTGTGTCAATCCATCTAGTGGAGGGTTTTCCTCTTTTGTGTTGACCTGCCACTCTCCCAAACATGATGTCTTTCTCCAGGGATTGATCTCTCCCTGACCACATGTCCAAAATATGTAAGACACAATCTGTCCATCCTTGCTTCCAAGGAGCACTCTGATGGCACTTCTTCTAGGACAGATCTGTTGGTTCTTTTGGCAGTCCATGGTATATTCAATAGACATCTCCAACACCACAGTTCAAAAGCTCAATTATTTTCCTGTCTCCCTTGTTCAATGTCCAGCTTTCACAACCACATGATGGGACTGAAAATACCATGGCATGAGTCAGGTGCACCTTTGTCTTCAATGTGACATCTTTGCTTTTCAATACTCTAAAGAGATCTTTTGCCGCAGCTTTTCCTAGAGCAACGCGTCTTTTGATTTCTTAACGGCTGCTTCCACGGGAGTTGACTATAGGGCCAAGCAGAGCAAAATCTTGGACAACGTCAATTTTTCTCCATTTATTATGAAGTTGCATACTGACCCAGTTGTAAGAATTTTTGTTTTGTTGATGTTTAGTTGCAACCCATACTGAAGGCTATGATCTTTGATCTTCATCGGTAAATGTTTTAAATCCTCTTCACTTTCAGCAAGCAGAGTTGTGTCATCTGCATAATGCAGGTTGTTAATGAGTCATCCTCCAATCCTGATGCCACATTCTTCCTCATAAAGTCCAGCTTCTTGCATTATTTGCTCAGCATATAAATTGAAGAGATATGGTGAAAGTATACAGCCCTGACGCACACCTTTCTCAACTTTAAACCACTCAGTGTTTCCTTGTTCTATTTGAACAGCTGCCTCCTGGTTCACGTACAGATTCCTCATGAGTACAATTAGGTGCTCTGATATTCCCATTTTCCGAGTGTTATCCATAATTTGTTATAATCCACACAGTCAAATGCTTTGGCATAGTCAATAAAACATAGATAGACATCTTTCTGATATTCTCTGCTTTTCGCTAATATCCACCTGACATCAGCACCTATGTCCCTGGTTCCCCACCCTCTTCTGAATCCTGCTTGATTTTCCGGTAATTCTCTGTCTATACACTGCTGCAGTCGCTTTTGAATGATCTTCAGTAAAATTTTGCTTCTGTGTGATATTAATGATATTATCTGATAGTTTCCACATTCAGTTGGATCCCCTTTTTTGGGAATAGGCATGAATATGGATCTCTTCCAGTTCAAGTTCAAAGGTATTTTGCTGACAGAATGCCGTCTTCTTCCGGGCAAGTGTGTCTTGGATGTGGCCCACCCACATTAGGGAGGATACTCTACTTTAGTTGGTGTAGTAATTTAAATGCTGATTTCATGTAAAAAAAATTACCTTCACAGACATGTCTAGAATAACGTTTGACCATATATTTGGATACTGTGTCCCATCCAAGTTTACATATAAAATTAACCATAATAGGAGGTGACCTACACAGGTTCTCACAGGACTAAGGACAGAATTGTGAGCAAAGTCCAATCAGCTTGCCCTGCATGACCATGGGTGGGAATTTGTGAAGGCTCTGGCTCAGCTGTTCTTCTGAAAGCATTAAGGGGGTGTTCAGTGATGGTGGCGCCTGGTCTCTCTCATGCCTGAGTCTCCCAGCCTGGCCAACAAGTAATGAACTCAATGTTATGCATGGGCACCAGGATTGAAACATAAAAGGGGTTGTTGTTGTTGTTGTTAGGTGCCGTGAGTTGAGTCCGACTCATAGCGACCCTCATAGGGTTTTCAATGGCTGACTGTTTCCAGATTGCCTTGGGAGTGGGTTGCCACATCCTTCTCCCAATAAAAGGGGTAGCAGGTGGTAAACCCCCAAATCTGTGGGGTGTGAGCTAGAGGGTCCTCTGAGAATGCCCTGTGTGTGGTCAACGAGACCAGGAAATGATCATTCACTGTGGAACTTAACCAATGGCAGGTGAATGGAAACTTGGCAAAGGAGCCCTCTGGCTTCCCTTGTTGTTGTTGTTGTTGTTGTTAGGTGCCGTCGAATTGTGTCTGAGTCATAGCGACCCTCATAGGGTTTTCAATGGCTGATTATTTCAGGGTTGCCTTGGGAGTGGATTGCCATGTCCTCCCATTTTTTCGGTGCTGGGAATTGAACCTGGGACCTCAGAGACTGCAGAGCAGTACTCTACCAACTAGCCCCTGGCTTCCCTGGGTGAAGGTAAATGTCAGGTGGCAGGGAGCTCCCAAGCTTGCCTTTGGATGCCCTCAGGAACCATGCCGGCCAGACACACCTCAAAATGCTTTATGGATTTGATTCTTCCAGGCGACGTCAGAGATGAGCCCAAAGTCGTCTGCCTAGGGTAACACCCCAATCGCAAGTTACATTCTGTAATATAATGCCTTGCCTATGACTTTCTAAGGTAATGAAAACATAAAGTTAAAGGGCCCAGCTACAAGGAGAGAGAGGAAGGATTGGGGCTGATAGCTTTGATTTAGTATTTGTTTCTTTGTGAGTGGGGGAGGGCTGGCATTATGCAAAGGACACTGAATACAGAGCCCTCTCCATTCCCAGGATTGCAGGTAACACAATGCTGGCACAGCCTCTGCCAGCACAGGAGTGATTTAAAGGTTTTTAAATTTGTAAGCAAACATATTTAGAGCAAGACCTCCGGTGGGAGAATTAAGTCAAATTCTTTGTGTCAAGGAAACTCTTGTCAGACATAATTTTCTTTGAATTTTTGGAGCCAGACTCTTAACCTTGCCGATTAAAATAGAGTAGCTATCTGGGAAGGTGGATGTTAATTTTTTAAAATCCCAACCTTGCCAGAATCACTTTGTCTACGCATCATGGTCGTTATGCTATGCTCGTTTCCTATCATTACATCATTCACCTTTTGTTGTCCATATTCTGTAGCGCAGCCTGAGTCCTGGACACAGCAACATCAAAATAGTCTCCCCCTACCCTGCAGGGCAGAGGGGTTCTCTGGGGTCAGTGGGAAAATTTACCCCACATGCCTGGCAAATGAAAATTAGTCTGGATTATTTTAGGGCTGGGGATAGTTAGGGTGACCAAGTATGCTGGTGTCCCTGGCACGATGGGGGGTTCCCAGGATGGTCGATATTGGGGAAACGAGCATGAGTTGGTCACCTAGGATGGGGGAATTATTGAGTATGTGTGGCTTAACAGGCTTGACTGCCACAAGTAAATGATATGGATTGTCTCACTTAAGCCTCATAACATCCCTGTGAGCCACTTACGGTTATTCCCATTGTAGAGGGACAAATTAAATCTTCAAGTCATATCCCTCCCGCGGCTAGCTCCCTTCCCATCAGATTCTGATTTTTAGACAAGAAAACAACTTAATTGTTTCCTTACACTGTGGTTAGTGTGATGTCCCCTCCCAACAATTCTTCTCTCCTCCCTATATGACTTGTTGTTGTTGTTGTTGTTAGGTGCCGTTGAGTCGGTATCCGACTCATAGCAACCCTCACAGGGTTTTCAATGGCTTACTGTTTCGGGATTGCCTTGGGAGTGGATTGCCAGGCCCTTCTCCCATTTTTGTGGTGCTGGGAATTGAACTCAGGACCTCAGACACTGCAGCGCAGTGCTCTACCAACTGAGCTAAATCCCAGCATGACTTGGTCTCAGTTAATTTTCTGTTCTTACAACCAAATACCAGAAGCTGGGCACTTTTGGAAGAAAAGAGAATTATTTAACTCACAATTCTAGAGGCTGATAGTCCAAGGTCAGGTGGCCCCCATTTGCTGAGCCTCTGCTGGTGGCCCCCTTGACTGCTTCACAACAGGGTGGAGAAGCAGGAAGGGAAACAGCCATGTGCAGAACAAGCCAAGTTCACTGGGTGGCCTTGCTTTGTAACAACTGACTCTCGAGAGAACTCACCAGGGTCCCACCAGAATCTCCTTAATCTCTTCCAAGGGTGATGTTCCATTGACCTAATTGCCCTCCACTAAACCCCACCTCTTAAAGTGTCTGCCACCTCAACACCACCATAGTGGAGACCAAGTGTCCAGCGCAGGAATCTTTGGGGACACTCCCCCAACCACAGCACCAGGTAACTTGTTTGGGCCAGTGGCTTGTGGACAGACTTCAAGCCCCAGGCCTTCCTGGCATGTTTCTGCTCACATTCTTGAGCCTCTGCCCTCCCTATGGGAAGATCATGCCCAGGTGACCCGTGCTGGTCCAACAAGCCTGAGAGCTATGGGGCGCAGAGCTGCCCAGCAAGCCACAGACCTGCAGTGTGAAGAGGCACCCAGTCCGGCTTCGCCTCAGCCAGCCAAACCCAGCTGGCCAGCACAGGGGAAGTGATGTTTATCATTGTGTTTAAGTTCACAAGGTTTGAAAAGGCTTGCTACAGAGCATAGATAACTGCCAAGGTAACTTTTATTGCTAAAGTCCTTTGATGGGCTATGCTTATATGTTATGTATGGCTGAGCATTCCTAATTGCTGGATTCCTAATTGAAGGGATGCTTCTTATCCTTTCCAGGGTATCACTGGGGCTTGGCTCAGTTGGCAGAGTGTTGCTTAGCACTCTGTGAGGCCCTGGGTTGGATCCCCATCACCACAAAAATGGGAGAAGGAGGTGAACTTGCTCCTGAAATAAACTCCAAAACAGCCATTGAAAACCCTGTGACAGCAGAGGTGCACTGACAGTGCCAGGCATGGCACAGTGTCCAGGTGTGTTTTGTGCTGTTGTACACAGGGTCACTATGAGTTGGACCTGACTCAACAGCACCTAACAAGAACATAAAGAGCTAGGAGAAGAGAAGAGAAAGGGAACTGCTTACTCTGTGTCCAATGTGGTGCCTGATGGTTTCAGATATTCTCTTCTTTGGATTGCATTACCTGGAGTCTGCTGATCCTAAAACCTATCTTAGGCCTCCTCCCTGACAAGGACCTCAGACCTACGAGGCAGTTCTAGGAGAGATGGCGTTACCCAAGGGGTCATCCATATACACCAGAGGATACATTTTCGTGGATGCCAGAGGGAACACTGGAAAGGGGCAGGTGGAGAGAGACCCAGGCTGCAGCCCAGCTGTGCTTTGGACTTGTTGCATGGCCTTGGGCAAACCCCCCACTCTCTGGGCTTCTACCTCCCCATTTACCAATTTGAGTTTGGGACTAGGTGTGACCTCTGCCATGCAGTATAGAGGTGGTGAGTATGGTGGTTTTGCACAAAGGTTTTGGTTGTTGTTGTTGTTGTTAGGTGCCATTGAGTCGAGTCCGACTCATAGCGACCCTATGTACAGCAGATCGAAACACTTGCCGATTCTGTGCCAGGCAAACGATCTTATTTATGTTTAAGCCCATTGTTGCAGACACTGTGTCAATCCATCTGGTGGAGGGTTTTCCTCTTTTGCGTTGACCTGCCACTCTTCCAAACATGATGTCCTTCTCCAGGGATTGTTTTCTCCTGACTACATGTCCGAAATATGTAAGATGCAGTTTGGCCATTTTTGCTTCCAAGGAGCACTCTGGTTGTACTTCTTCTAGGACAGATTTGTTGGTTCTTTTGGCAGTCCATGGTATATTCAATAGACGTCTCCAGCACCACAATTAAAGGTTTTGTAGTCAGGCCTTATTTGTATTCTGCTGCCTGTCTTATGAGCTGGGTAACCTTAGGCAAGCTGCTTCCCCTCCCTGACCTCAGTTCCCCATCTCTGTGACAGAAGCATTGGGAGGCGTGCGTGTGGTAAAGCATGGCACAAGGGAAGCCCTCAGCCGGTGCTGTTTGCTACTACTTGTTGTTGTTAGGTGTCGTAGAGTTGGGTCCAACGCATAGCGACCTGATGTACAACAGACGAAACACTCCCTGGCACTGTGCCATGCCTGGCACTATTGTCAGTGCTTCTCTGCTATTCATAGGGTTTCCAATGGCTGATTGTTTCAGGAGGGGGCTGCCAGGTCCTTTTCCCAAGCCAACAGCACCTGGTATTCCCAGGCAGTCTCCCATCCAAGGGCTAACCAGGCCTGACCCTGCTTAGTTTTCAAGATCTGACGGGATCTGATGCCAGGGTGGAAGAGAGTACAACTAGTTACTTTCTTGAAATCAGTCGTCTCAAAATAGCAACCAGTTACTCTCAATAGAGTAAATATTTTTCTTCTTTGGCCTCACTTCCAGCAGTCCCTCTTTAATTTTACAGTTGTATTTACAAGGGAGTTATTTACAGTGCAAAAGGACAGGATGGGTTGCCTCCTTGAAATGGTTTCACCAATTTCCTCTGCTTCCTGTTAAGATATTAGCGCCCAGTAATTGTCGCTCTATATAAATGTGGAGCGTCGGCTGCAAATGTGCGCCCCATAGTAATTGTGAGTTGTCTTGACGCTAATTACATAGGGGAGCCTGTTTAATTGCCAGTTAAATTGACTGTGTGTGTTTTCTCTAATCTGTGTTTCTGGGCAAGTTGGATGACATCAGCTCCTCATTGGACTGAGCATGAATTCGGAAGACCCCAAGAGGCTGCTGCGAGAGGTTGTGGGGCTGCTGGAAGGCTGGTGAGGTATGGCAGCTGGGGACAATAGGATCGAGGGTATGGATCCAAGTGTGGCCATCCTGGGATCCAGCCTGGAGTCCCCTGGAAGCTGAGGACAGAGTCCTCTTTAGTTAATGTTCACAGCCACCCTGGATGGAACCAGAGGGCTGCACAGGGCAGGAAGGAAAGCTTAAGTGTGTTATGGGGCCTGTGCCGGGCTGTATTGGGCTGCGTCCCAGACATGGTACCTCGCATGGCCGCGGCCTTCCTGCACCTTCCCCTCCAGACCCTGGATTTTGCAAAAGTCCCTGTCCTCACTCCCCCACCCTCTGAACTCCACATCTGTGGCGTCATCCAGTGTGCAGCTACACTGCCACGATTTCCGTGCAACTCTTCTGCTTTCCCAGGGTGGTGAAGGGGGCTCCTCGGGTCCGACCTGCTGGCTCTTCTCTGTATTCTTTTGAGGGCCCCTTGTTTCTGTCTTGAATTTGAACTCATCAAAGCCAGACTGTGTGTCCCTGAAGATAGATCATGCCTCAAACAGAGGGGGTGCAGAAGAGGAAGGAGAGGAGGAAGAGAAGGAAGATGGGGGGCAAGCAAGAAAGAAAGAGAAGGAGGGAGGGAAGTTGAGAGATCACAATAGCAGCTAGCACTTCTGGAGTGTGTGTGGGGGGGCACACGCACACACACACTGGAGGCTGTATATACACGCATGCCCACACCCAGCACTCCATACTTGCCAATGCATTTCATCTCTCTGCAATCCTGAGGCAGGTGCCATTATTATCCCCATTTCACAGATGGAGAGACTGAGGACTCAGAGAAGCTAAGTAGCTTGCAAAGGCAGCCTAAAGCGGTAGACCCAGGAGTCCAAGCAATTAAACCCCGGGCTGCTGAGCTGTCTGGAAGGTAGGGAGGATGGGTGGGAGGTGGAGGGAGGGAGGGAGGGAGGGAGGGAGCTGGAGGGAAGTTGAATTCCATAGCATGGGTTCTCCTGATGTTTAAAAACCTCTCCAGCCTTCCACACACGCTTTCTCCTAGCTCAAAAGCTAAATTAGGGTGGATTGCACTCCTTACTTTAGTAATTTAGATAAAAGTAAAATTTTGTCTGAGAGCAGAAGCAATTATAGCGCGGGTTTTGTGATTAACTTGATTAACACTGTTTCACTCTGAAAGTGAGCACCCCCCCCCCCTTGCTGGCACACTGTAATCAGAGCCTCGACTTTCAACTGTGCCACAGCTGCTCTTCCCCCCCCCACCCCCAAAAGGGTTTTGACATAAATACTTATTAGGGAGGACTCTAGTCCCTGGCTGAACAGTTGAGCAAAGAAGAGGAAAACGTCTTTCTCTCCATTAGCATCTGTAGCCGATTAAAAGGCTGTCGCCCGCTACCCTGGTTACTGACAAAGATCCCAATTATGCGCCAAAGAAATATACATACGTGATACAGGAGGGTTGATACATTTTTAATTTTTTTTCAAAGAGAAAACGTTCAGAGAAAGCTCTAATTAGAGATTTTATTTCTTTAAGAGGAAAATGATGTGTGGTTTCAAGAGGGATTATTTGGGGTTATCGCTGGGCAATCGTGAAATCTTTCTAACTTCAGGTTTCGGCTCCCGAGCATAGACTGGGGCTTCCGGGTGCCCTTTGGAAATGCCCAGGTCTTCTGTGCAGAGGGGCTTGGCGGTTCGAATCCCAGGGGGGTGGGGTTGAGCTGGCCCCTGCTGCTTCCTCCGCAGGCCCCTCCTCCAGGCTTCTGGTACTTAGGCTCTCCTGTCCCTCATCCCCACCTGTAGCTGTAGCCCTGTGGCATCCAATCCTGTCAGATCTCGGAAGCTAAGAGGGGTCAGGCTGGGTTAGTACTTGGATGGGAGACCGCCTGGGAACACCAGGTGCCGTAGGCTTGGGAGAAGGACCAGCAACTCACTCCCAAAAATCAATCCACCATTGAAAACCCTATGGACAGCAGAGAAGCACTGACAGTAGTGTTTCTCCTGTTGTTCCCTGAACATCAAGACAGCAGCTCCTGCCTCTGAAATCCCCAGTCCTGGGCAGGCACAACACAGAATCGTCTTTGAGTGAAATCCAGTAGGTCTATAGGTTGTTGTTGTTATGTGCCCTGGAGTCAGTATCCAACTCACAGTGACCCTGCGTACAACAGGCGAAACACTATTGTCAGTGCTTCTCTGCTGTTCATAGGGTTTTCAATGGCGGATTGATTTTTGGGAATGGGTTGCTGGGTCCTTCTCCTAAGCCTACAGCACCTAGTGTTCCCGGGCAGTCTCTCATCCAAGTATTAACCAGGCCCGACCCTGCTTAGCTTCTGAGATCTGAGGGGATCGGATGCCACAGGTCTATGGCTCTAGGCGGTCTACAGGTAGGAATTACTTTATCTGCCCCATCATGGCAGATAAAGAAAAGAGATCCAAGGGGTTGGGCCACCTGCCTGAAGTCACAGCTGCTCAGCGGTGGAGCTGGATTCCAACCCCCGCAGCCTGGCTCCTGAGCTCTTACCTCCTTCCCCTTGCCGGGCAGATGCAGGGAGATCGTGGAGTGGTGTAGCTTGGAGGGGTGTGGAGAGAGGCAAGCCACCCACTCAGCAGCACAGGAGACAGAGGCCCCAGGAGAGAAGCGAGGCCGGCCCCTCCCCTCTCAGTCCAGCCCCTCCCCTCCGAGTCCAGCCAGCTGTGCCCTAGGTGCTGATCTTTGCAACTTCCTGCCTCTGTGTCTGGAGCACAGCCTGGGTGAGGACAAGCCGGGAAGTCCTCTTCCCTGGGACCCAGGCTCTTCTCAGAGATGTGCTTGCCTGGCTGGCTTCCAGATCATCTCTAGAACCTTCCTGGGGTCTCTGATGCTGCTGGGTGTTTAAAAGTCCCCAGTGCCACGACTTCCCCTCTCGGATGCCTTGATAGCTTAGCAAAAGCTTCTGGTTGAAATCAGGTTCTTGCCAAGTTCATGTCACTGGGGGGCTTGGGCTTTGTGGCCTGCATGCTTTATCTCCCAGCCACCCTCCACGTGGGCAACAGAATCGGACGTCTAGAGCCCTCCCTCTCCTGCCCCTCTTGCCCCCCTGCTTAGGCGCAGTGTAAAGAACAATCGATCTCATGGTTCATCATTGAGATGAGCTCTGGTGCTGGACTGGGTTCACGCCCAAGCTCAGTCCTGTCGAACAGGTTCCCGGACTCCTCTGGGCCTTGGTTTCCTCATCTGTAAAAGGAGAATGATGAAAAAGGCTGAGGTTGCGGAGGCTATTTGTTGAGAGCACGCGGTCAGCCCCCCGCGTGAGGACGGATGACCACCAACACTATGCATTTATAATTGGAGCTGTGGGGGGCGGTCCTTTTGTGGGTTAATGCTCATCACCCGTCAGCAGTTTGGCATATTCCTATCTAATATCTAGGAGCACTTGCTGTGCGCAGATGCCAGGCTCCACCAGCACCACCCAGTAAGTACACACAGATGTGGGTGTGAGGCTGCAGCTGGTAGGGAGCAGAGCAGGGAGTCGAACCCAGGTCCGCCTGGCACTCAGCCTCCTGAACACATAGGCAGCCACCCAGCAGTCTGAGCCCCATCTGGACCCCAAGTGCAGCTCCCTCTCCAGCGGAGCTCTATCCTCATAGCCTGAGGAGGTGGACAGCCCACAGGTGGAGAGGCAGAGGCCGGTAGAGTCCACGTTCTTCCTCTACGGCCTGCCAGCCTGGAGGGGCACCCAGGGCTCCATCTCTGGCCTCATTGGCCCCCTCCCGGCCAGCCCTCCACTGGCCTCCTGATTTCCCATCCTGTTCCACCCACCTCCTTCCTGCCTCTCCTGGGGTGGGCTCGGGCCTGGCACCACTCCAGAACGGCTTAATCAGAACAAATCCTGAGAAAGCACATGTATTATTTATTCCCGCAAAGGTTAAATAATTTGATGAATTTCTCAGGACGCTGCCGGAATGCTGATGGCCTCTTGGAAAAAAATAAAACAACAACAACACCACACGCACACACACACACAACAGATTTCTCTCTTTGCTCACACACATTCACACACAGCAGCCACTGCCGCTCGCCCCACGTGGCCTCACGCTGGAGGCCAAAGAGGCAGCCCTCGGTGACACCGCTTGCTGCCTGGAGGTGACAGCTCCCGGCCCCTGCCTGTGTGGCTTGATGCATTGTCTGGCTGACTGTGCCTTTGATTCTGCAAATGGCCATAGAAAGCCCACTGATTTACAGGCCCAGATGACCACCTGGCCTTCTAGGGGTTTGTTCATGGCTCTTTGTACTTGGGGCTGAGGGAGAGGTTGGATGGAGGAAGAGGCAGCGGTGTGGGGAGAAGACCCCTCCTGTCTGTGCCTGACGAGGAGGCCAGAACCCCGAGCAGATTGGAGCAGGGGATGGGTGTGGGCTGCCCGCCTCCTCCTCTTACTTTCTCTTCCTCTTCTTCCTCCTGCACTTTCTCCTTTCCATCCCCCTCTTCCTCTTCTTCCTTGCTATCACAATGGGCGCCCCTCACATCCCGCGCTTCCTGTGCCAAGGCCAGGGCTGAGCGTAAACCTGCAGTGTGGTCTGAAATCTTCCCCACAGCTCTGGCCCCAGTGAACTGGGTACTGACTTGCATTAAAATCTCCATTTCAGAGCCAGGCGCAGTGGTGCATGCCTGTAATCCCAGCAGCTCGGGAGGCGGAGGCAGGAGGACTGCAAGTTCGAGACCAGTGGCAGTCTGTGTAATTTAGCAAGACCCTGTCTCAAAAAGTAAAAAACATGGGCCGGGGGTGCAGCTCAGTGGTCCAGCACTTGCAGAGCATGCAAGCACGAGGTCCTGGGTTCAAACCGAGTACGGCAAAAAAAAAAAAAAAAAAAAAAAAAAAAAAAAAAAAAAAAAAAAAAAAAAAAAAAAAAAAAAAAAAAAAAAAAAAAAGAAAAAAAAAAAAAAAAAAAAAGAAAGAAAGAAAAAAAAGAAAAATCTCCATTTCAGAGATAAGTAATCCCAGAGAGGTCCCATGAGTTGCCACAGAGCGGGAGCCAGGCTTCTAGCTGCCTGTCTGGGCACTGGGCCTGAGTTCATTCTGTTGTAGTGGGACACAGCAGGGACTCCGAGGCCCACAGCCAAGTGTAAGCACTGGCTTGGCGGGTACAGCTGTGGGACACTGGGCAAGTTATCTCACTCCCTGGGCCTCTGTTTCCCTCCCTGGAGAGTGGTCCTGCACTTGCAAAGCATGCAAGCTTGAGGCCCTGGGTTCAACCCCCAGTATGGAAAAAGAAAAAAAGAAAAAGAGAAAGTAAGGAGGTAGGCTCTGGAGCTAGGCTCCCCAAGTTTAATCCTGGCTTTGCCTCTTCCTAGGTGAACAACCTCGAACCTGTGCCTCAGTTTCCTCATCTGCAAAAATGAAGCTAATCATGGTAGCAATCTCATGAGGTTTAGCTCTGTTGGCAGAGTGCTTGCTCTGTGCACTCTGAGGCCCTGGGTTCGATCCCCAGCATCGCAAAAATGGGAGAGGGACCTGGTAGCCCACTCGTGAATCAATCCCCAAACAATCAGCCATCAAAAACCCTATGAATAGCAGAGAAGAACTGGCATAGCGCCAGGCATGGCACAGTGTCAGGGAGCCATTCGTTCTGTTGTATGTAGGGTCGCTTTGAGTCAGACATGACTCGACGGCACCTAACAACAGCCTCTCCTGGGGTTGTGATGACTTCATAGCTGTAAAATTCTTACAATGGTGCCAGCGGCTCCGGAGGCGGAGGCAGGAGGACTGCAAGTTCAAGACCAGTGGCAGTCTGTGTAATTTAGCAAGACCAGTGGCAGTCTGTGTAATTTAGCAAGACCCTGTCTCAAAAATAGTGTTTTACCTGAAACACTGAAAACAGGAGCTATGGGCTATCATTCTTTGAGAACCAAGAAACTGTGACTCAGCTTCAGGGGGCAGCCTTTCACTTCCTTAGACGCACTTTGGTAACTTAGAAAATTTTTCATGACCTTACTCCCTTGCTGTAGGGAGCAATGGGCCTCTGGCCACGGTCAACGGCTATGTGCCCGCGCCTTCCCTCCTTCCTCCCTTAACCTGGGCAAGCTCAGGCCAGGCTGGAGCAGAGGCCCCAGGGCAGACCCCTCCCCCCCCCCCACCTGTCGGCAGCCCAGGCCTCCGTGGGAAGATTCGAGGGGAAAGGCAGCCTGATGTTCCCCTCTTTAATTACTGCTGCCTTAATTGAGTCACAAGTGGTGTTTGTTGTTCCCATCAAACCCACGAGGACCTTGTTTATGTGAACAACTCTCGGCGGAGCAGCAGTTCTAAAACGTGTGATGTTCCGCTTGTGCCAGTTTTAACCAAGTGGCAGGCAGCAGCTGCAGATTTCCTTCTGAAAGCCTGGCCTGGGAGCTTATAAAAGACACTGGTGTCTCCTTTGCAAAGAACCACATTAAGCATACAATGGGCCCCTGGTGTCACAGGACCCTGGAACCACAGGATGTGGGAGCCAGGGAGTTTCCCACGTGCTGCCCGGAAGCTCACAGGGATGAGGAACCTTGCATTTTATCAGGCAGCCTGTTCCCTGGTGAGACTCCGGGCTGCTGGGCAGATCCTCCTCGCACACAAAACTCAACTCTCCTTTTGCGGAGTCCTCTGGCATAGCCATATCTGGACAGGCAGCTGGAAAAGCGGAAGGTGGAAGGGCCATGACCCACTCAGACTTTGGACTCTTCCTTTTTGTCCAGTTAAGTCAATAGCCAAATAGAGACACGTCCTGAGGGCCAGGGCTTGTGCTGGCAGCCAGAGAGGACAAGGTTCCAAAATGGCTTTGTCCTTAAGCAATTTGCACCCCTGCTGGCGAGGGCTCCTCACATACAATAATGGGGCTATTACTTGAGAGGATCAAGATCCAGGTCTGATGATACATATTCTACATGGAACCAGGAAAAGGTGTAGTCCAGGAATGCTTCCTGGAGGAGGAGTGGTTGTATGAGCATACAAAGAAGGATGAGCAGAATGTGGAAGGATGGGAGGCGCAGGAGAGAGAGGAACAGCTGCATCTCTTGTTCTCAGTGGCTCAAGCACAGCCCCTTCCAGCCGCTCTTCCCTCATCAGCCTCCCCAAGTTCCTGGCCAGGCACAAGCCCAGGAGGAGGCTTTGGCTGGAGGAGCTTCCCACTATTTATTTATTTATTTATTTATTTATTTATTTATTTATTTATGGCCTATGAAAAGATAATTCAGGAGACATTATTTCAATCAGACCCCTACACAGCTGAGAAATGCTAATGCTTCCTCTATTAAAAAGGTGTGGAATAATTAGAATGTTGATGATAACGGGGGCCAAAGCATCACCCAGGCTGGGATGCTTTTCCGCATCCTCTCCGCGTCCCCGAGTGACAAATTAGCATGTACCAGAAGGACAACGACTGACACTTAGCTCAAAGCGGAAGTGAGGCTTTTCAGAATCCGAAGGTTTCTACGCCTTTTCCTTGGAATGATTTGGGATGGCAGGAGGAGTCAGGAGGGGAGCGGGGTGCTGGCCCCTGTCTGGTCCCAGGCAGAGGGACCAACACGAGACTGAGGGAAGGGTCCAGGCTTTAATCCCAGGGACTTGTCATGGGACCTTGAGATGCCACCACCTCCTATTTGGGGACTGTGAAAGGGAAACAGGGGAGGACTTGGAAAATCATAAAAGATAATAGTAATTAACTTTCTGTGAATACTTATTATGAACCACATAGTATTCAAAGGGCTTTATGTGCATGAATTTATTTACCCTCATAACAATCTTCCTGAGGTAGGTTATGATCATTCTAACCATTATTATCCCCATTTTAAAGATGAAGAAACTGAGGCACAGAGTGGATGAATGGCCTACTAAGTGGAAGAACAGAAACTTGCACTTAGACACAAGTATGCACAGCAGCTGATCATATTGGACCTGGAATTGAGACACACAGGGGTTGTGTAAGCAGGCAGTGTTCGGGCTCCATCTAGGAAGTAGCCTGGAGAGAAGCTGCTATGGATAGAATTGTGTCTCCCCAACAAAAATGTTGAAGTCCAGATCCCCACATCCTGTGAATGTGACCTTGTTAGGAAATAGGGTCTTCAAAGATCATCATTAAGATGAGATCATTAGGCTAGGTGGCAATCCCATATGACTTTGTCCTGATAAGGGGACATTTGGGCACAAAGGCAGACATACACAAAGGGAAGATACTGTTTTTAGGTGCCGTCGAATCAATGCCACCCTAGGTACAACAGGTAAAACACTATTGTCAGTGCTTCTCTGTTGTTCATAGGGTTGTCAGTGATGGATTGTGTTTTGGAAGTGAGCTGCCATGTCCTTCTCCCAAGCCTACAGCACCTGGTGTTCCCAGGCGGTCTCCCATCCAAGGACTAATGAGGCTCGACCCTTTTAGCTTCTGAGATCTGATGGGATCGGAAGCTACACTGGTATGGCTGCAGAAAGGGAAAATGAGGCGAAGATAATGCTGTCCACAAGCCAAGGCAGAGCTGAAGCTACGAGAAGCTGGGGAGAGAAACAGAACAGACTGTCCTTCCAGGCCCCAGAAGGAACCAGCCCTGCTGCCACCTTGGTGTCAGCCTCCAGAATGTGAGATGATGCATGCACTCTCTTGTTTAAGCCCCTCAGCTTGTGGTGCTTTGTTATGGCAACCCAAGGACACTAACACAACAGGGAAAAGAGAGGGGTCTCAGTGGGCAGGGATCCCCAGTGCTGTTAGGAACTGGGCTGCACAGCAGGAGGTGAGCAAGTGAAGCTTCATCTGTATTTACACAATAAATGTAAGGCTCTCGGATCACCCCCACACCTCCCTGTGGTCCATGGAAGCACTGTCTCCCACAAAATGGATCTCTGGTGCCATAAAGGTTGGGGACTGCTGTCCTAGCCAATAGGGAGCCATTGCAGATATCTGAGCAGTGTGTTGGGGGGTTATTATTGTTGGTGGTGGAAGTGATGGGAATCACAGATGATTAGTATTTGTAAAAGACCACTCCAGTAATGTTTATACCTGGGGTCCTGGTGAGTGGAAGAGTTCTTCTTATCATGTGAAAGCTGATGTGAGCACTGGCTGGAGGGTGTGGACTGGGATTAGCTGGTCAGGAACCATAGAATGGCCAGAAGGAGAGGGACAGACTCCCTTTCAGGACTGCAGTAATAATGAAGTTAAATAAGTTCATTCACTAAATCAACTCCCCCTTTCATCACTTCATCCCCTAGGAAGACTGAAAGGCTCTGAGTTAATATCTAAAAAGAAGAGAAGGGGAAAAAAAAAAAAAGCAGAATTTAGGGATCAAACAACTTTTTTGATGAGGGAAGTGTTATTTCTACCCAGCCAAGACATCAAAGGCTGAGAATGGTGCTTTTTAGGTAATATTAAAGTGGGCTTTAAATAATGTTTGAATATTTCTCTCCATCTCCCAGAGGCCACTATAGCCTCTCCTATAGCAAGAACAGTGGTGACGTCCCAGCCAGCCTCTTCCTCGGGAGGACTTGCACGCTTTCCCTGGAACCCAGCACATGAGTGTTACCGCTGAAACTTCTGCTTGCATGCCAGGCACAGTGGTGCATGCCTGTAATCCCAGCGGCCCGGGAGGCAGAGACAGGAGTATTGCAAGTTCGAGACCAGAGGTAGTGTGCGTAATTTAGCGAGACCCTGTCTCAAAAAGTGAAAAATATGGGCTGGGGGCACAGCTCAGTGGTCCAGCACTTGGAAAGCATGCAGGCACAAGGCCCTGGGTTCAAGCCCCAGTACCACAAAAAAAAAAAAAAAAAAAAAAAAAAAAAAAAAAAACACAACTTCTGCTTGCATTAGCATCCTGGGCATTCAAATTGATTGTTCCAGGCACAGCATATGCGGATTGGTGTTTTTGTTGTTAGATGCCATCAAGGCAGGTCCAACTCATATCCACCCTACGTACAACAAAACAAAATAGTCCCTGACACTGCCATGCCTGGCACTATGTCAGTGTTTCTCTGCTATTCATAGGCTTTTCAGTGGCTGATTGTTTTCGGGATTGTTTTGGGAGTGGGCTGCCAGTTCCTCCTCCCATTATGTGGAGATTAAATTGACAATTCAGCTGCAATTTGACAGTTCTATCCATGCAGATGGCCCTGGAGTCTAGAAATCTGTCTACATTGTGGCAAAGTCACCTATCAAGTGAGTTTCCAAAGAGTAAATTCCATGTACTCATTGATCCCTGTTATTAAATTAAAAATTGCCTATCAAGTTGGTTTCTGAAAAGTGGATTATGTTTATTCATTGATCCCTATTATTTATAATTAGATAATTTTTCTAATCTATATGTAATAGTTAGCTCTTGCAGTTTAACAAACCATCCCCAAACCTAATAGCTTAAAACAACAACCATCTTGTTCACAAGTCTGTGGGTCAACCAGGAAGTTCTGTACTTAGCTGGCTAGTGGCCAGCTGAGGGCTGATAGGTCTGGGATAGCCTCATTCACATATTGACTAGAGCAAGTAGGAGAAACAAATCAACTGTCTCTCCACATTCTGCAGGCTAGCCCAGGCTCGCTCACATGGTCACTATCAACATTCCCAAGTAAACGTCTTAAACCTCAGCTTGTGGTACCTTTGCCAAGGCCTCACTGGCCAAAGCAAGTCACATGACCACATCCAGCATGGAGACATGGACTCCACCTCTAGATGGGAGGAGAGGTAATGTCACTTCCCAAATGAGTATGCGCATGGGAGGATTTTTGGTTAATTTTGAAAAGGAAGGAAGGAAGGAGAAAAAGGGAAGAAAAAAAGAAGAAAGAGAAAGAAAGAAGAAAGATAGGAAGAAAGAGAGAGAGAGAGAAAGAAAGAAAGAGAGAGAGAAAGGAAGGAAAGAAAGAAAGAAAAAGAAAGGAAGGAAGGAGGGAGGGAGGGAAGGAAGGAAGGTAAGAAGGAAGGAAGGAAGAAAATGAGGGAAAGGGAAGGAGAGAGAGAGGGAGACAGGGAAGGAGAGGGAAGGAGGAAGGAAGGAAAGGGGAAGGAAAGAAGGGAAGAAGGAAGGTGGAAGAGGAAGAAGGAGGAATAGAGAAGAAGAAGAAGAGGAAGAAGAAGAAGAAGAAGAGGAAGAAGAAGACAACGACGACAACGAGGACAGTTAGGTGGAAGAGGAAGAGGAGGAGGAAGAGGAGGAGGAGGGGGAGGAGGAGGAGAAAGAAGAAGAAATCGAAGAGGTTAGTGTGTTTTACCATACTCTGTGTCAAGCACTGCTAGGTTCTTCATATTTTATCTCTTTTAACCTGAGAAGTTATGTAACTCCTCAAGGTCACACAGCTACTTATCACTGGAACCAAGACTCAGTCTCAAGACTATCTAAGCCTAAATCTTATACAATTTTTTTTAGTCACTCCTTTCTGCCTGCCAATTATAGAGCTTAATTTGTCATTTCTGGGTTCCTAGTGCACATTGTTGGGCTTTTCCCTACATTTTATTCAGTTATTTTCCATTCTCTTTCCCCCATTGGTAGTCATCCAACCTCTACTTGCTTACTTCCTCTAATGGGGAGCTCACTACTGATACTGACAGCTTAATTCACAGTTGAAAGCTCAATCTATTACAAAATTCTTTTTAAGTTAAATGCAATTCTAAAAATACCAGGTGACAAGGGAATAAGTCAGCAGGCAAAGTTTAGTTTGAGTTTTCTTTTATGCTCTAAAATCAAAATTTTATCCTTTTTTTTTTTTAGCTGCTTGGTTTTATAATTGTAGTTATCTTTGTTCTGCATCATTTGGAAACTGTAATTTGTGCTGAAAAGAAACCAATGTAGGAAACTCTTGATTAACCAGGTATTTTTTTTTTCTTAAAGAAAATGAAGATAAGGAAATAAATGTTTAAAAAAATCTTCTAAAACAGCAATGCTAATGCACTGATAATCACTTTCCTGGTACTAGGAAGGCCATGTACATGTGGTTGTCAGTTAGGCACTGACTGTACCCATTCTACGAGGGCAGGAGATGTGTGCAGAGGATTATGCTCATGGAATCATTCATTCATTCATTCATTCATTCATTATCATCCATCAAACACTGGAAAGAGTTTACTAAATTAAGACACTCCAGTGGGTTCATTGGAGGGCATAAAAAATTATACAAAACTTTGGCTCCAGGCTGTCAGAGTGTAGCAGGGGAGTAAGGCAGATGGGTCTGACTTGGGTGGAAGTTCCAGGGGTCTTGAAGCTGCAGAGAGGCTCAGAGGATGGAGCAAGCACATTCAGGGGATCTATTCTGGGTCCATTCCCTTTATCCGAAGCAGAAAACAGGAAGTCAGTCCGCTGGCTGCCCACTCGCACTGACATGTGGTCTCAGAAATCTCTAGACCGTTAGGATCACCTCTCTCTGAACCCCTCCAACAAAAAGAGCACTCAGTGTGAAATCTCAGAAGTCAAAGCTGTGCGTAGGCAAATTCGAAACTCGCAAGGACCCCGAGATGAGCAACCCTGTGGGCAGCCTCCAGCGGATGACGGGCTCTGTTCTGGGTGGCAGAGATGTCAGGAAAGTCAGAGGTGAGGCACGCTGCGGGCTCCTCCAGCTTCCTCCACGCAGAGAGTTTCAGATGTTCTCTCCATAAAAATTACCACTGGGCAAACACAAATAAACTTAAGGGATTTAACTGACAGAGTTAAACAAGCAGAAGATAGGATTTCTCTTAATGAGAATAAACTACTTGCATATGAAAAAGATTTAAAACTAAGGCTCCAATAACTCACCAGAAACTTGGAACAGATTCACAGAAGTAGGGGAGGAGGGAACCACCAGGCGAGAAAACTCCATCTGCCAGCTGGTGCTGCTGTGAGGCGAGGCCAGGGCACTGGGCGGCCATGGACCAGCGTGGCTGGTGACAGGGAAGAGGCTTACTGAGGAAGCTGCCTGTGGCACTGACCCTGCACCCGACGGCCACCAGTCAAGGGCAGAAAGCAGGAGCAACCAAATCAAGCCTGAACTCTGAAAGACCCCTCTGGTTCCCCATGTGAGAAGACGTAAGGAGACTCATCGGAAGGCTCCATTTAACTTTTTTCTTCAGTGTTGGTGACCAAACCCAAGGCCTCACAAAGGCTAGGCAAGTATTTCACCACTGAGCTACAGCCCTAGCCTGAGAAGACCCATTGGAAGGGGAGCCATCAGGTGGAGAGGTGATACAACACCAGTTTTAAGAATCATGTCCTGCTGGATGCAGTGGTGCACACCTGTCATCCCAGTGTCTCAGGAGGCTGAGGCAGGAGGATCCAAGTTCGAGGCCAGAAGCAGCCTGGGAAACTTAGCAAAGCCTTGTCTCAAGATAAAAAAACTTTTTAAAAGGGAGCTGGGGGTACAGCTCAGGGATAGAGCACTTGTGAAGTATACATGAGGCCTTGGGTTCAGTTCCCCAGCACTGGGGGAAAAGAAAAGAAGTTGTTTCACAAACCGGCCTCTGCCACCTTCTAACTGGGTGGACTTAGGCTCTGGCTTCAGCGTTTGGAGCTTCCACCAAGAACAGCTCCTTATCAGGGTTGGTGTGAGGATTCTGGGGTGTCCTACTCATGTATTGTTGACTCATTTAACAAATTTTTACTAAAAAATTTTTATGGGCCAAGGACTATCCCTGGTGCTGGTGATACAGGAGTGAAAAAACCTGATAGTGCACAGATTCCAGTGAATCTTAGATTCTGAGGGAATCGTCTGGAGTTTTCAGTTGCAAGCAACAGAAACTCAACCTGCAGCAGAGGACAAAGGAATTGATTGGCTCCTATGGCTCAGTGTATAGCAAAGCAACCCACGGAGACTGAAAAGAGCAGTAGGGACCAGCACCTCAGCATCTGGAACTGAGGCTGAGACCCGAGTCATTCCTCTCTCCTCCTGCATCTGTCTCTTGTCTCTGCTTCTCTCTGCCTCTCTGCATGACTGCCCTCTTACCCTACTCTTGCAGAGAGGCCTTTTCTTTACAGTTGGCACATGGCCACAGCAGCCCAGCTTCATGACCCCAGGAAAGTGCTTCTTTCGGCATCTGATTGGCAATTCCAGAGAAGTTCTCTCTAGACCCTGCTTAGGTCAGCTGCTCACACCTCGCACTAAGTAATCATTATTGCCAAGAAGATGGAGAAATATGATTGGCCAGGGTTGAGTCACATGGTCAATGGCTGAGGTTTACTGTATACTGTAATAAAGCAGAAACATAGGGAGAGGAGAAAGAATGTTCCTCAATAAGAGATAAGCAAGGAGCCCAAATCAATAGATGCCACATCATGAAAAGCACTTAGCCTAGAGCCTGACAGGTAGTGTGCAATATGGGGTAGCTTTAAGTGGGGATGGTGCTCAATAAACCCCGGGAGAAATACTCCACCCCCTCATTTACCACCTTCATTGTTACTGTTAACACTGATACTATGTCTAGTAGGAAAATCCGGTCATTCACAAACCAGGAAAAACTCTTCTTGGTTCATATAAGGACTGTGTCCACCTTCCTTCTAACTTGGTACAAATTTTAAGAGCATTTGTGGAGCCTGTGCTCCTACCAAACCCCAAAGTGGGAGCTCTCTGCCTTTCAAAGTCACTAGGGAGTAAATTATCAAGATAGTTACTTGGAGATAAAGTTTGACTTCCTCGCTTCCCATGGTCCGAGGCCATGGTTACTAGAGCAGTGACACTTCACGGTTATAGTCAGAGCCACCCACTCACTGGCCTGAGATCCTAGCCATTTGCTGACGCTGAGAAATGAAGAGAATTCTTGATAACTCAACTTGATGATTTGAGGAGCTGGGGTTGAGCTTAGTTGGTAGAGCGCCTGCTCTGCACACTGAGGCCCTGAGTTTGATCCTCAACACCACAAAAATGGGAGAAGGACCTAGCAGCCTACTCCCAAAACCATCAAAAACCCTATAAATAGCAGAGAAGCACTGACATAGCGCCCAGGAGTGTTTCATTCTGTTGTATGTAGGGTCACAATGAGTCAGATCCCACCCGACGGCACCTAACAACAACCTGATGAATGCTTTTACCGAAGTAGGTGCAGCTATGGAGAGTGGGGGGCAGCCACAACACCCACTCTTTGTGGCCCATTGTTCATTTTTCTTCCTCATGCTCTAAGATCAAGCCAAAGTTTTGGACACAGCTCCAAATATGACTTTGGGTTCTGTGGTTCTCCTCTCTCCTTTCCTTCCTTCTTTCCATCCCACCTTTCTTCCTTCCACCCCTCCTTTCCTGTCTCCCTTTCAAGCTTGAAAAAAAGTTAGAGCAGAAAAGTCTAGAAAGTAATAGTAACCCATCTATACATCACCTAGAATTAAAAGAGAGTAACATTTTGTTATATTTGGTTCACTTTTTTTAAAAAAAGAAATTACACATTGCAGATGAAATTGAAGCCCCTCTGTATTCCGCCTGGTCCTGTGCCCCTCCTTTCCTACCCAGAGGCAACCATCTTCATAAACCTAGCATGCATCTCTCCTACCCTTGTTCATATGCTTTATTTCATAACTCAGTATCCATGAGCAATGCAGAGAACTTCTGATGGGTTTTTAAATTTTACGTGAATGCCTTCACAGTATACTTATTCTGTAAATTGCTTTTGTCCCTGACTATTGTTTTCAAGATCAGCCCATATTGTTCCTTACACACACGCAGCTAATTCTTTTAAAATGCCATCTAACATTTCATCCAATAATTATATATTCTATTTACCCATTTCTCGATAAATGGGCATTTAAGTCATTTCCAATTTCTTGCTATTGCTTTGCTTGCTATTGTTGTGCTTTGGGTTTGGCATATGAGTTAAACATTTGTCTAAAATCCATTTGTTCCCTAGTAGAGAGGAATTCAAAGAAGTATGTGCCTTTTCGTTTTATTATTACGTTGCGGTATGTGCCCTTCAAATATATTTCCACCAGACTTTACGGTTGGTCAGGCACTTGCTCATCAAAGATGTAATAATCTTCACTGTAGCCTGAAGTTATACAGAGGGCAGGTTTTCTTCGCCTGTTTTGTTAATTGGGAAACTGAGGCCCAGGAGAGGAAAGAACCCATGTTGGAAACAGGCTTCTTTGGAGAATCTAATTTATACTTTCTGATTTTTCTCTTTAGCTAATAGAGCTGCCTGCAGTGAGATGCTGCCACCCTCTGAAGGTTTTTTGGTGGTGGGAGTGGTGGTGGTGGCAGTTTTTGTTTTGTTTTGTTTCGTTTTTGTTTTGCTTTTTTGTTTGTTTATTTGTTTTGGGTCCCCCCCCATAGGGCCATTGCTAGCAACCTGAAGATGCTCCCATAGACAGCACAGAACCAAGTGGCATCGTGACTATGGCACACAAATAGAAGGCAGAAACTGAGTGCTGGCAGTTGTGACTGAGTCTGGTTCACAGATGTTTTGTTTGGCTCGGCCGATGTTTGCAAAGAATCGAGCCAACTTTTAATAATTGGGACATTTTACGTTTAAAAAATTGCAAATTTCTGGCTTCTCTTGAAAAAAAATTGGGACAACCTGACAACCCCGATCTGTATTCCCACATGGTAACAATCAGCTAACTGGAGCTGCAACCAGGCCTTTAGACAGGGCCTGCGCTCTTGGGTTTGCCCCAGTCCCCACCACTCCCTCTTGTCCCCAACACTGAGGCTGATGTGCAGCCACCACCTACTACTACACTTGCACCTTTTTTCCTACAGTGGAGAAATATTTTCCTGTGTTCATTTCCCTTTCAAAATGGAAAACTAAATGAGATCAAGGGGATCACACAATTTTTCTTACACCTGGCCCATTTCTATCTTCAACCCAGCTAGGCATTTTGGTTTGTGGGTATTGGTGTATGGAGTTATTATTTGTATTTGATCATTATTTCCCAACCAAGAGAACAAGCAGAAAGCCTTAAAACAACCTTTCTAGAAATAATAGCAGCCAGCCATTTTCCAGGTAGACTTGTTCCATGTCACTCGCTATGTTAAGCCCTTCACAAATAGTAGTCCAGAGAATCTCCAAAACAATCCGACGAGTAGGTACTATTGGCATTCTTACTTTATGAATGAGGAAACTGAGGCACACAGAGATTAAACAACTTGCCCCAGGCTAGCGCTGTGGAGATTTGAACCCAGACAGGCTGTGCTGGTGCCCTGGCTGGCCACCGCTGTACTCTACCGAGACTGCTGGTGCCTGTGTGGGGCTGGGGGTGCCTGGACACGTACATTACAGGCACACATGTGCACAAGCCATAACGCTGCGGATTGTAAAGGGGGACTCACAGAAGGACTGAACAGAAAAGACTGAGAGATCATGAGGCTGAGGATTGCTCTGGAAGGCAAAATGGCTGGGACATAGTCCTGGCCCACTTGGGCAATCTCTCCACCTCTGTGAGCCTCAGTTTCCCTTCTCTAAAATTAGGTAACGGAGTATGGGCTAGATCTCTAAACTGCTGCCCAACTCTTCTGCTTCATGGTTCTCTGACTCTCCTCTTTCAAGCTACTCGTTGAGATGACCATGGCCAAGTCTGAGCATGTGTCATTTGGCCTGTGCCAGTGACCGGAGCATGCCACTCACTGTGGGGACTTCTGTCACTGCAAGTCCAGAGCAGCTGGAGCCAGCCACAGCCAGCCACACTTCCAATTGGCTTGCCGGCTTCTCTGTCACTTTCTCTTGGAAAACTGAAGATGAGCTTCTTAGCTGCTTGGCTCTGGTGGCCAGAGAATTTTCAGGCCTGGAGGCCTGGGGACTTGAGATCTAAGTGCTGGCTGACCTTGTGCCCTACTGATGCTCTGGTTCTCCCTGTGACCTGCCCTCTTTGAGCTTCTGTTTCCTGGCCTGCCTAAATTTGGCAACTGCAAAGTGCCATACAGAAAGCAGAGACAATTGGCATTATTTGTGCAGAAGCCTATTTCCCATTAAACTATGGAAGGGACCTGGCCTCAGAGCTGCAGAGAATAAGGAAGGAGGACAGCAGGTGGGTGGGACAGTGGGCACTGATTGACCTCACTGGCGAGGCAGCAGTGAGGAAGGCTTGATTCTTGCCATCACCCTTGTGTTGGGCAGAAGCCCCTCCCCTCCATGTCCACATTCTGTCTCTGGAAGCTGGGAATATGGGCACCTACATGGCAGAGGAGACTTTGCAGATGTAATTAAGGTTGTAAGCCTTACACAGGGAGCGGTCCCATGTAAACACTTGTTACAGGGGGGAAAAAAGCAGAGAACTTTCTCTAGTGAGAGTTGGAAAGATGCAGAAGTTGGCAGTGGTATCAGAAGTTCAGTGGACCCAGGCCGGGTCCACTGTTGCTGGATAAAACACTACAGGCAACCATGGGCAGCAAAGATGGGCCCTGGCTGGCGGCCAGCAAGAGAATGCAGGTGTAGGCCTACGGCCACGAAGAGCTGAATTCAGCCAAAACCAGAATGGACTGGGAAGCAGAACTCTTCCCAGAGCTCCCAGGTGAGAGCCTGGGGAGCCAAAGCTGGAGGACCCCGAGCAGAAGACACAGGTGAGTATTATTGTGCCCAGATTCCTGACCCACACAATCGGGGGACAGTGCATGGAGCTGCCTGTGGTTGTTGGGAGGTCCTATTGAGTTGGGTCCAACTCAGCGACTCTGTGTACAACAAAATGAAACACCACCCAACACTGTGCCATGCACTTGATCTTTTGAGCCCATTTTTGAGCCTATTGTTGCAGCCACTATATTTCTTCTCATTTGTAGTCACACCACATCAGCAACTGGAGGTCCCAGGGGCTTTACTCCATTCCCATTGTTAAAGTTGACTCTTGTGAGGAGCCAACTCTTCCCCGGTCTTCTTTTGAATGCCTTCCAGCCTGGGGGGGCTCATTTTTTGGCACTACATATGATAGCCCTTCTCTGCTCTTCATAAGGTTTTCAATGGCTCATGTTTTGGGAATGGGCTGCCTGGTTCTTCTCTCTAGTCTGTCTTAGTCTGGAAGTTCCACTGAAGCCTATCCACCATGGGTGGCCCTGCTGGTATCTGAAATACCAGCGGCATAGCTTTCAGCATCACAGTAACATGCAAGCCCCCACAGCACAAAAAGCTAGAGATCACATGGGGGATAAGCTGTCCAGGTCCTGGTCATTTATTACAGCACTGACAGAAAATGAGTACAGAGTCCTCGCTGCAGGTGGAGGTCAATGAGAGAATATGGCAGTGGATGGTCTCCCAAGGTTCTACATTGTATGGTCCAGAAAGGACAGCAATGGACATGGTCCAATGGAAAGGGTCACTTCAGAATCAAACCTGGAAGCCTCAGTCCGATTTGAAGAAGGAAGAGGGGAGCTCCCCCTGGGTGGGTCGGGGTGTCTTTTCTGGTCCTCAGAGAGTCCCTACCTTAGTTCTAAGAAGAGAACTTGGGGCGCGAGATGACCTTGCTAGCAGAGAGGGACAGTGTCAAGGGAAAACAATCTTTACATTCCAGAAGCATCCCCAGACATTCACGAGCATTCCCCAGAATCAATACCCCTCTTCAATGAACATGATAAATGATTACGCTAGCATCTCACATGTTCATCCCGTTACATATTTCCTTTACAGTGGAAAGGCTATCAACTCCAAACTGGCGATGTAAATGACTAGGAAAAGGGGAGGCTGTAGGAGGAAATCCTTCCTCCATAATCACACAATTGTGCTAACTCAAGCCCCTCAGCCTATCTCTCGTTTGTTGCATTTTTCAGCCTCTATGTCTGGGCTGATAGGGCTTTGAGGGAGGAACAGGCAACAGACTCCTCTGCTGACTCAGTTCAGCCAAACAAACATTTATGACATTCCTCCTGCAGGCCATGCACTGGATGGGGAAGGAAGAAGGCAGATAAGGGCAATTGGAAAAGGATAGGGAACTGGGGCCTGTAGCCGTAGCCTTGTGGCATCCGATCTAGTCAGATCTTGGAAGCTAAGCAGGGTCTGGCCTGGTTAATACTTGGATGGGAGACCGCCTGGGAATACCAGGTGCTGTAGCCTTGGGAGACAGACCTGGCAATCCACTCTAAAAAATTAACCCACCACTGAAAACCCTGTGAACAGCAGAGAAGCACTGACAATAGTGTTTCCCCTGTTGTATGTATGGTTGCTGTGACTCCATATGGACTCGATGGCACCTAACAACAACAAGGGAGCTGGGAGTTGTGCCTGAACGAGGGACTGTTTCCTGCATGACTTGATCTCATCATGACCAGTGTGCCCCAAACAGGGTTTTGCTTGTCACAAGATTAGCAGTACTGAACCCCCCGCCATCCTTCCAAGTGCTTCCATTCCACTTGTGATGTGCCTGCCCTCGGGCCTTTCCACCACCCACACCTTCGTCTCCAATCGCAATCTGATCTGCTGGAGATTGACAACCTATAGTCTTTGGAATTCCTTGCCTAGTGCATGCCCTTGAACTCTGCAGTCTGCCTTCCAGGAATTGATCTGTTAGAAATAACTGTGGATGTGCACAATGATGCATGTCCAAAGTTATTCGTCACAAGGTTGAAACCATCTGTATATCCACCAACAGAAAATTGATTAAACAAATTATCATGTATTCACAGACTGAATATTTCTGTAACCATTCAAAATAATGTAGATCCACATTTCCTTTATGGAGAGTCCATTTACAATGCTGGAAGGAATTAAGTTTACAAAATATATAATAATATCACAGTTTTGTACAATAGCCTAGTAGGTATCTAGAATTGTGTGCTTTAAATTGTTAACAGTCATTTTTTTCCCTTTTGGTTTTACTTTCTGAATTAAAACAATGAAATTGAATTGCTTTTGAGATCATAATTTACTGTAGAGGCAAATTTGAAAACTCCTCTCCATCCTTCAGTGCCCATCCAAAGGCCACCACACCCAGGAATCTGTCCCTGCTGAGATTGTAGTTTCACTGGTCCTGGCCTCACACAGTACTCTTGAGTCTATTTTGGCAATGACTATGGTTTGCTTTGTATTTGTTTTAATCCTTCTCCATTGTAAGATTGCAAATCCTTCATGATGATATCTATATCTCTTTCTGTTGGAAGAGGTCAAGCATGGCAATGGTATATCACGTATGTTAACCACTGAGAGATGTCTGAAAAATAACTGTTCCTACATCCCACTGTATCCCAGGGCTGGTCCAAATCACAGTACTTAAGGCTGAGTTGTGAACCTGAAACAGGTCAAGAGGTCTTCGGGAGGAGGTAGCATGCTTGTTTCTGTCTTTATGTAGTCAGTTTGCCCCAAAGGTCTGATTACAAATAGTTTTACTGGAAATGAGATTCTAGGCATACAAGTAAGGATAGTACAGGGCTGAGCATTTCTCCAACACATTGAAACATGGTTAGCAAAATGAAATCATCGAAAAGAAAAAGAAAAAGGAAGGAAGGAAGGAAGGAAGGAAGGAAGGAGAAAAGAAAGAGGAAGAAAGAAAGAAAGAAAGAAAGAAAGAAAGAAAGAGAAAGAGAAAGAAAAAGGAAAGAGACAGCAAAGAAAGAAAAGAAAGAAAGAAAGAAAGAAAGGAAAGAAAGAAAAGAAAGGAAAGAAAGAAGAAAGAGGAAAGGGACAGCAAAAGAAAGAAAGAAAGAAAGAGAAAACTTGTGTTTGTATAATTCTTTACTATTTAGTAAATTGCTACCCTATTCTTTAAGATTTAAATAAAAATTTAATTTGAACCATATCTAAGACACAATATGTGATAGATTGTATGACTTTTACCCGTAATTGGCACCTCTTTAGTGGCACTGAATGTATGCTACCCTGGTGGACTCAGACATGGCCAGGTGATTTTCTTTGACTAATAAAACAGGAGTAGAAATGACATAGCTAAGCAGAAATGTTTTTGCAGTGATATCTCAGATTGAGCACTTACAGACACTGGGACCTGTTTATAACATTTTACATGAACTATTTCACTTAATTATCAAAACAACTTTGAGGTTGCAGGCGTCATTATCATTTAAGTTTACAAAGGAGGAAACTGAATCTCATCAAGGTGACTTCCCTTGATGAGGGTCCCTCAGTGACTACATGTTTGAGCCAAGATTCCAACCCAGTACTGTCTGAGTCTAAAGGTAAGACTGGAATATTGAACATATTGGGAAATCTAAACTTCATGTCTGTGTTAGTTACTTTTGCATAGCTCTGACCAAAATACCTGATAGAAACAACTTAAAGGAGGAAAGATTTATTTTGGCTCACAGTTCCTGAGGTTTGAGTCCATCATGGTGGGGACAGCATGGTAGAGCCAAGCAGCTCACATCATTGCAGCCAGGAAGCAAAGAAAAGAAACAGGAAGGGTTCAGGGACAAGAGAACCTCAAGGATCTACCCTTACTAACCTATTTCCTCCAGCCATGTCCCATCTCCCAAAGTTTTCACAACCTCCAAAAATACCATCACTAGCTGAGGACCAAGCATTCAAACCATAAGCCCATGGAGGGACAGTGCATATTCAAAACCATAACAACATCATATAGAAGTAGCTGTTTTAAAATGGTGCCATTTCATCCCCACCTTGACTGCAGAAGGATGGTAGACTGTCTGGGGTCTAAGAAAGCACTAGACTCAGAGGTCTTTGAACACAACAGGGCCTTTTCATGTGCTATAATATATGCAAGCTTCCACATGTCTTGTTTTGCTGTGGGGCTTGTGTGCTGCTGTGATCCTGATACCAGCAGGGCCACCCATGGTGGACAGGGTTGATCTGAGCTTCCAGACTAAGACAGACTAGGGAGAAGGACCTGGCAGCCCACTCCCAAAACAATTACTCATTGAAAACCCTATGAATGGCAGGGAAGCACGATCAAATATTGTGCCAAAAAGTGAACCCTCCAGGCTGGAAGTCATTCAAGAAATGACTGGGGAAGAGTTGTCTCCTCAAAGTAGAGTTGTCTTTCATGATGGGAGTGGAGTAAAGCCCCTGGGACCTCCAGTTGCTGATGTGGCATGACTCTAATTGAGAAGAAACATAGTGACTGCAACAATGGGCTCAAACATAAAAAGATCATGTGCATGGCATAGTGTTAGGTAGTGCTTTGTCCTGCTATACTTAGAGTTGCTATGAGTTGGATCTGACTTGGTGCACCTAACAATACCACAACATGTGTAAGAGCATCTTGAAACTATTCTGTGAAACAGCTTACAAGTATAAATATCATTGCTAAGTATATTATGAAAATGCTAGAAGGGAACTCTCAGATTATGGAGCCTCAATTTCATTGAAAATGAGGGAAAAAATAATTTCTTTCTCTGAATGAGCAGAAAACTTTAGAGATCAACATATGCCTCACGGTCTTCTCTCTTCCCTCAGCCTTCTTGACCAGTAACATCCCAGGTAGGAGCTGTTAGCTGCTCCATCAGTCTGAATCTCAAAGTAGAGACAGATTGATGGCAGCTGGGGAAAATCCATGATGGATACATAATATGAGTGAGAAACATTTGTGCTTATGGCCCATTTAGATTGGAAGAGGAGCTCTTTTGTTACCACAGCATACATTTTCCTATCCTGACTGATACTCAGCACAAAACTCAGCATTCTTCCTAGTAATTCCAGGGATCTTCAGAGCCTTCCTCCACGGATTCTGCATTTCTGCCTCCATCTGGTTCTTATCTTGGATGACAACCAGTTCCATTTTCCTGACATCCCCTCATCTACCCACACAGTTCATTTACTATACACAAGATAGATTTACAGTTTGGGTTCAAAGGAAGGTCATTTTACTGCAACATCACAAAGGACTTCACTTTAAGAGCGTATACTCCTGCTCATCTGCAGTCTACTTAAGTCATTTGAACTTGGCATGTCGAAATTTCTACCTGGCTCCCCACTTTTCAGGACTTGAGGACTGAACTCAGGGCCTCACACATACTTTGCAAGCACTCTTACCACTGGGCTGCACACTTAGCCAATTTTTAAATTTTTATCTTGAGAGAAGGTCTTGCTAAGTTACGCAAGCTGCCTCTGGCCTCAAACCAGTGATCCTCCTACCTCTGCCTCCTGAGTTGTTAGGATTGCAGGCATGTGCCACCTCAGCCAGCCTCTGATTTGTTTCTTATGTTGCTCTTTTTGAGGTCCCCTTCCCTTCAATGCTCTCATACCCTCTGCTTCCTCCCCAAGCAACTTTCAGTGCATTTTTTTCAATATGAAGAAGATCCTGCCCTGGCTGAACATCAGGCTCTGCTATTAAATTTATTTTGTTCCCTAGCATATGCACAGAGACAAATAGGATGTCCCTTGCTCCTGTGGTACTCCAGGTCTAGAAGGAACACACATTCCTAAGATCCAATTGTAATTTATCCACAGCTGAAAATGACTCTAAAACCAGGAACCAGAAGTTTTTCCTCCATGAAGAAACATCTCTAAGCAGGCTCCAATGCAGAATATCAACTGTGTGTCTTGACTTTGAGCACTGGGAATTTGCAGTTATTTCAGAGTTTCAAAGTTAAGTAAGACTCATACACAATTGTAAAGAATCTTGTATCCAAAATTTGAAAGAAGGCTTTAAGCTTGTATTGCTAAGACTGGAGGAGAGAAGACTCACTTTTCTTATAACCTGAGAGTTTATCAATGAAAGAACGAGAAAGACAATGGATGGTGCATCTCTGGTAGAGACAAAGCCACAAACGAGAGGTCCCCAGACTAAATGCCTCTTTGGGGAACACAATAGACTCAATTAAGAACTAGAGCCCTCAAAGAATGCAAATCTCCCAAACAAAACATAATTGAGCAGAGACATGAGACCTGATCCCATAAATAACCCATCATAATTAGAACATATCAACAGTTCCTATTAAAGACACATCAAGCAGTCAAGTACTGGAAGTCTGGGAAAATTGAGTTCTTAATTAAATCCTCATCAGAATTACTAGGATCCATATCCTCTGTATCCCATTTCCCCAGGTCTCAAGTGCTGGTGCATCCGGAAATGGCTTGGTTGTGTGTAATCACATGAAATGAGGTCTACGCCTGCTGGATCTAAGCGGACTGAGGCTGAAGCGATGGCCCTAATTTGTGGACCTCAGCCTCTGAAGAAACCTGGCTGAATCTCAGTATTCCCAGAGAGGAGCCAGGCGTGCAGGCTTCTTTTAGAGAAATGTTTATCTTCTCTTAATTACACGGCTCTGCTCCACATCTGCTTTAGTTACCTAACGTCTACAGAACATAGGCCAAGGTGCACCTGGCATTCTAGCAGGAATTCCGTGTCGACCCTCCCTTCTCCCTTCTCGAAACATGGATCATGCTTTGATGCTTTTTTCTTCTTCTTCTTTTTTTTTTTTTTCTTTTGCTGATCCAATGTCCTTTCTCTCAGTCTCTGACAGCAAAAATCTCACTAGAATCCTACTGTTTCACCAGAAATGTTCTTTTCCAGGTCACCGGCCATGTCCAGTCTTCAACACTTCTCAGTGGCACTTGATCTGTGGCACTGTTGCCCCTTCTAAGAAAGTTGTCTTTGGCGTCTGTGAGTCTAGACTCTCTGGTTTTCCTCCTAATTTTCTGACCATAGCTCTTTGGTTTCTTTTTCAACTCTTCTTCCTCTCACCCCGTCTAAAGAGCTGCGACTCCCCTAGGTTCTTTCCTAGCTCAATGACATGCTCTGTGCCTCATCTCTGTGCCAGTGACTCCCCGCTCTGTTTCTCCAGCCCTGATTTCTCTCTCTCTCTGTAACTCCAGATCCATATATCTGACTAATGACATCACTAAATGCTAACTGGACCTCCCATGGGATCTCAAATTCAAGACACCCAGAATCTTCTAGAACTACTTCCCTGCTCCATCCTAGCCCCCCTCCACCAGAGCAGAGCTCTGCCTTCTGTGTGCTGAGCGTGGTGAGTACCACCCTCCAAGGGGTTCAGCCCCTAACTCAAACTCAAGGCCCGGAGATCTTTCTTGACACTTCCCTTACTCTTACCTGTTGTTGTTAGGCGCCATTGAGTTGGGTCCGACCCCTAACAACCCTCATAGGGTTTTCAATGGCTGATTGTTTCAGGAGTGGGCTGCCACATCCTTCTCCCATTTTTGCAGTGCTAGGGATCAAACACAGGTCGTCAGAGAGCACTCTACCAACTGAGCTAAACCCCAGTCCTTACTCTTACCTACATACTTCTAAATCAGAGGTGGCAAACTTTCCCCAGGGCCAGAGAGGAGATATTTTAGGTTTTGAGAGCCATGAAGTCTCTGACACAACTACTCAATACCATGCTCCCTCCCATTTTAAACACCAGGAATGGCCTGCGGGGCCAGGGGAAGGCTGTATGGTGTAGTTTCTCAGCGAGTCAACAGAGGCTTATGCAGGTCATTTTCAAACATCTTATTTATTTTTTAGGAGTAGATATTAGGTGCACATAATTCAAAATTCATAAGATATAAAAACTTTCTAAAAACCCTGCTATTTGCTACTCAGCCTCCTTGACCAAAACAATCCACAATGTGTATCTTTCCTGAGATGATCAGTACATGCATAATGATATACAAATGATGGCATATCATATGCATGGTTCTAAGACTTGCTTTAAATGCATTTTTCTTATTTTATCCTTACTATCTACCTTACAGTCTCATATGAATATTCTATCTTCTCCTCAATATTAAAATTTAACATTCTCTCTTTCCCTTTTATTATTTAAATTTTATAATGTATATGTAATATCTAAGGCCTACAGACATGCTTAAAAATAATATCATGTATATTCATATACCTGCCACCCAGTTTAAGAAATTAAGCATTGCCAACCCAGCTAAATTTCCTTTATATATGCTCTTCTGGAACCACCTCATTCCCACCCCCTCCTAGAGGTCACCAGTATTCTGGACTTGCTAGCTATTCTTCTCAAACATCTCTTTGTACATATGTTATATATAGTGTGTTATTAAGCAAATATTAGTATTATTCTGCACGTTTAAAAGCTTCATAATATCTTTCTATGTATAGGTTCTTCTGCTATTTTTCTTTTGTCATAGAAAATGTGACATATCTTTTTAAAGGCATATTTTAAGGATCCATCCACATCAATATACAGGAGGTATACTACTTTATCTTTTGTTATTGGTATATATTGAGTAGTACAATTTAATATAGTTAGTGTGTAGACATTTTTGGCACTCTCTCTATATAAGTCCTGGTCCACTAACATTTGCTGTATAGTATTACCTCGTATGAACATTCTACTATTTATTGATCATTTTCTTGTTGATAGATGTTCATACTTTTATCTAACTTTTTGCTATTACAACATTATTGTGAAGACCATCCATATGCATGTTTCCTAATACGTAGAGGCAGGTTTGTGAGGCCTGTATAATGAAACAGCTGTTTATAGAGTATGTGCATCTTTAAGTTTTTAAATATCACCCAATTATTCTGCAAAGCATTCGTATCAGTTCACACCGACATGGCGGTATACAGGTTTTCATTATTTCATCTTCCCGCCACCACTTAGGGTATCAGGTAGTGTTAACTTTCCGTTACTATAATAAAATACTTGATGTAATCAACTTATAAAGTGGAAAGGTTTATTTTGCCTGACAGCTTCAGAGGTTCTCATCCATGATCAGTTGGCCACGATGCTTTGGGACTGTGGCAAGGCAGTGTACCATGGTAGGAAGCGTGTGGAGGTGCAACCTGCTCACTTCGTGGTAGCAGGAAGAGAAGAAAAGAGAGAAAGAGGTGGGGGTGGGGTCCCAATATCCCCTTCAAGGACTTGCCCCCCATCACCTAACTTTCTTCTACCAGCCTCCACCTCTCAATAGCAATAGTTGAAGGCTGGGACTAAGCCTTCAACAGATGGTCTTTGAGGGCCATTCCGTTTAAGATCCGAACTATAGCACAGGCACTCTGGGCAGGAAAGAGGATGCCCTGAAAGGGGAGCATTAAGGAGAGTTAGTGACCGGATTATTCACATAGTTGGGAACTGGGGTAAACAAGAGGGGTGAAAGCATCCCCATTGGGGAGTTACAACACCCCGCAGGCCTGAAGGTAGGAATGGAAGTGTAAATGGAGCAGGAGGGAGCTGTGACTGTAGAGAGGATGTTCCCCAAGAGTTTGGCCTTCAGTAGAACATCACAGCCACTGTCAACTTTTGGCAGGGCAGGGAGGAGCCAGAGAAATGAAACCTAAATTCACAGTCCTCCCAGCCTCAGTTTTCTAGGTGGAGAAGGGTGCAGAGTGGACATGGAGGGGCAAAATAGAGAAGACCTGGCTCTTGGTTTTACAAGAGTTTTAAATTATTGCTAAGTTGATAATGCCTGCAGCCGTAGCCCTGTGGAATCCGATCCCGTCAGATCTCGGAAGCTAAGCAGGGTCGGGCCTGGTTAGTACCTGGATGGGAGACTGCCTGGGAACACCAGGTACTGTAGGCTTGGGAGAAGGACCTGGCAACCCCCTCCCAAAAATCAATCTGCCATTGAAAACCCTATGAACAGCAGAGAAGCACTGACAATAGTGTTTCTCCTGTTGTACAGAGGGTCGCTATGAGTCGGATACTGACTCGACGGCACCTAACAAGTTGATAATGTAAACTTATATCTCACTGTGGTTTTATTTTGCATTTTTGTGCTACCTAATGAAGTTGAGCATCTTTTCATGTGTCTACTGTCAACAGCACCTAACAACAACATTTTCCATCTAATATCTTTCTAACTGTAAGTTGCCTCTTTATATGCTTTGTATATATTTTTTCTTTTGGATTGTCTTGATAACTGATTTATAGATTCTCTTTAAATATTTTGCATGCTAATTCTTTGGTGGGCTGGGACTTCGCTGACTTGGTAGAGCACCGCTCTGCAGTCTCTGAGGACCCAGGTTCAATTCCCAGCACTGCAAAAATGGGGAAAGGACATGGCAATCCACTCCCAAGGCAATCCCAAAACAATCAGCCATTGAAAACGCTATGAGGGTCGCTGTGAGTCAGACACGGCTCGACAGCACCTAACAATAATAACAATTCTTTGATAGGCAGATATGCATTGTTTTTACCTTTTACAGTGTTTATAATGAAGAAAAGTTTTAACTTTTAATGTAGTTGAATTCTTTCATAGGTTATGCTTTATGTTGCTTAAGAAATTCTTATTGTGAGTTCATAAAAATATTCCATATTTTCTTGTAACACTTTCAATTAATGCTTTTTTCTATTAGTTTTTAATCTCCCTGGAATTTATTTTTATATGTGGAGTGAGGTAGAGATCAAGTTTTTTCATATACATTACCAACTGTACTATTTCTTAAATAGTTACCTTATTATACCCTTGTGACCTGTACTGTCAGTTCTGTCACATAATGAATTTCCATATAAGCACTAGTTTGTGTCTAGGATCTCAATTTTGTTCCACTAATTTATTTCTCTATACCTGTCAAAAAATACAATTTTTATTCTTGTAGCCATATAAGAAGATATGGCTATCTATTAAGGAAAATATTGCTACCTTGCTCTTCTTTAAGTTCAATTTAATTATCATGCCTCCTTGCTCTTCTCTAAAAATTTTTAGAATCAGTTTGTCCAGCTCCACTAACTACCTTAAGAGTATTTTAATTGTAAGTACATTAACTTAAAAATTAATTTATAGGGAATTTGTAATATCATAATATTAGGTCTTATTATTCATGGAGATGGTATATCTCTCCACTCATTTAGAATTGTATCTAACTTTTCAATAAAGGATTAAACATTTCTCTAAAAACACTGCACATATTTGCTTAGATTTATTCCTATGCCTCTTATGTTCTTTAAACTCTCACAAACATTTAAATTTCTATTTTCTAATGTCTATAGCTGGTGTACAGGAGGTGAATAACTTTTAAATAGTAATGTTTATATTGAGAAAATTTGCAAAACTCATTAATTTTAATAATTTACTTGAAGATTCTCTTAACTTTTCTTGATTGGTAATAATTTACTCAGCAAGTAATGATGGCTTTATTTTATCCTTTTCAAATATTTTACCTTTTGTTTCTTTACTATGTATTAGCAGGTTGGCCAAGATCTTCAGTAAAATATAGAATAGAAGCCATGCTAGTGGGCCATTGACCTTCTCCTTAATTTAAAAGGATTGCTTTTAACATTTTACATTAAATATGCTTGCTCTGTTTTTGCACCCTTTATCATTGAAGGAAGTTCTCCTCTATTCCTTCTTTCTCAAATACTTTTACATAAATATGTGTTAAATGTTTTCAAGTAATTTCTGCATCTGCTGAGATGGTCATATGACTTTTCTCCTGTAATATGAACTATCTCTGTATTCCTGAGACATAACCACTTTAATAACTATTATATAAGTTTATATGAATGTACATTTGTTTTGAAAATGTTTTTATGTTTTTGTGTCTATATTTGTGAGTGAGAATGTTGTGTTTTATGTTTTTCACAATGTGATCTATTTTGCATCAAGAAGTTAGTATTGTTACAAGGCATAGTGGTGCATACCTGTAATCCCAGTGACTCGGGAGGCATAGGCAGGAGGACTGCAAGTTCAAGACCAGAGGCAGTCCACATAATTTAGCAAAACTCTGTCTCAAAAAGTAAAAAAATGGGCTAAGGATGCAGCTCAGTGATCCAGCCCCCAGTACCACAAAAGAAGGAGGAGGAGGAGGAGGAGGAGGAGGAGGAGGAGGAGGAAGAAAGTAGTGTCATACAATAAGGTGACACATTTTCCTCATCTATTAATCTTTGGAAGAGTTTGTGTAAGACTGGAATTGTTTATTACGTGATAGTCAGAACTCATCACTAAAATTCTGTAGGCCTGATATTTGGAAGTTAAATATATTTTAAACAACTGATCCATTACTTCAAAGAAAATAAACTATTGAGGCTTTCCATTACTTCTTCATTTGATGATACATAACAGTTATGTAGGAAATTGTCCATTGCGTTTAAACATTCAAACTTCTTCGCATAAAACTGTTCGCAGTATTCTCTCCTACATCTGTGGCTGTCCTCCTTTTTTACATATAATAACCCATATTTATAGTCTCTATTTCATCAATCTTGCCAGAGGTTTTTCTATACAATAAATCCATTCAATCTTTTCATTATGTAGTTCTCAATTCTATTATTTTCTATTATTGATTATTCCTCCTTTTCCTTTTTTTGATTTTTACTATTTTTTGCATGCCTCTTCTGTGTATAAACATTACAGTTATAAATTTTTCACTCCCACATGCAAATTCTCAATAGTTTTACTAGAATATGCTCATCTTTGGGTTTTTTCATATTCCTACAAGTAGGAGTTTACTAAGATTCTTTAATCTATCAATTTTATCCTTAACCAAATTTGTGACAATTTCACAATTTTTTAAAAATTATTTATTCAATTATTTATTTTTTCAATTATTTTTCTGCCTAATTTTCTTTATTTTCCTTCACACTCTAATTACATGTTAGGCCTTCTGATACAGTCCCATAGATCCCTGTACTCTATTCAATTTTTCACATTAAAATTTAGCTCTTTTGTGGTACTGTGGAGTTGAAATCAGGGCTTTGCAAGTGCACTACTACTGAGCCATACCACTAGCCCATTTTTTACTCTTTATCTTCAGACAGGGCCTCACTAAGTAATGTAGGCTGCCTCTAGCCTCAAAACTGGATTCTCCTGCCTCTGCCTCCTGAGTCTCTGGGATTAAAAGTTGAGCCACTGTGCCTGGCCTTAAAGTTTAGCTTCTTAGATAGTTACAGGCTTATAGAAAATTTGTAACATTAATAGAGAGTCTCATATACTCCACTCCCAGGGGCCTCAATTATCAACAAAATGATCTTTTTATTGCAAATATATTTTTTTTACCAACATAAATGGCAACTATGCACATGGAAGTTACCAGACAGAACATACAGGAACCAAATTGACTACATTTGTGGAAAGCGATGGTGAAGGAGCCCAAAATAAAAAGTCAGAACAAGAGCTGGACACAGTGGCTCATGCCTGTAATCCCAGTGACTCATGAGGTGGAGGCAGGATTGCAAGTTGGAGACCAGAGGCAGTCTGCGTAACTTAGTGAGACTCTGTCTCAAAAAATGTAAAAAAAAAAAAAAAGGGCTGAAGTTGCAGCTCAGTGGTACAGCACTTGCAAAGTATGCAGGCATGAGGCCATGGGTTCAACCTCCAGTACTGAAAAAAAAAAAAAAAAGAAAGAAAGAAAGGAAGGAAGGAAGGAAGGAAGGAAGGAAGGAAGGAAAAGAGAAGAAAGAAAGAAAAGAAAAGAAGAGTCAGAACAAGACCAGGTGCTGATTGTGGATCCAACCATCAACTGCTCATATGCAGATTCAAACTGAAACTGAAGAAAATTAGAACAAGTGTAGGAAAGCCAAGGTATGACCTTGAGTATATCCCCCCTGAGTTCAGAGACCACCTCAAGAACAGGTTTTATGCATTAGGTATTAATGATTGAAGCCCAGACAAGTTGTGGCATAATATCAAAGACATCATTCATGAGGAAAGCCAAAGGTTATTAAAACGACAGGAACAAGTGGAAAAAACAAATTATATGTCAAAGAGATCCAGAAACTTGCCCTTGAATGTTGAACAGTTAATGTAAAAGGAAGGCATGTCAAAGTTTAGGAACTAAACAGAAAATTACAAAAGGAAGCTTGAGAAGAAAAAATCAAATATTATAATGACATGTAAAAAGCTGGAGACAGAAAACCAAAAGGGAAGAACATGCTCTGTTTTTCTCATGCATAAAAAATTGAAGAAAAAATACAAACCTTAAGTGGCAATAGTCAAGGACTCTACAGGGAAAATATTAAGTGACACAGGAAACATCAAAAAAAAGTAGAAGGAATATACAGAGTCATTATGCCAAAATGAATTGGTGGATGGCCAACCACTTCAAGAGATTGCCTATGATCAGGAACCAATGGTACTGAAGGGATGAAGTGGAAGCTGCCCTGAAGGAGTTGGTGAAACCCAAGGCTCCAGGAATTGAAGGAATACCAATAGAGATGTTTCATCAAACAGATGCAGAACTGGAAGTGCTCACTTGTTTAACACAAGAAATTTGGAAAACAGCTACCTGGGCAACTGACTGGAAGAGGTCCATATTTGTGCCTATTCTCAAGAATGGGGATTAAACTGAATGTAGAAATTATTGAATGATATCATTAATATTACATGCAAGTAAAATTTTGCTAAAGATCATTCAAAAGTGACTGCAGCAGTATATAGATAGGAAACTGCCAGAAAAACAAGCTACTTCACAACAGGGAGTGGAGTCAGGGACATCATACTGTGGTCAGATGGATATTAGCCAAAAGCAGAGAATACCAAAAAGATGTCTATCTATGTTTTTGTTTTTGTTTTTGTTTTTTTGACTATGCAAAGGCATTTGACTGTGTGAATCATAAAAAATTATGGATACCATTGCAAAGAATGGGATATCAGAACACTGAATTGTACTTACGAGGAATCTGAACGTGGCCAGGAGGCAGTCATTTGAATGGAACGAGGAAACACTACCTGGTTTAAAGTCAAGAAAGATGTGCACCAGGGCTGTATCCTTTCACCATACCTCTTCAATCTCTATGCTGAGCAAATATTCTGAGAAGCTGGACTTTATGTAGAAGAACACACCATCTTGATTGGAAGAAGACTCATTAACAACCTGTGTTATGCAGATGATACAATTCTGCTTGTTGAAAGTGAAGAGGATTTGAAACATTTACTGATGAAGATCAAAGGACACAGCCTCCAGTATGGCTTGTGTCTCAACATCAACAAAACAAAAGTCCTTACAACTGGGTCAGTACACAATTTCATGGTAAATGGAGAGTCAGATAATGGGCCTTGACCAGACTCTGAGTCTGCCTTAACTTGGCTTTCCCGGCCTCCAGAACCATGAGAAATAAACAACAGAAGTTTATTTATAAACTAAACAGCTTGTAGTGTTTTGTTATAACAGCCCAAACAGATGCCCACCTGGAGAACTGTTGGAAAGATTTAGGATATTTAATCTCTTTACCCTCACTTGCCTTATCTATAAAATCAAGATGCTAATTCTAGTCTCATAGGGTTGTCATAAATGTTAAAGGAAATTATCTTTATTGAGCAAGGGATCTGATACAGAGTAAAAGCTCAGTAAAAACTTTTAGCCCAGCCGTGGTGCGCACACCAATAATCAACAAACTGCAGAGGATGAGGCAGGAGAATCATGAGTTCAGGGACATCCTGGGCAACACTTATTATGGGGCTGGGGTTTAGCTCAGTGGGTAGAGTGCTGCTCTGCACTCTCTTCGGACCTGGGTTTGGACATGGTAAGCCACTCCCAGAGCAATCCTGAAACAATCAGCCATTGAAAACCCTGTAAGAGTTGCTAAGAGTGGGACCCAACTCGATGGCACCTAAGAACAACAACAACAAAACTTTTAGGAAACATTATTTCTTGTTTACTGCATATTTGGGTAAAACTTAAATGTTAATCCTTTGGAGATCTTATACATCTTTGATTGCTTTATTTATGATAGTTATGGATATGATTTCTGGATGGTAAAATACTGGTGAAGAATTTTTAACATTACCTGCAATTATTTTTCTAACGAATCACACTATCAACTTGAAAAACTTCAAGTGTATTTGTGAAAGTGGGGTTAATTCTATAGGGATCAAAGCTTAAGGGAGAGAGCTCTTTTCAATGCTACTGCAAAGGATGAGGGTCTTAGTGGCTACTGCATTATTCACTAAAGATATTTGGCATAGAAGAGATTTCCACTTAATATTTTTCAGTGTGTTAGGCATTAAAAATATAAATAAGGCAGCTTTTGATAAAAATAGCATAGTTTGATTCATCATCATTTTAGACAATTATATAATGAGACAGGCAATAACTTTGAATCTCTCTTAATTACCCTGATGCACATTTGTTTTAGCTATGGCAAGACAGTGTGCCAGGTTTAAGAAAATTTGACTAAAAGAACCAACTGAAGGCCCATAGACTCTCAGGAGAGCTTTCAGGCAGCCCAGAGCAGTGTCCCAAGGTATGCTGCAGAAGCAACCCACAAAGACATTACCAATATTGCCACTAGCACAGACCTTGGTGCTTGTACCGTGCACCTCGGTGATATCAGGCCCTCTCATTGTGCCCCTGGAAACTGGACACATCTACAGGGGCTGCTGCCACCTGCATCTGTATTGAATTTCTATGATGTCCTCAAATCTTTACATTACTGGTTTCTAACCAAAGTCTCCCACATGTCTGTCAACTTGTTGTGCTGTGAGGGCTTATGTGTTGCTGTGATGCTAAAAGCTATGCCCCGAGTATTTCAGATACTAACAGAGCTGCCCATGATGGACAGGTTTCAACTGAGCTTCCAGACGAAGACAGACTAAGGAGAAGGACCTGACAGCCCACTCCCAAAACAATTAGCCATTGAAAATCCTATGAACAGCAGAGAAGCACTGTCAAATATTTCTTTGTTGTTGTTAGGTGCTGACAAGTCTGGTCTGACTCATAGAAAACCTATTTACAACAGTACAAAACACTCCCCAATTCTGTGCCAGGCACATGATCTTTTTTGTGTTTAAGCCCATTGTGGCAGCCACTGTGTCACTCCATCGAATTGAGGGTCTTCCTTTTTTCATTAACCTGCCCCTCTCCCAGACATGATGTTTTTCTCCAGGGATTGATCCCTCATGGCAACATGTCTAAAATATGTAAGACAAAATCAAGCCATCCTTGCTTACAAGGAACACGCTGGTTGCACTTCTCTAGGACAGAACTGTGGGTTCTTTTGGCAGTTCATGATGATAGATTCAATATTTGTCTCCTGCACCATAATTCAAAAGCATAAATTCTTCTCCTGTCTCCCTTATTCAATGTCCAGTTTTCACAATCCTATGATGAGGCTGAAAATACCTTGGCATGAGTCAGGCACATCTTTGTTTTCAAGGTGACATCTTTTCATCACTTTAAAGAGGTCTTTTGCAACAGCTTTTCCTGGTACAATCCATTTTTTGATTTCTTGACTATTGCTTCCATGGGTGTCAATGGTAGAACCAAGTAAAATAAAATCTTGGACAGCCTCAATCTTTTCTCCATTTATCATGAAGGTGTGTACTGACTCAGTTGTGAGGATTTTTGTTTTGTTGTTGTTGAGGCACAGGCCATATGGAAGGCTGTGTCCTTTGATCTTCATCAGTAAATGTTTCAAATCTTCTTCACTTTCAGCAAGCAGAGTTGTATTAACTTCATAACACAGGTTGTTAATGAGTCTTCCTCCAATCAAGATGGTGTGTTCTTCTACATAAAGTCCAGCTTCTCAGATTATTTACTCAGCATAGAGATTGAAGAGGTATGGTGAAAGGATACAGCCCTGGTGCACACCTTTCTTGACTGTAAATCAGGTAGTGTTTCCTCATTCCATTCAAATGACTGCCTCCTGGTCCATGTACAGATTCCTCATGAGTACAATTAAGTGCTCTGATATCCCATTCTTCACAATGTTATCCATAATTTGATATGATCCACACAGTAAATTGCCTTTGCATAGTCAATAAAACATAGATGGATAGACATCTTTTTGGTATTCTCTGCTTTTGGCTAATATCCATCTGACCTCAACAATGATGTCCCCAGATAGTTTAGTGTAGATATAACTTTTACGTGTACTGGGAAACCAAAGAAATATATGTGACTCGCTTTACTGCAATATTCACTTTATTGCAGTGGTCTGGAACTGAACGTGCACTGTCCCCAACTGAAACAGGACATGGAGTGTGGCAGGGCTCAAAACAGAGAGTGAAAAGGTAGCATTAAGCACTCCAAATTCTAAAGAACTAGGAACAAATGAGTTAAGGCACCACATCATGGCTTATTTAAGCCATGGAAAGTCCTTGCCCACCTCCATCTCAGCAGACTTAGAAGGTGGATGGAGAAGAAATTATTTAAATTTATATATTTTTGTGCTAATGAGAAGAATAGCAGGCTTTTTCCCCTCCATGCCCACCCTTGGAGAGGAAGCAGGCTCCTTGTCCTTCCCCAAGGCAAGTGATGGGGAAAGTGCAAGAGACTCTCTCATGCAGACTGAGTGTGCCACAAACAATGACAGGCATTTATGTCCCCAACTCATATTTGCTCAGGAAGGGGACTAGCTAGCCTGCTTTTTTTTTTTTTTTTTTTTTTTTTTTTGGTGTTTTGCTTTGCTTTGCTTTTCATTCCCTCTCTCCCTCCTGTCTTTTTCTTTCTTCCTTCCTTCCTTGCTTTTTCTTTCTTTCTTTCCTTCCTTCCTTCTCTCTCTCTCTTTCTCTTTCTCTCTTTCTTTCTTTCTTTCCTCTTTTGTTTTCTTTCTTCCTTTTTCCAGTACTGAAGGTTGAACCCAGGACTTCACACATGAAAGGTAAGTACTCTACCACCGAGCTGCATCCCCAGCTCCTTTTCCATTTTTCATTTTGAAATGAGGTCTTGCTAAGTTACCCAGGCTGCCTCTGGCCTCACACTTGTGATCCTCCTGCCTCCACCTCCAGAGTTGCTGGGATTACAGGCATGCACCATGGTGCCTGGCTCTAAGCTCTTTTTCTCCTATTTGGGCAGGAAGAAGTAGAGTGCAGAGAGAGCGGTGCAGAATTTTTGAGATGGGGGCTTAACATGGGGAATGGTGGCCGGGACAGAGTGAGTCTTGCCAGGACCCCAGCGAGAGATCTGCCCACCAGCCAAGGAGACCCTGGGAATCAGCAGGAAGCTGTGGAGGTCAACAGCCGGGGGAGAGCTGAGGGAGACCAAGGAGCCAGGCTGGCATTGGCTGCCCTCCCTCTGAGAAGGAACCCTGAGGCAGGACTTCTCCCAGCCGTCAGAAGCACGCTGTCCTGCCACAGGAAGATGGACACCGTGGGCACTGACAGTCCATCACAGCCAGCCTGTGAGCAGCAGCGGCCACCCAGGAAGGAAGAGAGGCTCCCCCTTGCCCTCTGCTCTCAGAGCCCCATGTGAGAGGTGTTAGGTGCAGTGGGAAGGACCTCCAGAGGCCGACCTTGGCCCCTCTCCTCAAGCTCAGATGTTGGAGGGGTCGAGGAGAAAAGCAAGACCCCACTTGTCGTGAGATGCATGTCTGTTTCCTGTCAGGTGGGCTAAGTACAGCGCAGAGGTGGTCTGGGGCTTGAAGTCTGAATTCCTACTATCCACAAAGGTCACCAAGGAGGGGGTCTTTCTGAGATGTCAGCAAGAGACCTGTCACTGGAGGTAAGAAGAGGAGATCATAAAGCCGCCTTGTACCTGTGCAGGTCTGACTGATTCACGCTGCTCCATAAACCTAGGAAGCTGGGCAGCAAAAATGAGTGGCCACAGCCCCCTATAGCCTTTAGCCTTTGGCTTTCTCCATGGAGAGACTTAAGAACAAATGGTGAGGGATAAAACCCTGGGGGTATTCAAAAACATTTAGCAGATTGTCTTGCCAGGCTGGTCATTGTCCAAAAATTCCAAGGCAAATAAATTTATCTACTGGCCTAGATAAGGTGAAGAAAAATGATGGTATGAGGGGGTATCGTGCAATGAAAATGCCTCAGAACTCTCAGCAGAGGTCATATTTCTTCACTGAAAATGTCCTCCCCTGAGTATTTCCCAGAGGTAGAATGAACAGGGATCAGGGAGGGTCCCCCGCAGGGCCCATCTCTCTGTGGCCCATGCCTGTAATTCCAGCATTGCGGGAGGTAGAGGCAGGAGCATCACAGGCTCAAGGCCAGAGGCCACCTGGACAACTTATCAAGACTCCGTGTCAAGATAAAAAAAAAAAATTCTTAAAGGGCTAGGGTTGCAGCTTAATAGTTAGGAGCTTGCTTAGCATGTGCAAGGCCCTGGGTTCAACCACCTAGCACTGAAACAAAAAAGATTTTTCCAAGGTCACCCCAAGACAGTGATGGGGCACCTCCTTCATCACTTCCTGTGCCCCTCCTCTTGCACATCACTGACAATAGAACAATACCTTGGAAAAGGAACCCACATACTCCCTGCAGTCCACTTCTTAAAATAACTGTGACAGCGAAGGAGAAGACAATGGCCGGGGTGCCATGCTGAGGGGCCATGCTGGCTCTTCACGCCAGCGCTTCCGTAGCGCTGCAGGGCTTGGCTTATAAGGCATGTGGTTTACATGCCCGGGGGGTGGGGGGGTGGGCATGGAGTCACACCAGCTTGATTTGGAGTCCTGCCCTGCCACTTCCTAGTCACATGACCTTGGGCAAGTTACTTACTCTCTCTAAATAAAATAATGTGGGGCAGGCTCTTGTCATGATTATTGGTATAGAGGAAGCCTCCAATGCCATCTATTGTTTTTTCCAGAATAGCCCCCACCTAGCCAGGGCGGTGAGGCACGCCTGTAATCCCAGCCACTCGGGAGGCGGAGGCAGGAGGATGGCAAGTTCAAGACCAGAGGCAGTCTGTGTAACTTAGTGAGACCCTGTCTCAAAAAGTAAAAA
>VMDO01000320.1:0-220021 GCA_007922755.1 Pedetes capensis | reverse complement strand
GAGCACAAGACTTGAAAGGAGTTTCCACTTGTAATAACCACGGTGCCATCCTCCATCTCCCACCCTGTGGTGCAAGGTGGAGGGGTGGGAGGGCCAAGTTCTTGCTCCCTTTCCTTGAGCACTAAGGGGAATCAGGAGGGCAAGTTTGCAGAGCAGAGATAAAAATTTTTATGATGCTTCCGTTTTTAAAGATGTGGAACAAGAGGCCCAGGGAGGTCAAAGTCATCCTGCCTGCCACAGAGGCAGGATTCCAAATCCTCTGAGTTCATCCCAAAACACAGTGCATCTCCCTCTGGGCAGTGTGAGGATCCTTTGCTACCCCTGCCAGGACTGGCTTCTAAATCTTCAGGGTCAAAGGTGACGGCTCCGTCCAGGTTTACCAAATGCTTTACTCTGCACAGCTGAGATTTTAAACCCCAGCTCCCCCATCCCTTGAACATTGGTCTCTTTTCTGCAAATAAGCAAAACACACTCTTTCCCTTGAAATTCTGCATGTTCAGCGGGATATTTTTGGGCATTGAGGTGGATTGTAATGCAAATGCCCTTGATTTTCTTGGGATTCTCTTTCTCCCATGAATTTCTGTGAGTGATAGGCCCCCTTGAAGTAAATGTGCTTTTGATAGATGAAAATTCCCCTTTCCCTCATCAAATGTGCTTGGTAGCAGATACTACCATTTGGTGGAATTTGTTTAATAACTCAGTGTCCTGCGGTGCTTAACTGGGCAGACCTGAAAGATGCACAGAAGACCCGGAGCAAGTTGCTGGAGAGGATCCAGGTGAGACTAAGATACAGAGAGGAGAAACTGGGGTCACCACACCAACCAAGAGCCAGCACCGGGGGAGACCTCTGGGGACTGATCCCTTGGAGTCCTTGGTAACAACAGACAGCCTGCCACCTTCTCTCTGGAATTCCTGGGCATGCAAGAGAGTGCCATGCATGCAGTGGTTCCTGCTCCCCGGAGAACTCCAGCTCCCAGGATGATTTGCAGCAGAGCCAGCAGCATCTGCCCGCCTCAGGAACTCCACAGCACCTTCATAGGCAAAGGGCTTGGCAGATGTTGGCCCAGACAAGGATGCTACAAGAGCAAAGGGAATTGTTTCAGGTGTAGCTCCCGGGGGGCAGTGCTCAGCTCATTATATGGGAGAATTCTCTTCTAATCAGAGCAGCCCAGTGACGCAGGCTCTCCAGGGATGACAGCTTCCTGTTGCTGGAGGAAGTGCAACATCCATCAGGCTTTCTGCACAGAGCAGGGGCTAGACCAGGTCGCCGGTGAGACCGCTTCTGCACTCAGATGCTGTGACTCTGTGCCTGCCCGTGTCACTGCCCGGCGGAGTGCTCCTCCTAAGTTCTCGATTGCCCTGGGCAGCACAAGCCAGCTGCTGGCCCCTTCTGTGGTCTGGCCCTGCCTCATCGTGTGTCATTCTGGCACAAGGCTGGCTCTCTGGGTTGTACCTTGAAAGCCCTGGAAACATATCCGGAAGCGCTCTATTCCCTCTGCTTTCCAGCCCTCCCTCTGCCCTTTATCTGGTCAATTCCTGCTCATCTTTAAAGTCCTTTCTCCCAGAAAGCTCCCCTTCTTGAGCCCTGAGGATGGATCAGGTGTCCCCTCTGAGCATCTGCAGCCCCTCATGCTCCCTATTTCCTGATCCTGAACACACTGCCCTGTAAATGTGACTCCGAACCCTCAGAGCAGTTGGACAAGCAGGGACAAGTCCACCTCATCCATGTTTGAATCTGCGCTGCCCAGTGCCCTGCCTGGCACCCAACGTATGCTCAACACAAACCTGTTGACTTTGAAGGGATTGAACGTCTACATCCGCTGAACCACTGTGGCTCTGTCCCCTAGCCCACTGCTCAGGGCCTTTGGGTGCCTGGCTGGGGGCAGGGATTTGGTTTCATGACTGGCTTTAGAACACTGGGGCATTAGGTAAACCTGGATGGAGCTGTCACCTTTGACCCTGGAGATTTAGATGCTTAATTAACTTTTTAAATTATGTTGTTTCCATATTTATTCTATGAGCAAGGGGAATTTTTTTAGAAGGTTAATTGAGGCAAAAATGGGAGAGAACATCTGTTTCCTACCCCCAGTAAGGCATGGTATTCTCTCCAAAGAGGCAGAGTGGCTTAGGAAAGGAGCCATTGGAGAGAGCAGCATTCTAGTTCTGGATCCTCCACTAACTCACTGTGTGACCCTGAGATAACTGCCTACCCTCTCTGGGCATCACTCATTTGTTGTTGTTGTTGTTGTTGTTGTTGTGTGCCGTTGAGTCATGTCTGACTAATAGTCGCCCCTCATAGGGTTTTCAATGGCTGATTGTTTGGGGATTGCTTCAGGAGTGGATTGCCACATCCTTCTCCCATTTTTGCAATGCTGGGGATTGAACCCAGGGCCTCAGAGACCACAGAGAAGCACTCTACCAATTGAGCTAAAGCCCAGCCCACAACAAGAAGTTGTCATTATGTGCCATCAAGTTGGGTCTGACTCATAGCAGCCCAATATACAACAGACAAAACACTCCCTGACAGTGTGGCATGCCTGGCACTATTGTCAGTGCTTCTCTGCTATTCATAGAATTTTTGGTGGCTGATTGTTTCAGGAGTGGGTTACCAGGTCCTTCTCCCAAGCCTACCCAACACTAACCAGACCCAATCCTGCTTAGCTTCTGGGATCTGTCAAGATTGGACTTCAGGGCAGTATGGCTGTAGACATACCAGGACTAGGATTCAGGAAATATTAGGAGCTTTGATTTACATGTAGTGAGAAGACAAACATCTGAAACCAGCAGGGCTGAGATGAGTCTCCATTGGAGCAGAGGCTGTGCAGCAAGGTCTGAGCAGGCAGAATTCAGACCACGCCAGCCAGCACTCATCCCGAGAGAGAGAGAGGCCCCTCTCCATCCTGAGTAGGAGAGCACCACTGAGAACAGCTCTGAGACCCAGTAGATTGAATACTGGTGGGGGCATGGTCACAAGAGATCCATGAAGGACACAGCACTGCAGGTGGCAGCCCTGAGACTGTGCTGCTTCCAGGGAGAGGGAAGATGCTTGGAAAGAACAGTGAAGCCTGAGAGGTTTGATAGTGACAATAAGGAAAAAATGGCCAGCGCCCCTTTCCCCAAAAAACTTCAAACAAAACAGTACCAATGGATTGGAAAAGGTCAGATAAAAAAAAAAGCTCTGTTTATTAAAGAATCTGTTCTTTTATGCAAGAGAAGGAGATTTTGAGCTCAGAACAAAATAAACCATTCAAGCCCTCCCTCCTCTCTTCAGCAAATATGATAGGAAACTCCAACTGAAATAAATAATAATAGACATTAAAAATAGTCCAGTGTTCACACAAAGTTACTTTAAGGAAAAAAAGGAAAATGAGACTCAAAATATTTCAGCAAATGAAAACACAAAGATATGGTACAGGAAAACTATTACATAGCACTCCAAGAGGAGCTAAGGACAATGAAAAGAAATTTTAGGTATTTAAGATCAGTGCTTTCTGACAAGCTCAAAACCCAGAAAACAAATAGTGTAACAATTAGAGGACATAAAGTGAGAACTGGCTAAACGTGAGAAAGAAAATGGAAAGAAAACACAAAGTCATATGAAGAATAAAGAATACAAGTTACTCAAGGAAGAACAGGTATAGTTGTCCCTTGGCATCTCCAGGGGATTGGGTTGGGGACCCCCTGCAGACACCAAATCCACAGATGCTCAAGTCTTTTCTATAAAATGGTGTAGTATTTGCATATCACCAATGTCCATCCTTCCACATACTTTCAATCATTTCTGGATTCCCTATAATGCCCACTGCAATGTAAAGTCTGCATAAATAGCTGCTATCCTGTATTATTCAGAGAACAATGACAAGTAGAAGAGTGTGTACATGCTCAGTACACACACAATTCTTTTCAAATTTTTTTGATTTACAGTTGGTCGAATCAAAAAATATGGAACTTGCAGATACAGAGGACCAAATATACAACCAAGAGGACAGAAATTAAAAGAGCCAAGAAAATAGAGCCAAAAGAAAAGGTTATAAGGATGAGAGAACAAATGATAGATATAAAAGATAAGCAAAGAATAGCAATATTCATATAATTGGAGCTCTTAAACTATGAAAAAGAAAAGTGGATCAGAACTCTTGGCTAAAAATATAATTTAAGAACTTTCCTCAAATAAAGGCATGAGTTTACATATTAAAAGGGCTCACTAGAATGGTCACCTCCCACCGATGCCTTAGCATAAATATTTTAGATATTCAAGTAAAAGGAAATACCCTCTGAGCCATTACATTTACCAATAGAAATGGACTGAGTACACTTGTACTGCTAGAATAGAGTACCTGAGACAAGATAAATTATAGAGAGAATAAATTGATTGCTCACAGTTCTGGATGCTAAGAAGTTCAAGATAAAGGAACCAGCAGTGGTGTCTGATGAGGGCTGCCCTCTGCTTCCAAGAAGGTGCCTTGTCGCTGTGTCCTCACATGGTGGAAGGCAAAGGGCAAGAAAGGGATGAACACCATGTGCTCATGTGGCAGAGCAGAAGGCAGTGAACCCACTCCAGCAAGCGTTTTTACAACATTAATCCAGTTATAAGGGCAGAGTCTCAGGACCTAAACACCCCCGCACAAAGGCCCCATCTCCCAATACTGTCACCTTGGAGATTATGTTCCTAACATGAATTCTGGGGACACATTCAGACCACAGGAGCAACTTATGAAGCTAGTCATCGTCAGAGGAATGTTTCTAAGAAACTATAGTTTTTTTTAAAAAAATCATGAAAAGAAAGAATTTGATGTCCAGTCATCTGTCCTTCAATATCAAGGCTAAGAAAAATGGTTCTAAATGTGAGAAACATACAGAATATTGTATTCATGAGTCCTTCCTGAGAAATGTCCCAGGGGAAGAACTTTACCCATCCAGATGATTGGAGAAACACTGGCAGAAGAACTGTTTGTGATCGTTGGCTGTATTAATCACAGTTCTATGAGTAAAACTCATATCTCCACAAAGAAGGAAGAAGAGTATGTGGATATATATTCAGAGAAAGGTAAAATTGTGGAACTAAATAGAGGGAAGCAAAAAAGAGGGAAGGGAGAGAAGCTCATTATTGCTGCCTAGCTAATAGGCAAGAATCAAAGAATATTTAAAGTTAACAAACAAAAGAGTAGAAACACAAGTAAGGGAAGAGGGACTAAAGTCGTTAAGTAAAGGTATTAGCGTGATCATATCCACTAAAACAAACATGCAAACTAAATCAACACACATAAACAAATTTAATGTCAAATGGCAGAACTAAGGCTAAACTTAAATTATATCAATAAATGCAAATAGGCTTAATTTACCTACTGGAAAAAGAGTTCTTCAGAGTGGCTCACATAATAAAATCCAACTCCATGATGTTTTAAAGATACATATTTTAAACTAAGCAATTCAGGAAGGCTAAAAATAGGGATTGATTCAGAGTATGTCAGGCAAAAAGAAAAGTGATACCTTGACCTATAATGAGATAGAAATTCAAGCCAAGAAAATTGAGACAACACCAGAACACTTAATGATTACCTGTTGCAATTCATCATGAAGATGTAGCAGCTATTAATATTAATATACCAAATAATATAGATCAATCTTCATAAAGCAGAAACTATAGGAGAGGCAAAGATAAATATATAAAAGCCATTAACCAAGCGACACAGACTTTAAATATCACCTCTACTCCAAGAAAGGTAAAGTGGACAAAAGATAAAGATGGATGAGCCCCCTAAATAATATAATCAATGAGATAAATATTATGTATGTCCACCAAAGTTTTTGCCTTAATAATACAGAATATACCTTATTTTTATGTGCATATGAAACAGTCACAAAATTTATAATATATCAGGTCACAATGGAAACCAAGTTCCATTTAAAAATCCAGATAGACTAAACAGACAACACAATGATGAAAAATAAGCAGAAAGAGGAAATACACAAACTAAGAAATGACATGGAAGAAATATCCATTGAAAAAGAAAAAATGTATATGCTGTCTTTGAACAACTGGGTGCATATACGTTTTAAATCACAGATGAAATAGATAATTTCCTAGGAATATATCACTTGCCACAATTGACACCAATGAGACAGCCTCTGTAGACCAATTTCCACAATAAGTAGTCATGGAAGTGCTAGCCCACCATAAAGCACAGGGACTGGATGATTTAAAAAAATAATTTTATCCCATCAAAAATCAGATAACTTCAATGCCTTTTAATTTGTTCCAAGTAACAGAAAGAGAATGTAAACATCTGAATTTTTTTTTTTTTTGTATAAAGTGAAAAGAAAATTGAAACCTGATAAACATTGTGCAAAAAATAAGGCCAGGAACTAATCTCATGTATCAGTAAATATACAAAAATATTAATAAAATTTTATTAAGAAATCTAATAGTACATTTAAAATAACACATATAACCAAGTTCTATTACAACAATTCAAGGATAGTTCAATGTTAAGAAATAAATGTAGTTCTAAATATTAATGGGGTCTGAGGTTTAGTTCAGTTGGTATAGCATGGCTCCACACTTTCTGATGACCTGGGTTCAATCCCCATCACCACAAAAGTGGGAGAAGGATGTGACAATCCACTCCTGAAAACAATCCCAAAACAATCAGCGACTGAAAACTCTATGAGGGTCACTATCAGTAGGACACAACTCAATGGCACCTAACAACAACAAATATTAATGGACTGGGGTTTAGCTTAGTTGATAGAGTGCTTCTCTGCACTCTCTGAGGACACAGGTCTAATCCCCAGTGCCATAAAAATGGGAGAAGGACATGATAATCCACTCCTGAAGCAATACTGAAACAGTCATTGAAAACCCTATGAGGGTTGCTATGAGACTCGACTCAATGGCACCTAACAATAATAACTAAATAATAATCCTAAGAAAAATACCATCTCCATAGATTCTCTTCTTACATAACTTAATATAGCCCCCAAAGAAATAAATAATAAAGTTAGCCCAATCACAATAAAAATACCAATACTTTTTTCCTGGAACTAGACAACTTGATTCCAAACTTCATGTAGAAATAAGCAAGAGCAGCCAGGAAAATACCAAAATTTTAGTGCAGTAGGCAGGGGAGCTAGTTCTCTCAGATGTTAAAATACGTGAGAAAGCCTCTAAAATAAAAATAATGACATCATAACATAATTTGACAGATACATCAATGGAACAGTATAAAAAGACCAGAAATAGACCCACAACACATGGAAATTTGATATTATTAAATTATATAGGACAACTAGATAGTCACTTGGGAAAAACAAATTGGATTCTTATATCATACCTAGATGAATTCACAAATAGATGGAGGGATGGATAGAATTATTTTTTTTTAATGAATGTTTAGTGAAGATAGAGAAGAAATTCAGATGACAAGGTTGAGAGTAATCACTATGCCAACTCTTTACTCTGAAACTTAGCAATGAAAGGGAAAGAATTAAGCCTCTACTTAGCTATTTTAGGAGGATCTGTAGTCTATGTCAACTAGTTGATGGAAAATACAAGGGATAGAGGAAAATGTTTATACCACAAGAAGACTCCAAATTTTATCATCAGAAACTCCAAAATGTGGACCATTCTATAAAACAGTGACCTCATATTTCCAAAAGTGGATAAAGGCCTATGTGAGAGATGTTCTAGATAAAAAAAGACAGAAGGCATATAACAACCAAAAGTAATAAATGAACCTTGATTGTATCTTGGTTAGGGGAAAGGCTATAAAAGACTTTTTGAGGACAATTATCGGATTTTAACAAAGACTAGATACTAAATCACACTAGGATTAGCTCAGTTGGTAGAGCGTTGCTCTGCAGTATCTGAGGTCCCAGATTCGATTCCCAGCACCACAAAAATGAGAGAAGGATGTGGCAATCCACTCTCAAGGCAATCTTGAAACAATCAGCCATTGAAAACTCTATAAGGGTCGCTATGAATCAAAAATGACTTGAGGGCATGTAACAAAAACAACAGATATTAGATCATTGAGTTAGTTTCCTGTGATTGTAACAAAATACCTGAAACAATCAACATTTTAAGAGAAAATTTTTCATTTTGGCTCACAGTCTTAGTGACTTCAGCTCATGGCTGATTGGCTCCATTTCTCTGCGCCTGTGGCACCACATCGTAGCAGGAGCAAAGCCACTCACCAAATGGCTGGGATGTGATCAAGAGAAAGGAAGAGACAATGGCCCAATCCCATCTGATGGCACCTCCCCAGTGATCTCAAACCTCCCACTACACCCCACATCTCAAAGTTTCCACCACCTCTCAATTGCACCAAGCTGGGGACTAAGCCTTTCACTTATGGGCTTTTGGGGGACATTTCAGATACAAACTACATGAGGATAGCATGGAATTAGTGGTAATGCTCTTGTGCAAAATGGCACTTGGTTAAGAGAATGTTCTAATTTATAGAGGCCTGAGAGTTGAATAATCGTGGGGGGTACATAGGTAGACAGATAGATAGGGATGGAGAGGTGAACAGGGAGAGATAGGCAGATAGATGAAGCGTGGGCAGCCAAATGCTAGCAATTGTTGAATCTAGATAGTGAGCATAAGGAAATTTCAGACGAGTGCTGGCACCGTGGCGCACGCCTGTAATCCTAGCGGCTCAGGAGGCAGGGGCGGGAGATCACAAGTTCGAGACCAGAGGCAGTCTACATAACTTAGTGATACCCTGTCTCAAAAAGTAAAAAAATGGGCTGGGGATGCAGCTCAGTGGTCCAGCACTTGCAGAGCGTGCAGGCGCAAGGCCCTGGATTCAACCCCCAGTACTGCAAAAAAAAAAAAAAAAAGAAAAAGAAAAGAAAAAAGAAATTTCAAATGCACTTGAGCTTTTAGATATGCAAATATTGCCTAAGACTCAGGTTTCATTCTTACTGAAGTCCTACTGGGTGCCAGGCCCATTGCTCAGCACTTCACCATATGCGATTATACTTAATTCTCATCACTGACCTGTTGGGTGGGCATTGCTCTCTCCACTTACTGAATAAACAAATAAATATCACTTCTTGAACAGTGCCACAGGGCAGAATTCAAGACTAGAGCTGATTAAGATGCAGCCATATCTGTAAAGGAACAAGACACAATTAGTAAGGCAGAAACTTAAACATAACTCAGAGAGAGCCAGACAGAAACATGGAAAATAAATCAAAAGCACTCCAAGTCTTTCCCAAGACCCCCCGCCAGAGGACACGGAATAAGCAGAGGCAGGAAGACTGGAAAGAGGAGCGTGTTCTGGAACACCAGTTGTTCCTGGCTGCCAGAGGGAGATTGAAGACTGAACAGAGGAGCTGGTCTAGAGAGGACGGTTGGGCTGGGCCCCGGCAGGCCTCAAGTGCCATGCTGAGAAGTCGGGGCTTCTCTGGTGGGAATAGGGAGCCGTGGAGAGTTTGTGCATAGGGGAGGGATGTGGGCAGATGGAGATGTTTTCACCACCTTCTTCCTCCCCAATAGGAGATCATTTAAAAATAAAGGCAAACAAACAAAACCTACAGAAGGAATTGGAGCAAATTTTTGATGTGTTATTTATGAATTGAGCATTGGTCAAGTAGAAAATAAAACCTTAACAGATTAAAAATTGATGTAAAAGAACCACTCAGTGGCTTGTAAAAGCCCTTCGTAGAGAAGGGAAAATGAAAAGCTGTTTCATAAAAGATTGAAGCTCCCAGGTACGCAGCGTCTGAGCACAGGCAGAAGGCTCTTGGCACTGTGGTTGGTTAATAGGTTGGAGTGTTTCTGTGGTAGGAGGGCGTCCTGGGGAGCAGGCATTGTCTGTGCTGCTTGGAGCACTGGCCACTGGCCAAGGGCCTGGGGAGCCACCAAGCCCGGAGAGGACACTTCTTTCCTCCCATTGCACCACTGGGCTGGATGCCAAAGTTGAGGAGATCACAGAACCAGAATCTCTCAGACCTAGAAAAAGCTAAAATGGTCACAATATCCCCTGTGCCCTCATCTCTATGGGTTTGCCTGTCTTCTCCAACAACAGAGCATTTATTATTCATTTATTTCTGACCAAAAAAACTAACCATGTTCACTAGTAACTTGGAAAATATGAAAAATAACAAAGAAGAATATAAAAATCACCCTTTGTTTTACCATCTAGAGATAGACTTTTTACAAAATATAGTCATATCGAATATGTTGTTTTATATTGTGCTTGCTTTACCTAATAAAATATTACAAACTTTTACCTATATAAATGAAATTGTTCCATGATCCCATTTAAAATTGCAACTTCAATCCTCTTTTATTGGACATTCAATTTATTTCCAATTTTATTTCAGTTCTAAGTGATGCAATAGTAAATACATGTGTACATTCTGGCTATTCCATAGAGATAACTTTTTAAAGATAGAAAATCATGTATTTTTCCTTTCATATGAGTTATTTTGTCCTGTGGTTGTGCCCTTCCATTAAATCATTGGCCTTTATTCCTTCAGGGAGATGTGGGAACCACCTACAGTCTAGATTAAGAAAATATCATGTCCCACCTCCAATCAAGGTAGAATTGTGAGGCAATAGCAAAATGGTAGTCTTGACAGGGAGGCTTTCTTTGGAAAGATTAAGGTCCTTTAGATTCAAAATACCTCTTTACTGTCAAGAACAGAGACTGGTGGTCTCTAATTATGGACTTTTTCCATATTATATCATAGAGATGATGAATATCATATTATAGAGATGATGAGTATCAATAAGGTAAGTGCCTATCAGAGAGAAAGGGAAGGGAAAGAAGAGAGAAAGGAAGAGGAGAGGAAATACACCGAGGAGAGACCCAGTGTCCTGGCTCCTCTTCCAGAGTGGAAATCCCATGATAGGGGCTTGGAAGGAATATCTGGGAGTGTACATAATTGGCCCAAGTGCCACCACACTTCTTCCCAGCCAATGGCAAACACTTGTATAGGAAACCCTTACACCCATATGCACAGCCACAAAGAATTCTAGTGTGGCATAATAAGGTAGAGAGAGAGCCTAGTTCCTTCTGTGTATTATGTAGGGGTGCCAGAGCTCCCATACACTCTCCAGAGAACACAGGAAAGGATACTGGAGTATTGGAGTATAGGCCCACCAAAAGCACCCACAATGAAATGAAAGGGGCCCTATAGCATAAGGGCTGCAGGGTGAATGTTGTTGTTGTTAGGTGCCGTCAAGTCATGTCCAACTCATAGTGACCCTCATAGGGTCTTCAATGGCTGATTATTTAAGGATTGCCTCAGGAGTGGATTGCCACATCCTTCTCCCATGAACCACTGAATAGGAAGATTAAATCTCATTTGAGCCAAAACTCTGGGGATGTAGCACTAGCAAGAGCCACTGACATAGGAACCAGGTGAGCAGGAGAAAATGGCAGAACTTCCTCGCAGCAACTTCCAACCATGAAGCATTTCCACGAAGCTTCCACGAAGCAATCCACTGCATTGAAGTGCCTAGTCTATCCTGTTCTTGAACACCAGTCACTGTTTTGACTATGAAGGTGCCCAATCAGATATAACTACAGGTCTGAACTCTCGACACCGGAAATGCACCTACAACATATTACTGAGGACTTGAACGCTTTCCTTGCCACTTGATGTCATCATGGGAAAGAGTAGCAGACTCTTCTGGAGCTGTGTTGTTGTTAGGTGCAGTTGAGTCGTATTCGACTCATAGTGACATTTACAGGGTTTTCAATGGCTGATTGTTTCAGGATTGCCTCGGGAGTGGAGTGCCACATCCTTCTCCCATTTTTGTAGTGCTGGGAATCGAACTCGGGGCCTCAGAGATTGCAGAGCAGTGCTCTACCAACTGAGCTAAATCCCAGCCCTCACCTTCTGGAGCAGTGAGGAGAAACTCATTTCCTCCACCCCAGAAAGTTGCACCACCTTTGCTTCCAATAAATGTTTTTTCTTAGTGCTAATGGCTTTCAATCATTGATCTATCCCTGTGTTCTGGGCAAAGTACCACAATTTAATCTCAAGTGTAATCTCCATTCAATTGGGTTGGAAAATCTGGGCACTGAGCTGAGTAAGATGCTCTGGCTTGGTCCAGCTCTATCGGAAAGCATCCAGAATCAGTTAGTGCTGTTTGCCATTGGCTTGGAGTGGGATGTGATGGCACTTGGATCAGTTACCTGCCAGCTCGGCTCTAAAGTCACATGAAATAAAAGCAATCCAGCTTTCACATGCTGGCCCTGAACTTATTGAAGACTGGACTCATTTTCCTCCTGCCTTCAGTTATTCAGGGTAAGAATTCCCTTGTTTTCTCATTGCCCTTTAAATGATAGACTTTCCGAAGTCCATGTTAGCATGGGACAGTTTATTATCATCCCCTGCCCCCATACAATAGGGCACACAGAAACAAACATTCAAGTGTTAACTTAATTCAGTGGGCATTTAATGAATGCCCACCACATTCCAGTCTCTCTTTGGCACTCAAAACACCACCTCTGTCCTGTTTCTGAGTGCCCTGGCCAATGAAGGGTAGCATGAGGTTATCACCTGCCTTATTTTGGTCATGATGAGTCTGTTCAAGCATTCTGAATCCCCATCTACACTGGACTTGGAACTTTGCACGAGGCCTCTTTCTAATCTGCCAATTCAATCTTCATTGCCCCCACTCTCCTGGCTCCTGAGATTTCTCTAACCCCAGACACGAACCAACACACAGCATTTTTGTCCTCTGGCCACTCTCATGGATCTAAAGGACTGTAAAGCAGCTCTGATTTCTACCAGGTTGGCAAAGCCAAGCCAACCCTACCAACACAGGGGCCTCCTTGCCTTGAATGTGCACTTCGTTATCCCTGGACACCCTTCTCACACCCTAGCTTTCCTCTCTGTGTGCCCAGCAAGATTGGGAATCCACAGGCAGACAATGAAGTCCCCACTCATTAGAGTTATTGCACATCTGCTGGGTGGCCGGCATATACACGAGTGTACAAGATCTTATGGGAGAAGGACGTGGCAATCCACTCCCGAGGCAATCCTGAAATGATCAGCCATTGAAAACCCTATGAGGGTCATTATGAGTCGGATACGACTCAATGGCACCTAACAACAACAAGATCCTAGCCCTTGTGGCACTTGCCTCACAGAGGGAGAAGAGGAGGGAGACAGACAAAGGAGAGATTTCATAAATCGTATAGTGAATAATGAGTAGAGAAAGGAGAGGTAGGCTGGAGGGGTGATGGAAAGACCCCGCTTTCATTACGGAGGCCAGGGCGGACGTTATTGAGATGGTGACATTCGAGCAAAGACTTAGAAGAAGTAAGGTGGGGAGTCATACAGATAGAGAGTGGGGGACAATCTAGGCAGAGGGGACAGCAAAAGCACATGCTTGATGTGTTCAGGTTAGAGCAAGGAGGTCTGTATTATTGAAGCAAAGCAAGGGACAGGGAGAGTGGAGGCAGGCCACTGAGCATGTGATAGGTAGGTGGAAGGACCTGGAACCTTCTCAAGGTGACATGAGCGCCACTGCTGGGAGTGAGGTGATCTGCCCTGCGTTTGGGGCTGCGCTGTTGCTGAGTAGACACTGGACTCTTTCATAACAGGGGCAAGGACAGAAGTAGGGAACAAAGTCAGGCAAATGGAGCCCAAAAGTGTGCAAGACCTGTCCAAGGGCACTCGGGAAGCAAGGGACAGAGAAAGAAGAGCCCAACTTTCCTGCTGCTGCTTCTAGGGCTCTCAACTCTGTCTCTGGTCACATCCAGTGCTCCAGCCCTCAGATCTGCAGTCCATTAGGTCAAAGGAACCTAAAGCCAGTCCTCAAAGCCCAAGTGAGGCTTTGAGGGAGAAATGGCGAGAGCAGCTCTGTGATTACAGCCTTAATTTTGCTCTGATTCAACACAGCTCTCCCCTCCGGCATGATTAGTCAGGTACCATTACCATTTTGTAATGAGATTAATGAGAGAATTCATTCAGAAGTCATTATCTTACCTAATAATGACCTTACTGATTACTGTATCTCCTTCAACTAGGTTACTGATTTTGATGAAAATATAATAAATATAGCTTGCAGCACCTGGAAAATTTGTTCTCTGCCTGGAATAGTTCTGAGGTGAAGACTTATTTTTAAGAATTTCTTGAAAGTGATTAAATATTTTGGTTCTCCTGAGGCGGTATTGCTGTGTTTTCACAGATGACATTTCTGAAATGTATGAAATATTTGATGATAAAATATTTAATAAGCCTGGCGTTCCTATTTTTTCAGACATCTGTTTCTACTTTGAGACTGTCTGAATGTGATTTTACATGAAATTTCTATTTGCATGTTGTGTTGGTTTAAGAAAAGGGCTTGTGCTCTGCGTGACATATGTGGCTCATAAAATAATGAATGCCGCGCCTCACCGTCCAGAAGACAGCGTACCAGGAGCATTGTGGTCCGCATAATAAAATGCATCTAAACAAATCATTAAAGGCAAACAGAACCATTTCCACCGGGGAGTCAAGCCGCGCAACTCTTACTAATTGGGAGCCTACTCGATCCCCTGGTACCGGAACGACGGAGGGATTCATGACATGGGGTTTTGTCCTGGAGACTCTGTTTCAGGAAAGGGTCTTGAAACTGCCACTCAGCACCGGGTGCTTTAGACTCCCCTCGTGCCTGAGATAGAGACGCACAAGGTCATAGGTTTCCAGATTCAGGTCTAGGGGTCTGAAACTTGGCTTCATTGCTTGGTTGTCATGTCATCTCGGGCAAGTCCCTTCACCGCTCTAGGCCTCAGCTTCCACGTTTGGAACAGGGAGGCACGAACTAACTCCTAGGGTTGTTGGAAGGATGAAGTATAAAATAAGAAAAGCAGTTCGGAGAGGTGAAAGGACTCGTTTCAGATCATAAATCTAGCAAGTGGTGGAGATGGGAGTCCCAGCCCCTTGGACTTCCAGCCCCAAGGCCTTCGTATTTTGACCATTTGTCTCTTACTGCTCAAGTTCAGCTATGCTGAGGAAACAGAGCCAGCTCCTATTTGGGGACTTGGTGTACGCTCTTCTGTGATTTTCATAAATCTAAATAGTTCTTCTATAGTTATTCTTCTCTCTGTGTTCATCTTAATCTACGTGTCACCTGCAAAGATGGATGAGTCATTTGGAAGTTTGATTGATGTGAGTTTTGCCTTATGACTTTCCTTGAAATTAATGGGAGCCATGCGGTCCCGGATCCATGAATCACCCCTGCTGGAAGCGCGCCATTAGAAGGAAAGAGAGAACAAAAGACCAGCAGGGGGCTGGGAAGCAGTCACACTCAGGGCCCCGGATGGAGGGTAAGAAAACCCTGTGCATGTGGTAGCCTGGCGGAGTGCAAGGAGCACTAGATTGGAGTCCCCGCTGCTTCCCCAGCAGGCCATGCTTCCGGTGAGAGCTCAAGTGCGACTCATTCTTCCTCATTGGGCCTCAGGTTCCTCATCTTTAAAACGGGGTTAATAATTCACCTGGCCTGCGGGAATGAGGACTAAACTTTGGCTGATTATTATCAAGTGCCCACTATGTGTCTAGTCTATGCTAAGTGTTTCCAACTTATTATCTCACTTAATCTTCACAAAGACCTTCTGAAGCAACATTAGCCACACTTTGCAAATGAGGAAACTAAGGCACAGGCACCTTCACATATCTGTCACTTGTCGAGCTGTGGGGGCTTGTGTGTTGCTCTGACGCTGAAAGCTATGCCACCAGTATCTCAGATACCAGCAGGGCCACCCAGGGTGGACAGGTTTCAGCTGAGCTTCCAGACTAAGACAGACTAGGGAGAAGGATATGGCAACCCACTCCCAGACAATTAGCCATTGGAAACCCTATGAATCACAGAGAAGCACTGTCAAATATAGTTCCAGAAAATGAAGCCCCTAGGATGGAAGGCATCCAAGAAACAACTGGGGAAGAGTTGCCGCCTCAAGTAGAGTTGACCTTAATGACAGGAATGAAGTAAAGTCCCCAGGACCTCCTTTTGCTGATGCGGCACAACCCAAAGGGAGAAGAAACACAGTGGTTGCAACAATGGGCTCAAACATAAAAAGACTTGGTGCATGGCACAGTGTCAGGGAGCATTTCACTCTGTGGTACATTGGGTCTCTGTGAGTCTGACCCAACTTGATGGCATCTAACAACAAGACACAGAAAAGTTAAGTAACCCAGTGCCACCCAAGTAGAAAGGATTCGAACTCTCTGGAGTTTGGGCACGTAGCCTCTCCCTATACTGTCTTGTGGGTATTAAACCACGTAATGCACATGTGAGGCCTGGGATGCCATTATCCTATCATTCCTTGCATCCTGATTATGGTTTCCAATGAAAAAGAGGGACCGGAGCAAATGGAAAGAAATGACTCCGTATGACAGCGAAAGACAACGCGGGGGAGACACGGTGGAGACAAACATGAACCCAGTGCCTCGTGGCCACCCAGCAAGGGAAATAGGGTGGAGGAGCCAAGCAGAGCCCAGTGGAAGGGCCAGGAGGAGCGATTTCTGGACACAAAGCCAGAGACAACACTCTAAATAGGCGGGCAGCCTCCGGCCTCCAGTGGGAGGTGGGAGGTCAACATGGATGTAAAACCAAAGGGCAAAGCCCTGGATGGGACCACCAGGTCAAACCTTGTGATTTGAAATATGGCGCATCAACCAGGAGTGTCAGGAACAGAGCCTCTCAAGGGCCCCTGTTCAGGCCTTTGTTGTTGGGTGCCACTAAGTCGGTATCCGACTCACAGCAACTCTATGTACAACAGGTGAAACACTATTGTCAGTGCTTCTCTGCTATTCATAGGGGTTTCAGTGGTGGATTTTTTGGGAGTGGGTTGCTGGGTCCATCTCCCAAGACTACAGCACCTGGCTTTCTCAGGCAGTCTCCCATCCAAGGACTAACCAGGCCCGACCCTGCTTAGCTTTTGAGATCTAATGGAATCGGATACCACAGTGCTACAGCTGCAGGCTTGTCCAGGCCTAGGTCATCAGCATCTGCATCTTCACAAGATGCCCAGCGGATTCCTTTGCAAGGTACAGGAGCACTGTGGAAGCCAGATGCTGAGGACCCAGGGGAGGGGGAATCATCACACTGCAGCCCAGCCGAGCCAAAGGCAGGAGGCAGGACCTAGGAAGCAGGTTCTGTTTAAGAGATACCCAACTTCTATTTTCTCAAAGGCAAAGGATGCAGTCATGGAAATTAAGTCACAGACTTAATTAGGGATGTGCAATAGCTACACACGTGTGCGGAGAGGCTCGGGTAGACTCTGGTGCAGGAAAGAAAAAGGTGCTTTCATCAGGGTGACAAGGACTCTTTGAATATGCGGGCTTCACCTAGTGGAAATCATGCTGAGCCAGGTCTCGCCTGAGCCCTGATACCACTGCCCCATGGGACTTTGGAGAAAGCCAGATCAAGAAGGGCACAGGTGGTCAACTGCCCAGGGCACAAGTTCACGAGGGAAGCTGGAGCTGCGCCAGAATAGGTTGGTGAAATGGAACGTGGTTCTACTTCCACCAAAGTAAGCAGCGCCCTCCAGTGGAAGCTAAAAATAAAACATTTCTCCCGAGCAGAGCCCTGCCGTCTGCAGCCTGCAGATCATGGTGGCTTGTGAGTCTAGAAAGGCGTCTTCCACAGAGCAGGGCTGTTTACCGGGAGCAAGTGCCTTATTTCCTTATCTCAACGTGCAATCCTTTAATATACCCACCAGGAAGTTGTGCATTTTAGCAACTTGCAAAAGAAAAGTGAAGAGAGTATAAGAGAACCACAGAAAAGGGAAAAATGTTTGGCAGGGATTTTTCCGTAACATTCACACCACTTGTGCCGGAGGAGATTAATTACTCAATGAATTTATTTTTCTGTACGATTTCTATTGACATCACTCCAGTCTCCCTCCACCCTCTTGGAATACATGTTGGATAACTGTTATTTTTGTTGTTGTTGTTTTGTGGTACTAGGGGTTGAACCCAGGCCTCGCACTTGCATGCTTTGCAAGTGCTGGACCACTGAGCTGCACCCCCAGCCCATTTGTTACTTTTTGAGACAAGCGCAGACTGCCTCTGGTCTCGAACTTGCACTCCTCCTGCCTTGGCGTCCCAAGGCGCTGGGATTACAGGCGTGCACCACCGCGCCCGGCTCTTGAATAACTGTTTAAGGAGAATCACTGGAAGGGTTACCATCCGAACCAGCAGCTGGCGCCATGCATGGTACCTCATCCCCGCAGGTGGATATAGTCACCAACCTGGCTCCTCCTCCTCCCGGGAAGGATGTGGGAGGGTTTCAAGAAAATACAACGAAGCACCTCACACCATAAACCCACAAGGGACGGTCCAGAGGCAGCAGAGTTGAAAAGTGCCTTGGGAAGCACCATTGGTTCCTATACCCGGGGGCACTGTGCTGGGAAGGAAATAGTCTACATGTGAACTAGGAACAAAGGAGCCACACACACGGTGCAGAGCCCGAGCCCTTTACGCTACACTCTCTCCCATGAGTCTTTTGCTAGAGAGACATTCTGCTGGCCACTGCTGGGACACTAGAGCTGCTTTATTGTAATGTTTCCCTCTAAGAATTTATAATCTACTAAATCCAGGGACTGTTCAGTTGGTAGTATGCTGCTCTGTGCTCTCTGATGCCCTGGGTTCAATCCCCGGGACAGCAAAAAAGGGAGAAGGACCTGGCAGCCCACTCCAGTAACAATCCCGAAATAATCAGCCCTTGAAAATCCTATGAATAGCAGAGAAGCACTGACATAGTGCCAGGCATGGCAGTGTCAGGGAGTGTTTTGTTCTGTTGTACGTAGGGTCTCTATGAGTTACAATCTGACTTGACAGCAACTTACAACAGAGCTAATGACTAAACGTGTTTGGAGCGAGATAGATTTGGTTTTGAAATTCTCTGCATCTCAGTGATCCTAGCAAGCCCAGGTACCTCTCACAAGGCTGCATTCCTCACCGATAACAGAGGTAAAATGATTCCTCTCCTCGGGATTGTTAGGCAGACCTTTGCCCCTCTTGCCTCTCCTTTCCTGCGGCCGGACACACAGAGAGTAACATGCTCTGCCCCCTCCTCCTCCACCCACAGAGTGACTTACCTGATAGCCTCTGGACAGTGGTTCCCAGTGGGTGGAGCTAAGTTATTCACACTCTGCTGGCCTGAGAGTGTTCTTTCTTTTCATCCCCCTGTGCCCTCCTAGCTCTCTCAGGAGTCCCAGGCCAGTGGGTGACTCTGAAGCTCCTACGTCCTCCTGGTGGACTGTCCCAGGGCTATCCTAGCTAAGTGGAGGGCAGAGAGGGTTATTAGCCAGACATTGACCACAAATGCAGGGCTGTGCTTTCCAATCCGTTTATCAATAAAAAGCTAACATTGATCTCCACTCACCAGTCTCCTGGATTTTATTTCTCACTTGCTGCTCATTTTAGATGGGAGGAGAGAGGTAATTTTTCCTGAGCCCCTAAAAGTCTAACAAGGGCATTTGTTGTTGTTGGTGGTGGTGGTGGTAGGTGCCCTCGAGTCATGTCTGACTCATAGCAACCCTCAAAGGGTTTTCAATGGCTGATTGTTTTGGGATAGTTTCAGGAGTGGACTGCCACATCCTTCTCCCATTTTTGCACGGGAGGAATAAAACGAGATATGATTGTCCTCAGTACTTGCAAGGATACCAAAATGCACAGATGCTCAAGTCCCTTATACAAAATGGTATAGCATTTGCATATAACCTAACCCCATCCTCCTGTATACTTAAAATCATCTCTAGATCACTTATTATCCGTAATACAATGTAAATGCTATGTAAATAGTTGTTCTACTGTATTATTTAGGGAATAATGACAAGAAAAAAGTCTATACATGTTCAGTACAGGCACAATTTTCTTTTTAAAGTATGTTTGATCCTTGATTGGTTGAGTCTTCAGATGCATAATTCACAGAGAGAGAGGCCCCTGCGTGCATGTTAAGTACCTGTTTCATAATAAGCAGCAGCAAAAGATTGTTGAAGACTTTGGGCCCAATTAGTTGCCCAAATTGGTGTTGCTGTTGCTGTTGTTGTTGTTGTTAGGTGCCATTAAGTTGGGTCCAACTCATAGCGACCCTATGTACAGCAGAATGAAACACTCCCACACTGTGCCATGCACATGGCCTTTCTTATCTTCGAGTCCATTGTTCAAACCATTGTGTTTCTTCTCATTTTGAGTCGTGCCACATCAGCAAAAGGAGGTCCCAGGGGCTCTACTCCATTTCTGTCATTCAGGTCGACTCTACTTTGAGGAGGCGACTCTTCTCCAGTCGTCTTTTGAAGGCCATCCAGCCTGGGGAGCTCATTCTCCCGCACTATATTGGACAGTGCTTCTCTGGTATTCATAGTTTTCAATGGCTAATTGTTTGGGGAGGGGACTGCAGGATCCTTCTCCCTGGTCTGTCTTAGTCTCGACACTCAGCTGAAACCTGTCCACCATGGGTGGCCCTGCTGGTATCTGAGATACTGGTGGCCCAGCTTTCAGCATCACAGCAATTTCCAAGCCCCCACATCAAGACAAGCTGACACACATGTGGGGGAGTAGCCCTGAAAGAGACAGTTTACCTAGACCTGAGGAAGGCTGGATTTGTCAGTAGAGGACCCCAGGAGGAAACCAAGAGTAAACAGAGATGAGAACTGAAAAGGCACTTCCAACAGGGAGACACCTGAGAGACCATATGGATGTGGGAACATTTGCCGCCTCATTGAAACCTGGCTCCTCTTCTTCCTTTCCTCAACATTCCCTGTCACTTGTCTATCATTTTTTATTTTATTTTATTTTTATTGGGAAATTTTTAATATACAACTTAATGTGATTCATTCTGACATGCATTTCATTGTGACATTTCCATATGTGTTTCATTGTACATTGCACAGATAAGTTCCCCCTTACCCTCTTGTGCACTTCCTCTGTCCCACCCCGCCCCCAACCAAAGGCCTCTCTTCCACTTGCATGTCTTTTTGTGGGAATATTTTTCTGTATATCCTTGGACTGCGATTATGTTTCAAGTCGAAACTTTTTCTGTACTGATCTATCTTTTTACATTGTCAGTAATATTACATGAATTTTCTAGCCCATTTGTATTATTACCATTCTTTGGTATTATTGGTATTATTATAATTGTTTCCCAAACTATTAAAGTTGGGCTGTTTACTTTGAGGTCACCCTCACCGTTATTCCTCATTCCTCCTTGTTCCTCCTCTCCCTTCTTTCATCTCCCATCATTTCTTCCTTTTGCTAGATCCCTCCCTCCTTCTTTCCTCTCCCAAAATTGTCTCTTCTCCGCTAAGTTGACTTTAGCTTTTTATTATGTTCTGATTCTCCCTTGTTGCTGTGGCTAAGTCTTATCTCCGTCCACGCTGGCTGCTCTTTGCCATCACCCACATCCAGCCATTCCCCAGTGTCGAGTCTCCCCTTCTCTCTCATAACCAGAGGCTTCCCTGGGAAAAGACTCTGCTTCTCTGCATTCTTCTGGGTGTTAACCATCTGAGTCCACCCTGGCTAATAGGATACATGTAACAGTGATGTGTGCAACTTCTGGGTCATGTCCTTGAAGCGGGGACACCTACCTGTCCCGTTCAGCTCCATTTCAGTGTTGGAGGACTCATCCCTGCCCTTCCTCCTAGAAGCCTTCCATCATAACAGTGACAGAGAGCCGCTATGGACCACAGGCACCAAGGACATGTTGTAACATGTAGAACAAACACGTCCTTTCCTGTGAACTTGGTAAAACATAGCCACCATACCACCTAGGACTCCAGGTGAGAAAGAAATTTACTATTTTGTGTAAGCTTCTATTATGTGGTCTCTGTCCAATGCTACCAGACTTTTCCTAACCCCGAGTTGCTCCGTCTCACTGCTGCATGGAGGAGGGAAGTGTGGGGATGCATGTCCAGATAGAAGGTGCAGCATTGGTACAGCGACAGAAGCTGGGTGAATTCATGAGCCAGCAAGCAGCTGGGTATGTCTAGGGCCAAGTCTTGGGTGGAGGAAGCACAGCAAGAGAGAAGCTGAGAGAGGGTGGCAGGGTTCCAAACATGCATGGTCTTCCATTATTGTTGTTGTTGTTAGATGCCATCAAGTCAGGTCCAACTCATAGCAACCTTATGTACAACAGAATGAAACACTCCCTAATTCTGTGCCAGGCACACAATCTTTTTATGCTTAAGCCCATTGTTGTAGCCATTGTGTCAATCCATCCAGTTGTGGGTCTTCCTTTTTACATTCACCTGCCACTGTCTCAAACAGTATGTCCTTCTCCAGGGATTGGTCCTTAGTGACAACATGCCCAAAGTACATCAGATGCAGGCTTAGCCATTAGCTTCCAAGGAACATACTTTTTGCCCCTCTTCCAGGACAGATCTGTTGGTTCTTTTGGCAGTCCATGGTATATTTTATAATCATCTCCAGCACCATCATTCAAAAGCATCAGTTCTTCTCCTGTCTCCCTTATTCAATGTCCAGCTTTCACAATCATATGATGCAACTGATAATACCATGGCATAAGTCAGGTGTCTTCAATGTGACTTCTTTACTTTTCATCACGTTAAAGGCATCTTTTGCAACAACTTTTCCCACTGCACTGCATCTTTTGATTTCTTGACTGCTGCTTCCATGGGTGTTGATTGTAGAACAGAGTGAAGCAAAATCATGGACAACTTCAATCTTTTCTCTGTTTATCATGAAGTTGCTTATTGACTCAGTTGTAAAGATGTTTTGTTTTGTTGATGTTGAGGCACAATCCATACTGAAGGCTGTGTACTTTGATCTTTATCAGTAAATGTTTCACTTTCAGCAACAGAGTTATGTCATCTGTATAACACAGGTTATTAATGAGTCTTCCTCCAATCAAGATGGTGCATTCTTCTACATTAAGTCCAGCTTCTCAGGTTACTTGTTCAGCAGAGATTTAAGAGGTATGGTGAAAAGACACAGCCCTGATGCACAATTTTATTGACTTTAAACCAGGCAGTGTTTCCTTGTTCTATGCAGACAACTGCCTCCTGGTCCATGTACAGATTCCTCATGGGTACAATTAAGTGCTCTGGTATTCCCAGTCCTCGCAATGTTATCCATAATTTATTGTGATCCACACAGTCAAATGACTTTGAATGGTCAATAAAACATAGATAGACATCTTTCTGGTATTCTCTGATTTTAGGTCATATCCATTTGACATCAGCAATGTCTCTGGTTCCACATCTTCTTCTGAATCCAGCTTGATATTCCATCAGTTCCTATCTATATACCACTTCAGTCAGTTTAAAATGATCTTTAGCAACATTTCACTTGTGTGTGATATTAATGATATCATTGAATAATTTCCATGTTTGGTTTGATCTCCCTTCTTGAGAATAGGTACAATTGAATCTCTTCCAGTCAGTTGGCCAGGTAGCTGTTTTCCAATCTCCTGGCATGAACATGTGAGTACCTCCAGTGCTGCATCTGTTTGTTGAAACATCTCTATTGGTATCCCATCAATTCTTGGAGCCTTGTGTTTCTCCAGTTCTTTCAAGGCAGTTTCTACTTCACCCTTCAGTACCATTGGTTCCTGATGATATGCAATCTCTTAAAATGAATGATCATCCATCCACCAACTCTTTTTAGTATGACTCTGTGAGTTCCTTCCATCTTCTTTTGATGTCTCCTGTGTCATTTAATATTTTCCCTGTAGAATCCTTCACTATTGCCACTCGAAGCTTGAATTTTTTCTTCAGTTCCTTAAGCTTGAGAAACACAGAGCATGTTCTTCCCTTTTGGTTTTCTATCTCCAGTTCTTTGACATGTCATCATATTTGATTTTGTCTTCTCAAGCTGCCTTTTGAAATCTTTTCAGTTCTTTAACTTCATCATGCCTTCTGTGAGGTTATCAAAGTTGGACTTTATCCTGAAGGCAACAGAAAGTTGTGGCGTGTTTCCAGCAGGTGAATGGCTGGATTGGAATACATTCTATAAAGTCAGTGCTGGCCAGACTGTGCGGGGGTTGTAAAAGCCAGATTAGAGCCCACCAGTGGGATCCCGGATCCCGTTTCCTGATCCCCAGCCCAGTGCAGCCATGTGCCCCTCGAGACATGTCCTACCCTCTTTCCCAGGACCTCAGCCCTTACCTCCAGAGAGCCCACAGGCTAAAGAGAAGCATTGATTTTATCTGGTAGGAAGAGGTTTGTCTCAGAGCTATGTCTGTCCCCTGAGCTTGATCTCAACATTAAAATAATTGACTTTCTGCTCCTCCAGAGCTATGGCTTTAATGGATTGATGAATCTTATTTCCACCTCTGGAACACAGAGCTGATCCATAAAACACCAAGGGAAATGTTTTTCATAAAGCCACTAACTATTTCCTTACTGGGTCTTTGACAGTATTGCAAAGTTCATGATTAAAGCACTCAGGAGCCACAGGAGTCCCTTGACTCTCAGAATGGTCCACAGACCAGCTCCACTGAAGGACATCGAGCCCACAGAGACCACACTTGATGCCCTCAAGTTATTCTAATTCATGTCTTCATTGCTGTAATCCCCTCAATGCTTAGCACAACACGTAGTATCTTCTAAAAATTTAGGAAAACTTGGTCAGATTGGTTCAAGCTAGCCTACGCCTTGGGCTGGGGTTTAGTTTGGCTGGTAGAGTGCTTGCTCACTCTCAGGCCCTAGGTTCTATTCCCAGCACTGTAAAAAAGGGAGAACAACCTGGAAATCCACTCTCAAAACAATTCCAAAACAATCGGCCATTGAAAACCCTATAAATAGCAGAGAAGCACTGACATACTGCCCACCATGGCACAGTGTCAGGGAGTGTTTCATTCTATTGTACATAGGATTACTATGAGTCAGACCCAACATGACAGCACCTAACAATAACAACCTATTGGGCATTACAGCTTTTTATGTAGGCTCATATATATGCAAACAAGTATTAAAATTGGAAAGAATCATGGTTTTTCTGGGAATTATTTCTATCCTCCACAGAGCCAATTCTTCTTCCTCATAAAACATGCTTGACAAAAGAAAAAGAAAAATTCCTTGTTATGGTGATTGGTGCCTTATTTCTGTGTTTTCCTAGAAAGCCAAATCAAGATAAACACTTTATGTATTTACACAATTTTGAAACAGCAGAAGTAGTTTTGTCAGAGAAACATACTCAGGAGTCCTGCCATGCTGTGCTGGCATGCCACAGATATGTATTGTCATTTCTAGTCATTTGAGGCTAAGTTTTTCATCTGTCAGAGCAGAGAGTCAATAAATACCATCTCCAGTTGAGAAATAGTTCCACACTGTACATGACAGCAGATCTTACCCAAGCAAACCATAAGCTAAACAAAAAACTTGAAAGGAAGAGCTGAGGCATGAGATGCCCATAGGAGCTTTTAAAAGTTCCCACTTTTCCTGGGATTGTAGATAACTACGCACTTGTGTAGGGCCAGATACATGCCTAGGACTGTGCAGGAGCTTGGGAAAGACCGGAGACGATCATCAGCCTCACCTTGGTTGGGCTGAACCTTGAGATTCTGCACAAGTAAGAAGAGAAGGCTAAGAGAGAGTTGTCAACTCCCTATCTGAGTTTAGAAAGCATGCTCCCTGACACGCACACAATGGAAGGGACTTACTGACTCCAGGAGTTTAAGGAAATCTCTCTCCAGACATTTGCTCACCACTAAGGGAACTGAACAAAGATGTCAATGGCCAAACACAATAAAGAATACAGACTTTAGAGAATTAGTTCAGAAAAGTCACTAAAAGTCACAAAAGAAATGAGTAAAAGCAGCAAAGGTGGAAGAATCTGATTTCCAGAGTTGCCAAATTATGTTATTTAAAATGCTCAGTTTTCCACAACATACTATGAGTCATCAAAGCAATAAGAAAGTATGATCCATACCCAGGGAAAAAGCACTCAATAGAAACTGGCCTCACTGAGAAGAACTGCCACTGGTCCTACTAGACAATTCTTTAAATCATCTATTTTGAGTATGTTTGATGAACTAAAGGAAGGTATGTCCAAAGTATGATATCTTACCAAATACAGAAATTACATCAATTTGAATTTATGTAAATTAGATCAACTTATATTGATATCAATAAGATATAGAAATTATAAAAAGGAACTGAATAGATACTTGGGAGTTTAAAAGCATAATAATTAAAATGAAAATTTTGCCGAAGGATCTATTGCATAATTTAACAGGCAGAAGAAATAAAACAGACATCCACACAAAAACTTGTACCCAGTTGCTTATAGCAGCACTCATAATACCCAACAAGTGGAAATAACCCAAATGCCCGTAAATTGATGAATGGATAAACAACACATCACCTATCTATACAGTGGAATGCTATTTAGCCATGAAAAGGAATGAAGTAACTAATTGGTGTTTTAAGATAAAACATTATCCTAACGGGGAAAAATAGAAAAGAAATACTGTATGATTCTATTTTATGAAAGTTCAGAGTAGATAAATGTGTACAGATAGAAAGTAGATAAGTGATTGCCAGGAGTAGGCTGTAAGGGGTAATGCTGAGTGACCATTAGTGGTAGTAGGGTGTAATGAAAATGTTCTATAATCAAGGAGTGAATGATGAGGGTTTCACAACCTTGTGAGTTGATTTTAAAAACATTGAATTATATACTCTGAAGGGGGTGAAATTTATGGTATGTGAATTATATATCAACAACAACAAAAAACATGAAGGAGATTAATCCTAAGAAAGTCAACAAAATCAATAATTGCATATGTTAACTTCATTCAAAATTGAGATAATGGACCAGTCTAGAAAAATGGCTTAAAATAAGTATGTTTAGGTTTCCCAATGACAAGATTAAGACTATTATCTGTCGACAGGCACAGTGGTGCATGCCTGCAATCCCAGTGACTCAGGAGTGGAGGCAGGAGGATCGCGAATTCAAGGCCAGAGGCAGCCTGTGTAACTTAACAAAACACTGTCTCAAGATACAAAAAATTAAAAAGGGGTCAGGGGTGTAGATCAGGGGTAGAGCACCCGCAAAGCATGCATAATGCCCTGAGTTCAGTCCCCTAGTACTGCCAAAAAAAAAAAAAAAGATGGTTATCTATGGAAAAGGATCAAGAATTTATGAAACAAATAACGATGGAAAGGAAGCAAGAACATTTAGATATAAAAAAGAACCAATTATAAATATTGGAAATAAATGTAAAAATATAGCCATTTAAATTATAAACATGACATTTAATTATAAACAACATTATGTAAATAATGGAGAGAATAAATCCTGCAGTATAGAGTGTAGGAGAGAGAATTAGTAAATTGGAAGACAGTACTGAGGAATTCACCTAGAACACAGAACAGTAAAGCAGATCTCTCTCTCTCTCTCTCTCTCTCTCTCTTACACACACACACACACACACACACACACACAGAGGAATGACTAGGTAAAGACATGAAGAGGATAAACTTAGGGAATTCAAAATACTTCTAAGAGGATATCCAGAAGAAAAAGAGAGAATCAATGAGAAATAATAGCCAATGAGATAATGGCTGAGAATTCCTCACAACTAATGACATGAGTCCTAAAATTGAAAGTATATGCTATTGGGTAAGAGAAATAAATCCTCACTTGGTATATTATAAAGAAGCTGCACTAAATAAAGGATGTAGAGAAAATCTTAAAAGCCACCAGCAAAGAAAAAAATTATGCTGAGAGCGATTTCTCATTAATCAAATTAAAGTCTAAATGAAAATTAGAGAATTAACTTAAAAGTGCTAAGGAAAATAACTACCAACCTAGACTTCTATACTCAGCTGAATTGTCATTCCAGAAGGAAGATAAAATAAAGACTTTTTCCTTAGATGTACCACTTACTATCTGTTGACTTTGCATGAAGAAGTTTGAAGTCAGAGAGTAGAATGCAAAGAATGTTTGTGCTTCTTCCCCAAATTCATATATATGAACCCTAATTCCCAAGATGGTGATATTAGGAGGTGGAGCCTTTAGGAGGTGATTAGATTATTGTTTGTTATTAGGAGTCATGTCTAACTCATAGCGACCCTCACAGGATTTTCAATGGCTGATTGTTTCAGGATTGCCTCGGAAGTGGATTGCCACGTCCTTCTCCCATTTTTGTGGTGCTAGGAATTGAACTTGGGACCTCAGAGACTGCAGAGTAGCACTCTACCAACTGAGCTAAATCCCAGCCCATGATTGGGATTAGTGCCCTAGTAAAAGAGAGCTAGCCAGCCTCTTCTATCATATGAGGACACAGGTAGAAGACACCTTCCATGAACCAGAAAATGGTTACCAGACACTGATTGTGGGGAATTTGATCTTGGACTTCCTAGCCTCCAGAACTGTGAGAAATAAGTTTCTGTTATTTATAAGCTATGCAGTCTATGGCACTTTTGTTATAGCAGCTCAGATGGACTAAGGCAATGGTGAATGGAGAAATTGGTAAAATATATTGGCAAATTTAATTAACCATTGACTGCATGCAGTAAATACATCATTTCTTGTAATTAAGACAGACGGGAAACTAAATACTTAGACTGCAATAACAAGGATCATTGGTCGTTAAAGGTGACAAAAGTACGTCAATATCCTTGACTTGCTCAAAAGATGAGTAGAAATATTGAATAATTTTAGATTGTAGTAGAGAAAATGAATAGTTTTAAAATTAAAATTTTATATGCATTAAAAATTTAAAGGTAACCACTAAAGGCACATAAATAATATCTAAGCTTCCTAATCAGAAAGGGTGGGAAGGGGGAGGATATATAAAAGACTTCTATATATAGTATTTTCAATTGATTCATATTAACTTTACAGTAGACAAGAAGGAAAAGAGACACAAGGAAAAAGACAATAATTTGGAAATAAGTCCAAAAATTGAGGATCAGATAAATACAAACAAATTAAACTGGCATTAACAATAGAGACTCTCTGATTTAAGTAAAAGAAAGTAACAATTTTTCTAACCACTTGAGTTTTTTTTTAGATTTTTTCCCCTTAATTTTAAAGGAATCTTTAGGAATTAATGTCACTTTTTTGAAGGACTATTTATATGGAGTGTTTTTGTATCTCTTTTGCTGTTGAAAAATTCAAGTATAATATATAGCTAAATCTAACAAGGATAGTATAATGATGTTCTTATAAAATATTTATTTCGGTCACTTCTTCAGCCTCCATTCTTACCTTCTTCTTTCTCGCTTGCTGTGTTCACACACAAATGCTGACCTAGTGAGCCGTAACCATCTACTGCCTGCCCTGAAGGGAAGTCTTAATGTTTGCACCGGGCCAGTCTTGAAATAGGTCCCAGAAGTTCTTTAGGTTCCACATCAAGAGTTCCGTTTAGGATTTGTGAACAAAGTAGATATTGGTGATGATTTCGTGAGAAAAATAGAAATGGTGTTTCCTGTACACCCTACAGGAAACAAGTCTCCATTGGTCTTTTCTTTGACATCAATCAACCAAGAAGGGCCACTCCTTCCTCTGCCCCTTCTCTTCCCTCTCAGTCTCCTGGGCCCCTGACTCGAGCTCCCAGACCTCTTGACTGTCACCCTCCTTCCCATTCGTAGGCAGGGCAATTTAGCTTTGTTGTAGCACTTATAAAATTTCCGTTGCTTGTACCCATTGCCCCATCTGGAAAAGTGACTATTCCAACTCCCAGTGCCAGGACACCTCTCCCTAGAAAGCAGAAGGAGCAGGAATAACAACTGACCTCTCCTTTTCACAAAAGAAATGGCTTCGTTGAACGCAGAACTTGTCAAAAGTTCTCATTTTCCTATTTCCAATGGAGTCATATCGCTGAAAGAAAATTTAAAACCAGATTTTCAGATGCCTTCTTCAGACAGGTTGAGAGGGAGAGAGAGAATATATGTGTGTGTGTGTGTATGTGTATGTTGTGTTTGTTGTTGTTAGGTGTTGTTGGGTCAGTATCTGACTCATAGCGACCCGACGTAGACAGGCGAAATACTATTATCAGTGCTTCTCTGCATAGGGTTTTCAATAGCTGATTGATTTTTGGGAGTGGGTTCCCGGGTCCATCTCCCAAGTCTACAGCACCTAATGTTCCCAAGTGGTCTCCCATCCAAGTAATAACCAGGCCCGACCCTGCTTAGCTTCCGAGATCTGATGGGATCGGATGCCACAGGGCTACGGCTGTAGGTGTGTGTGTGTGTGTGTGTGTGTGTGTGTGTGTGTGTGTGTGTGTGTGTGTGTTAAAAGAGAACGCCTAATAAAAACACCAAAACTTATCCAATAGGAGGAGGAGAAGGGATCAGCAGGGGGGAGCGGAGGCTGGGGATGGGGAAGAGAAGGGAGAGCAGTGTAGAGGAGTAAAGAGGGAGAGGAAAACACAAAATACAAGCTGCAACTATGTGAATATATGAAACAAGAAGAAAAAAATCAATAAGGGTATAGCCCATGGTTGCATATGATTCTCATTACATATTAATTAAAATTCCTACTTTTAATTTTCTTCTTTATACTGTTCCGTAAAATATGCAAGGTGATGAATTTGTAAGCAAAACTGATTTAATAGTCGCATAGTGGATATAGCAAATGACTTATTACTCTGTACCCCGCCAACATTTATAAATAAATTTAAGGAGAAGAAAAACAAAAATTTCACCACCCTCAGGCTTCTGCAATGTCCATAGGTTATAGATCCATTTGCCTGCAGCAAGTTCCCTAGGACAAACTTGGCTAAAATTTGACCCTGTGTTAATGCTATTTGGGCCTCTTATTCTTGTCATCCTCGGGGCATTTTATACTGATCAAATTGTCAGCATCTCACAAAAGGTATATTCGGCAATAGGGGCAGGTGCAGTAGCTCTGCCCTACTGCCCACCTTCACTTCTCAAAGGTGTAGGATCTTTTAATAAACTTAGTCTACATTCTCTACTATAAGAACAAAACAAAATAACGATATTTTCATCTTTTGGAATTTCACTCATGTCTTCCTTGATCCATAACTGATTTGTAATGAATGATCAAGATGGATCCTTCACAACTGATTATCCTTAGTGTCTTGGGCACCATTGAAAAGAATGTTAGAAATATTACGTTTAAAAGAAAAGATTTTTAACAGTCTAACAAGTCTTTAAGTAATTCAAAAGTAGATCAAAAAGGAATAGTTACATGTACCAGGGTAAAAAAAACAATCCCATAATCAAAAGATAGTATAAAAGCTTAACTCTTAGAATATGAAGAAGTAGGAGGCAGCGGCTCACACCTGTAATCTCAGCCACTCAGGAAGCAGAGGCAGGAGGATTGCAGGTTTGAGGCCAGAGGCAGCCTGCATAAAAATGGGGCTGGAGGTGCAGCTCAGTGGTAGAGTGCTTGCAAAGTGTGTGTGAAGTCCTGTGTAAAGCCTCTCCATACCACACACACACACACACTACCCTTAGACAATCGGAGAAAAATGATTAACATGTCAAAAGATGGCAAAGTGTGAAATAATACAGTAATGGAGAAGATATGAAAACCACCGAAAGGTGATGTGTGTGTGAAGTTTTAGAGAATTGGTTACTAGATGAATTAACAATTAAAGGAAACTTCAGGAATTTGGTCTATCACCATTTCAACACAGTTGCAATCTGAACATTCATCTCATGTTCTGTTTCCTTCTCATTTCACATGATAACTTAAGCTTTCTCTTTTATCACATTCCTTATAAAATTAATTGCTATTTCAGTGACATTTGTTTTCTCTAATTATAAAAGCAATATGTGTTTATTATAGAACATTTGAAAAATATGGAAACGTGTTAAGAAAAAAAACACAAAACTCAACCATAATCGCTTCATCTTGAAATAACCATTGTTTCATTTTAACAAACAGCCACCCCCTCTTGATGGTATTGAGAGGGAGGGGATTATGCAGGGTTATTACTATTTTTAACATCAATTTATTATTCTGTCATAAATTGTGCCATAATTCTATCAGCAACTTCCAATTCATGGGATCTTTTTGTTGAGTCTGCTTTTTTGCCTGAGTAGATATCACTACCTCAACCAGTTCTAAATATAAAACTTTCTGTTTTTATTGAGTGTTTTTTTCTTCAGGAAAAATTCCTAAGTGTGGGATTGTGAGACCACAAATTCTTATGATGCAAAAACTCCACTCATAGATAATTTAAAAGAGAAAATTGAGGTGCAGAGAGGAGAAAGGAATTGTCCCAGGTCTTCCAGCCTTTGCCGAGTCTTGGATTGGGGTCTCCCAACTCCTGATTACCCCTGCGGTCTTATACCATGCGGCCTGTTTAGGATGGCAAGACAGTCCAGATACTGAGAACCCATTGTTGTTGGAAGCCATTCAGCTGGTTATCCTCCCCCCATTAAATTAAAAAGACTGTAACAGGTTTCTAAGAACCAAATCCTTCAAAATGAACGCTTACAAGGTTCTAAAGTCTCACCCTGGGGCAAAACATTCACTAGGCTAAAAATAAATCTCTCCAAAGCCTTTATAGGCTCCTTTAAACCCATTCCACAACAAAGTGCTCATTTTGATTACAGATTGAATTTTTAGTATCAGCACGAATGGGCACCAGAAAGCACGTGATTGGCCGGAAGTGCCCACCTGCCCTGGGCAGGAATAGTTGTGACGCAGGGCCATCCTTTTGGCCAGATTCTGATGGGCACTTCTAGGGAAAGGGAGAGTTCAAAATATGAAGCGACCCCCGTGCGCTTCAGAAAAGGCCAGAAACTAGCCAAGATCATGGTGGCCCCATCACTGAAGGAGGGCCTGAGGGGACACACTGTGAGGAACAGGAAAGCCTGCTGTTATGGGTCTCTGTCCGTGTGGGACTCATGCACTGGTGCAGAGCCAGAGGGACAGGCTGATCCCACATCTCTCTGTCTCCTTTGTATTGAGATGAAGTTCACATAACACTTAACTCACTGTGTTCTTTTTCTCTTATTTATTAATTTCAATGTACAACCCAATAGGTCTCATTATGACATTTCCATACATGCATTTCATTGTATGTTGCTCAGGTTCACATCCTCCTTACCCTCCCATGATCCCCCTCCTCCATGTCCCCTCCCCCCTCACCAATGGCCTCTCTTCTACTTGCATGTCTTTTTTTCTGTGAGTATACATGTTGTTGTTGTTGTTAGGTGCCGTCGAGTCGGTATCCGACTCATAGCGACCCTCTGTACAACAGGAGAAACACTATTGTCAGTGCTTCTCTGTTCACAGGGTTTTCAATGGCAGATTGATTTTTGGGAGGGGGTTGCCAGGTCCTTCTCCCAGTGAGTTTATATATATATATATATATATATATATATATATATATATATATATATATGTATATATATCTTGATTTTGCCATAAAGGCAACATAAGTAATATTTCCTTTCTTTTCTCCCATTACCCTTTCTTCTTGCCTCCTTCTCCTTTTCTTTAGTTCATTTTCTTTCCCTATTTAGGCCTCTTATACTTTCATGACCTATATGTTTTAATAATGAATATATGTTGAAGTCTAACATCCACATATGAGAGAAAACATGATATTTTTCTTGGTATGGCTTATTTCACTTAAAATGATGATCTCTAGTTCTATCCATTTTCTAGCAAATGTCATAATTTTGTCCTTTTCTATGGCTGAATGAAACTCCATTGTGTATATATGCCACAATTTCCTTATGCCCTCATCTGTTGATGGGCATTTAGGTTGATTCTATATATTGGCTACTCTGAATAATGCTGCAATAAACATGGATGAGCAGGTATCTTTGTGGTATATTGACTTATATTCCTTTGAATATAACCCAAGAGTGGAATAGTCCAATCATATGGTAATTCCATTTTTAGTTTTTTGAGGAACCTCCATACTTTAACTCACCATTTTAAAGTGTACAGTTGAGCCAAGCTGTGGCACATGGCTCTAATCCCAGCTACTAGGAGGCTGAGGCAGGAAGATGGCAAGTTTGAGGCCAGAGGCCACCTGTGCAACTTCGCAAGACTTTGTCTCAAAATAAAAATAAAAATAAAAATAAAAATAAAAAAGGGCCTTGGGGTGCAGCTCAGTAGTGGAGTAATTGCCTAGCATATGCAAAGCCCTGGGTTTAACCCCAACTATTTCACACACACAAAAAAGTATACAGTGGTATTAATCCATATTCTATTGTTATAACAAAATACCTGAGGTTGAATAATTTATAAAATACAAAAGTTTATTTAGCTCACAGTTCTGGAAGTCCAAAAGCATGTCACTGGCTTCTGCCTGGCTGTGGTAGAAGATTTCTGGCATCACAGTGGTGGGGCATGTGCCAGGGGAGGGGCCACATGGTGAGACATAAAGCCAGAAGAACAGACAGGGCTCAGGTTCACTCTATATGACAGCCTTCTCTCTCCAGAACCAACCAGGTCCCTATGGGAGCTACATTAATCCTTCTCAAGGGCAGCACCCCCAATGACTACTTTTACCTTGCACTAGGCTCTATTTCTTAATGGTTCCACCATCCCCTAAACTGAGGCCCAAGCTGCCAACATACAAGCTGGGGGACACATACCCCATCCAAACCATAGCAACAGTTCACATGCATTTCATACACTCATCACTTCTGTCTAATCTCAAAACATATTCATCACCCCCAAGAGAAACCCTATTCCCATTAAACAGTCACCCCTCATCTCTCCATCTCCCAGACCCTGGTGACCACCAGTCTGATTTCTTCCCCTGTGGACTTACTGTTCCAGATAGTTTACACAGATGGAATTATACAACATGTGACTCTTGTGGTTTGCATAGAAAGCGTCCTCCAAAAAGACTCACGTATTGAAAGCTTGGTCCCCAGCAGGTGGCGCCATGGAGAGGTAATTGGATCATGAGGGTGCGATCTTCTCAGCCAGTTAACACATGGATGAGTTCCTACTGAATGGGCTATTAGAAGGTGTTGCTTGGTTGGAGGAACCTGGTCACTGGGCTGTGCCTTGAAAGGATGTATCTTTCCCTGGCCTCTTCTAGTCACTCTGTCTACTTCCCAGCCACCACGAGGTGAGCAGCTCTGCTGTGTCACATGTCTCTGCCATGATATTCTCCTTGACCATCACCCAGAAATAATGCAGCCACGTGACTGCAGACTGAAACCTCTGGGAGTGAGCCCGAACAAACCTTTCCTCCTTTCTTTTTATCAGACATTTTGTCACAGCTACGAAAAACTAACACAATGGTATTCTGTGCCTGGCTTCCCTCACTTAGCATGATATTTTCATCATTGATGTTCATTTATATTGCAACACATATTAGAATTTCATTCATTTGTATGACTGAATAATATTCCATTGTATGGGCATATACCATATATTATTTACCCATTCATCCTGCAATGGACATTTGAGCTGTTTCCACCTTTTAGCTGTTGTGAATAGTACTGCATATGTACAAGTTTTTGAGTACTTTTTTATTTCAGTTCCTTTGGGTATATACCTAAGAGTAGAATTGCTGAACCATATATCAATTCTGTGCTTAACTTTTTAAGGATCAGCCAAACTATTCTTCACCATGGCTGCAACATTTTATATTTCAACCAGCAATGAACAGAAGTTCTCTACATCTTCACCAATACTTGTTGCTTTCTGTTTATTCTTCTTAATCTTGCTATTATTATGGCCATCCTAGTGTGTGAAAGGTGGTATGTCATTACTTTGATATTCATTTCTTTGATGTCTACTGATGTTGACAATCTTTTCAAGTCCTTTGCTTATTTTCAAATTATATTGTCTTATTGTGATAGAATATTAGCAGTTCTTTATATATACTGAACACAGTTCACTTATCAGGTATACAATCTGCAAATATTTTCTCCCATTCTATAGATTGCCTTTTCAATTTCTTGATATTGTCCCTTTTATTTCTGGTACTGAGAGTTGAACCCAGGACCTCATGCATGCTAAACAAGTGCTCTACCCTGAGGTACATGCCTGGCTCTTTATACTGTCTTGTGATGCACAAAGGTCTGATGAAATTCAATGTATGTATTCTTTTTTTCTGGCCTCTGCTGTTGATGTCATATCTAAGAATCCATTGCTAAATCCAAACTCATGAAGATTTATTTACCCTTGTATTCTTCTGAGTTGTTTTAGGTCTTCGATTTAAATCCTTGACCTGTTTTTTAGTTAATTTTTGTATATAGTTCAAGAAAGGGTCCAACATCCTTTTTTTTCTTTTTTCTTTCATTTCTTTTTTTTTGGGGGGGGGGCCACTGTCTCAGCACGACAATATTGTTGAAGAGACACTTCTACCGTGTTTTCCATAAAGGGTCTCAACATCCTCGTTAAAAATCAGTCGTCCAAGGGCTAGGGATATAGCTCAGTAGTAGAGCATTTGCCTGGCATGCATGAGGCCCTGGGTTTGGTCCTTATCACAAGAAAAAAAAAAAAGTAAATTGATCGTGTTGTTGTTGTTGTTGTTGTTGTTGTTGTTGTTGTTGTTGTTGTTAGGTGCTGTCAAGTCTGACTCATAGCGACCCTATGCACAACAGAACAAAACACTCCTTGACACTGTGCCATGCCCAGCAGTATGTCAATGCTTCTCTTCTATTCATAGAGTTTCCAATGGCTGATTGTTTCAGGATTGTTTCTGGAGTAGCCTACCAGGTCCTTCTCTTGTTTTTGTGGTGCTGGGGATTGAACCCAGAGCCTCAGAGAGTGCAGAACAGTGCTCTACCAAATGATTATAGTAAGAGTTTATTTTTAGTCTTTCAATTCTACTCCATTGATCTACGTATCCACCCTTTTGTTGGTAACACATGGTGTTGATTAAGGCAGCTTTTTGATAAATCTTGAAGTCAGAAATCTTAGTTCTCTAACTTTGTTCTCTTTTCAAAGTTGTTTTGAGTATTCAGGAGCTCTTGCAATTACAGATAAATCCAAGGATCATTTTTTCCATTTCTGCAAAATAGCCGTTGGGATTTTGATGGGGACGGCACTGAACCTATATATTGCTTCAAAAAGTATTAACATCTTACTGATATTAAACCTCCCAACCCAGGAACACTGGATGTCTTTCTATTGAATTAGGTCTTCTTTAATAATGTTTTAGAGTTTTCAGCATATAAGCCTTGTACCTCCTCAGTTAAATTTATTCTGAAGTATCTTATTCTTTTTGATGATATTCTAAGTGGAATTATTTTCTTAATTTTCGTTTTAGGTTGTTCTTTGCCAATATATAGAAATACAATCAATTTTTTCATGTTGATCTTTTGTCCTGTAACTTTGCTGAATTCATTTATTAGCTTTAATAGATTTTTATTGATTCTTTAGCATTTTCTCTATATAAGATCATATCAAATGTGAATATAAACAATTTTACTTTTTCCTTTCCAAATCTGGATATCTTTTGTTTCATTTAAGAAATTGCTCTTTCAAGAGATCTATTATACAGCATAGTGACTCTAGTTAATAACATTGTAGTGTATACTTGAAAACTGCTAAGAGAGTAGACTTTAAGCGTTCTTGTCACAAATAAATGGTAACCGTGTGAGATATGTTAACTAGTTGGATTTAGGCATTCCACGTATATACGTATTTCAAAACAGCATGCTGTATGCCATAAATATATATAATTTGTGTCGATTTAAAAATAAAAATAAATAATCAGTCCTTTTCACATAAAGAAAAGAAAAGAAATTGTCCTGATGCCCTGGCTAGAACTTCAAATACAGTGTTGAATAGAAGTGGCAAGAGTGGGGATGCTTGTCTTGCTCCCGATCTTAGGGGGAAAGCTTTCCATTGTTCAGCATCGATTGTGATGTGAGCTGTGGGTTGTCCAAAAAATGCCCTTCATTGTATTAAGGGAGTTCCCTCCTGTGCCCAGTTTGTTGGGTGTTTTTATAATAAATCACCCGCTTCTTGTTCCTCCGTTCCGTGACAGCTATGGGGGCACCAGCTGCACGCCACATCGAAGGCTGTGTTCTGGGAAACGGCCAGCTCACTTCTGTTTTCGAGCTGGGGGAGATGAACACCTAGGCAGACCACAGAAGTGGGGGACATGAACACTGAGGTAACCCACCGAACACAGAATGAGAAGTGCCTTACGTGGGGAAAAAATAGAAGGACCTCGGCTCCTGTGTGAAGGAAGGAAGGTGTGTCTCGGGTTGGCTCCCAGAGCAATGCTGAGGCCAAGACTCAGGAGCAGGGAGTTTTCTTGGACCTGTCGGTGATCTCAGGATACAGGTGTCAGGGTGGGGAGCCTAAGACAGGGAAACAGGGGAAACCAAGGGAAGTGTGGAGTTGAGCTGGGGATACTTGGGAGCAGCCAGAACTGAATTTGAGAAGACTGAGGAGTTATTCAGTGTGTCTCAGAATTTTCCTTCCAAAGGATGGCAGGCACAGACCAAAAAACCAGAGCTCCGACAGGTACTTGAGGCAGAAGCCTGGTAGTAGGGCTGGGCCGCCTGTATGGGGACAATGTGCTTGGGAACTGCTCTCTCCAGATCCAGCTGCAGGGGGAGATCAGGGCAGGGACAGGGACCCCAACACTAACAGCACCTCATGGAAGGGGCCAGGAAGGTTTCCAGAAGAGTGGTGTGATGTTAGCTGCCATCAAGTCATGTCTGACTCATAGTCGACCCTCACAGGGTTTTCAATGGCTGTTTGTTTCCAGATTGCCTTGGGAGTGGATTGCCATGTCCTTCTCCCATTTTTGCGGTGCTTGGAATTGAACCCCAGATCTCATAGAATGCAGAGCAGCACTGTACCAACTGAGCTAAACCCCAGCCCAGCGTGATGGTACCCTGAAAAGAAAGAAAAGTCAGCTGGATGGCATGGACAGCATGCTGGACACACCAGGCTCCTCTATCAGAATGTCTTACCTTGAGTGGCTTACACAGCAGAGAATTGTTTTCTCACAGTTCTGGAGGTCAGGAAGTCTAAGAGCAGAGTTCCAAACAATTGAGTTTTTGGCAAAGACTCTCTGCCTGGCTTGCACATGGTTGCCTTGTTGCTGTGTCTTCAGACGGCAGACAGAGCTCCTCTGGCGAGGACACCAATCCCATCGGATTGGGGCTCCACCCTTGAGATTTCACAAAGCTTTCATTACCTCCAAAAGGCCCCATCTCCAAACACAATCACATTCCAGGTAATGGATTCAACATGTGAATATTGAGGGGGGGCATAATTCTGTCCCTAGTCCAAGACTTTGGTCACTCTGTCTTGAGGGCAGTGGAGGAACCAGTGAGATATTTTAGAAGTGGAAGTACCCACAATCAACCAATGCTTTCACCTGATGCCTCTAATTATAGTTCAGAGACAGGCCATGAGGGAGGTAAGAGGGGAGCCCATGTTCCACTGGGAGGTGCCACAGAGGCCCAGGTCCTTAACACAGAAGGCAGATCAAGACAGGAGACCAGTGTGAGAGCTGAGCAGAGGGGCAGCTCAACAAGGGAGTCGGTGGACTGGCCATGGGCCATGAAGGAGGTAGAAGCCAAGGACACTTTCCAGTTTGAGTAGCTGGGCTCAAGTGGTGTCACTCATGGGGACAAGGAGTCCAAAAGAAGATGATTGTGATGAGGTCAGTGCTGAACATGTGGAGGAGAAGGAGCATCCAGGGAAGACAGATCCTGCAAACCTCACTAGCCTTATTTTCATAGCCCTTACAGCAGGGGACCCTAACCCCCCAGGGCCACAGACCCATACCCATATGAGCATTGGGTGAGCAAGTGAAGCTTCATCTGTATTTACCTAATAAATGTAATGTGTGTGAACCATCCCAAAACCACCCTCCCCTCCCCAGTCTGTGGAAAAATTGTCTTCCACAAAACCAGTCCCTAGTGACAAAAGGTCAGGGATCCTGCCTTATAGCCAAGTTTATGTGCTTTGCCCCCTCTAAATTGCCTGGCCTCACTAGGTACTCCAGAAGTGTTTGTTGATTGAATAAAAAGATGACTGGGCTGTTGGCTGGCATACAAACCTTGGTGTGATGGATTCAGGAATACTTAGCTGGGAAAGTGTTCTTTCTGGCTGTGCCTCTGAGGGTGTCTCAAAGGAGACTGGCACATGAGTTGGTGGACTGAGTACGGAAGACCCACCTACAATGTGAACTGACACCATCTCATCGGATGGGGGCCCAGGTAGAACAAAAAGACAGAAAGGATTTCTTCTCTACTGGACCTGGGACGCTTTCCTCCGGCTGCCCTCGGACAGCAAAACGCCAGGCTCTCAGGCCTCCGGCTCTAGCGCTCTCACCAGCAGCACATTGCGTTCTCAGGCCTTTGGCCCTGGACTGAGGGCTACACCAGCAGCTTCCCTGTTCTGAGGCCTTGGACTTGGACCAAACAACTCCAGGTATCCCAGGGCCTCTGGCTCACAAGGCTTATCGTGGGACTTCTCATGCCCCGTGATCATGGGAGCCAGCTCCCTAATGACTCGCCTTTCCCACATCCACGTCATCGTTTACCATCTCTCTCTCTATCTGCCTGTCTGTCTGATCAGTGTTGCTTTTCTAGACAAGCCTGACTAATACTTTTGCTCAGTTTAGTCTCGTTTCCCTTCGTTCATTTCTTCCCTTTGCCAGTTTAAATCTTCTCCAACCCACCAAAAGCCACTTCCTCTGGGAGCCACTACCTCTGGGGAAGGTCTGTAGGCCCAGGGTAGAGACCCGAGGCAGCCCCAGGGTAGAGGTGGTGTGGACACACAGGGCTGCCTCGCCTGGAGGCCACCCATAGGGCCCAGGGTCCATAATCATATGGCCTCCCCTGACCTCGACCCGGGGCAGCGGAGGGCCTCCAGAGGGGGGCCAGGCTCTGAGGCCACCTCAGTGGACAGGGCCAGGCCCGCTCCGTTGCTAGGGAACGCAGAGCCCTCTTGCCTGGACTGTTTCCTGCCCGGCTGTTCAGGCATGAGCAGCGGCAAAGGCAGCCATGAGCCAGCAGGCCCTGCCAAGCAGGCTGAGCGTGGCATGCGGTTGTTTGTGAAGTGGGTCAGTGTGTCAGACCAAGGCCCAGGCAGGAGCTAAGTGGGAAGAAATTCACCTCCCCTCCCCCATATGGCTGAAGATCAGTCAGGAATAGAAGCAGTGCAGATGGCTGTAGCAGATTCCAGGCTCCCAGCCTAACACAGGCCCTCCTCAGGGTACCCAGTGTGCTCCAGACCTGAGCCCCACTCCCAGTCTTTGCTTCAGCAGTGCCCTTGTCCCTAATGCCCCCTCCAGTTCTCTGCCATCCACATCCTCCCCAAAATTCAGAGCTTAAATTGAGGAGATGCTCCATTTTTAGCCATTGCTTTCTCAAAGTGCCACCTCCCCCAGGAAGCCTTCCTTGCATCTTCCAGCCCTTCCCAACCTCTCTTTGCTGAGCATCTACAATCCCTCATCTGACACAGTGGATTCTGCCACAGGAAGGTCCAACTCATGACCTATGAGCTACATGTGACCCAGGACAGCTGGTAATGCAGCCCTCCCCGCTAATCCTTTAACATTGTGTATTTTTTTATTTTATTTTCTTTGTGACCACCTTCTCATGTAGGTGCACTAATTATATGATATAATGTGCATGCCGTCCAGACAATGGCCTCTCTGCAGGCCTCTATGCAATGGCCTCTATGCAGCCCAGGGAAGCCAAAAGGTGGGATACCCCTGGTCTAGAGGCTCAAAGCCCAGGCTCTGGACTCGGCCAGGCTGGGTTCAAACTCAGGTTATACCACTCAATGGCAGGTGGCATCTACACAAGTTACTTAGCTTCTTTGTGCCTCAGTTTCCTCAAGTGTTACTTAGTGATCATTACAGTTTCTACCCCACAGAGCCCTTGAAGGGGTTCCGTGGGACACCACCTGTGAAGCAGGAACCCAGAGCCTGGCAAAAGGAAGTACTCCGCTCCAATTATTACCTGAGCCCCTGCTTCCTGCATTTTCCCTTGGGACGCACGTGCACACGCACAGATGTGCCTGGGTGTGTGTGCGTGCACACATGAGCAGAGTTTCTATGTCTGACAAGGGCAAGGTCCTTGAGGAAGGGCAACGAGGTTGATGCTTCCAGTGTGGGTCCTTACATAATCCTTCGTGTTTCCTGCTACCAAGTTCACTAGGCAGCGATTAGGAGAGCACTGGGGATCTGAGAGGGGCCGGTCCCCAAACGCATGTGCTCTCGCTAGCTCTCTCTCTCTCTCTCTCTCTCTCTCCCCCCCGCCTCCCTGGTTCTGCTTCTCTAAAGACCTCTGACTAATATACCCAGGAGGTGATCTACTCTGATTTGGATATGATTTAAATGTGCCCCCCAAACCTTGAAGAGCTGCCCACTTGGTCCTCAGCATGGTGATGAGGAGAGGTGGCAGAACCTTTAAGAAGTAGGGCCTAGCCAGGCGCGGTGCCACATGCCTGTAATCCCAGCGACTTTGGAGGTCAAGGCAGGAGGATCGCAAGTTCGAGGCCAGAGGCAGCCTGTGTAACTTAATGAGATCCTGCCTGTCTCAAAAGAAAAAAGGTAAAAAATGGGCTGGGAGTGGGTGCAGCTCATTGATAGAGCACTTGGACAAACATGCATGAGGGCCTGAGTTCAGTAAGCCCCCTCAAAAAAATGTATGGCCTAATGGAATGTGGTCAGGATGCTGGGATTAATGTAGTTATAGTGGGGTCCCCGTTAGTTCTACAGAGAACAGGTACTATAGGAAGAGCAGGCCTGGCCCTGGGTCCCTCTTGCTTCCTTGCCTACCCATGTGATCCCTTCTACCCTGCTCCTGCCATCATGAGGCCGTCCACCTTGACACCCTCCCAGAGGCAAACAGAGGGGACCACCAGATTTTGGACCTTCAGCCTCCAAAACTGTGAGCTAAATAACTCTCTTTTCTTTATAAAGTACCATTCCTCTGGTATTTTGTTAAAGCAATGAACATTGGACTAATACATCCACCTAAAACCTTCAGAGGACCCATGATTGTGGTTTGTATGAATTTTTTGAAGGATTGAGAGAGTTCTGTCTTCTCATCTACACAGCAGAGCTCCATCTTCACCCTCTGTCCTTTTCAGTCTCCTCTATCATCCCAACCCCCTGTGGATCCAGGCAGCCACTTCTGGCTAAGGTGAACTGTGTGGACAGAACAAAACCCCACATTCTTAAATCAGATGTCCTGGACTTGAACAAGCTTTGTGGGAGGATGTTAAACCTGGAAAACTCAGTTTTTCCCTATGATTTCCTTACCGGTGCTGTATTTTGACATTTGTTGTTGTTAGGTGCCGTCGAGTCGAGTCCGACTCATAGTGACCCTATGTACAACAGAACAAAACACTCTCCAACACTGTGCCACGTCAGTGCTTCTCTGCTATTCGTAAGGTTTTTGGTGGGTGGCTGATTGTTTTGGGGTTGTTTCGGGAGTGGGCTGCCAGGTTCTTCTGGTTTGCTTGTTTGTTTGTTTGTTTGCCATGCTGAAGCTTGAACCCAGGGCCTCAGAGCATACAGAGAACGCACTCTATCACCTGAGCTAAACCCCAACCCATTTTGAAATTAGTCTTTATTAAATAAATATCAGGTATGACAAATTATTCATTCTCTCCCAACAAGTACCATGTGGCAGAGAGTAGCCTACACACTTAGATAACATCTGGTCACCATCATTAGGTTTTGGTGTCTACAATGGTTTCCTGCAAAGACATGTTTCAAAGACATATTTGGAGCTGGTTGTGGTGGCACATGCCTGTAATCCCAGCAACTCGGGAATTGGAGGCAGGAGGATCGCAAGTTCAAGACCAGAGGCAGTCTGTGTAATTTAGTGAGACCCTGTCTCAAAAAAAAAAAAAAACCAAAAAACAAAAAACAAAAAACAAACAAACAAAGACATACTTGGAGACTTACTGTGCAGTTACGATGGTGAACATCTGTTAATGTTTACAGAAGACTCAGAAAATGTCACAGCAAAGAACGTACAAGGAAATGCCCACACCCTTCAGCTTTTACTTTTAACTACAAATGTGACAAGGTACTCAGGGCACAAGTTCATGTCTGTTAAAGCAAGAAACCAAGAGACCTATCCTATCAGGGTCCTCAATGTGTGATCCACTAGAAGAAGGCTAAGTTTTAAATCCTGGACACACAATGTTACCAAGAACCATATTTTGAGGTCCTGGGTCTCACCAAGCATAAGAGGCTACACGTGTGTGATCTGGGAGGCAGGCCAGAGACGGTGGAGCTGGTTCGCAGCTAGGGAGAAAATCTCAGGCTCTGTCACATGAGGTCACCTCCCCCCAGCAGCCCCGGTTTGTCTTAATAACTTCTTCAGGCCGATCTTGACACCCTTAAGGTAGCTACTGATAGTTCTCCCTTCCTGGTTACTTGTTTAATTAATTTGTATTTCTCAGGAGAAGAAAAAAAACCTGACTCTCAGGTCAGTTTGACAGGAAGGAGTTGATGCTGCCTGGGCTTCTGGCTGATTTCTGCCTCACGAGTGAGATGCATGTTTTGAGGGTAGTGGGTGAGTTTGTTGAAAGTTATCCATTGTTATTCAGTGCTCTGTACTGCAGCACTATGAAACCGTGTGTGCCGCACCCTTACCCATGGTAATCTCTTTTATATTGCTGCCGTGCCTGCTTTCTCGTTTTGTTTATGTGTCTTTCTTCCCTGGATTGGAGTTGCCAGAGGTTTGTCTGTTTTATTAGTCCTTTTAAAGAACAGGCTCTTGCTTTTATTTATGGGTTCCCCTTGGAGATTTCTGTTCTCTCATTTATTTACTTCAGCTTTCTTTTCCTTTATTTATAACTGTTGGTGGAGTACAGAGTGATAGGACTTTTGCTATTTCCATGATGTAGCTATATATTACTTTTGGTTACAGTTTCATCAACTTGCATAATTTATAGAACCATTTGATTAATATGTAATAAGAATCCTACGCATTCATAGGTTATATTATCCCTATTTTTCCCCCTGTATCCATAGAGTTGCATCATATATTAAGATTTTCCTCTCCCCCTTTCCCCTGGTCCCCTCTCTTTTATTTCCCCTCCCTTTCCCCTTCTTCCGACTCACTTCTGCCCACCGATCCCTCGCCCTCCTTTCTACTCTGCTTATATTTTCCCTTCTTAGATAAGTATTATTGCTTATTTTTATATATCTACATATGTATAGATATTTTTCTTCCTTTAAGTTAGATTTAGCTCCCACATAGCAGCAAGAGCATGTGGTATTTCTCTTTTGGGAACTGGGTTTGTTTGCTTAAGATGAATTCCTCCATTTCCATCCATTTTGCTGCAAATGACACAATTTCATTCTCCTTTATTGCTGAATAATATTCCATTGTGTATATACATATATATAATTGTGTGTATATGCACAACTTTTCAATCCATTCCTTTGTTGGTGGACATCTTGGTTGATTCCATACCCTTGCAATTGTGAAGAGTGCCGCATTCAACATGGAAGTGCAAGTGTCCCTGTAGTATGATGACTGGTCTCCCTTTGGGTATATTCCCAGGAGTGGTGTAGCTGGGTCGTATGGCAGTTCTATTCTTAGTTTTCTAAGGTATCTCCATATTGATTTCCAAAGTGGTTAACCTAATTTACAGTCCCACCAAGAGGGTAAAAAGTGTTCCTTTTTCTCCACATTCTTGACAGCATTTGTTTGTTTTATTAATCTTGGCCATTATTACTGGTGTTTACTTCCGTTTTATACTTTACTATTAATTCTATTCTCACCATTTTCCTTTGGGTTGTTTTTGTTCCTTTTCTAGCACATAGAGTTGGCTGCTTTTCTCTTTTCAGTGATAACATTGTTTAAAGTTGTGAATTTCCCTGTAAGTATAGCTATGTCTGCATCCTGGAAAATCATGCTATTTATTATTTTAATTGGTCTATATATGTTTTAAATAGACAAATGAGGTATTTTAGAAGAAATGGAACAATAATTTTAAAGCAAAAACAAAAACAACTAAATCACTGGAAATCTCACTTACCAGACTCTTTAATTCACATTTTGGATACATTTTCTAGAATTTTCTTTGCAAATGTCTGGGTGCTTATATTTTTACAAACTGGGGTCACACTTTGCACCATTTTGTAGCATGCTTTATATAAACAATAAAATTGGAACATGTCTTCTTGTTATTAAGAGTAGATCTGCACTGTCAATTTTAAGGATTTATTCTGTTGTGTGTCTCTCCCACAATTTATTAATTACTTATTATTAGACATTTATATTGTTTTCACTCATTTTGTTATCACTTAAAAAACTTCAATGTATATTCTTGTTGCTGGCTATTTGCACACATCCATAATTACTTGCTCAGGATGAAGTTACAGTGGTAGCATTGCTGGCTGGCAAAGGTAAGCCTGGTTGTAAGAACTTCAATGCATCATATTTCATTTACCCACAATGCAATCTCAGCAGTGATTTTTCCATCAGCCAGAAAGCTGTCATTTCCATCTACATTCACAATATTCGGTATTGAATATTTTCAACCTTGGGCAGTTGGTGAGAGAAGGAATGGTTATTTAATATTAATTTATGTTATTATCAACAAAGCTGAATATTTTATACATTTATTGTCCACAGATTTTTGACTGCTTTTTCCTATCCTTACCCTTCCAATTTTATTCTTATTAATTTATAGGAGCTCTTTGCCATATGTATTACAAATATTTTGATCATTTTATTATTAGACTTTCAAATTTATTTAGGTATTTGGATTAGGCAGCTGGTATGTCATTGTGGCAGAGAAACTGACCGAAGCCAACTTATAGGTGGAAGTATTTGTCCGATGGACACAGTGAGAGCATCAGTCAGTCCGTAATGGCTGCAGGGCAAGTGTGGTGGTGGCAGGCAGCAGAGCCCAGGGCAGAGATCCTCACATGCTCCCGTCAGAAAGCAGAGAAAAGAGGGAGTGACTAGAACCACAGGGCCAGGTAAAAACCTCCAAAGGCCAACCCCCAGTGGCCCTCTTCTGCTAAGCTAGTTGTTGTTGTTGTTAGGTACCGTCGAGTGGGTATCTGACTCATAGCAACCTTCTGTACAACAGGGGAAACACTATTGTCAGTGTTTCTCTGCTATTCATAGGGTTTTCAATGGCAGATTGATTTTTGGGAGGGGGTTGCCAGGTCCTTCTCCCAAGCCTACAGCTTCTGGTGTTCCCAGGTGGTCTCCCATCCAGGTACTAACCAGGCCTGACCCTGCTTAGCTTCCGAGATCTGACGGGATCGGATGCCACAGGGCTATGGCTGCAGGCATCGACTCATAGCAACCCTCAAAGGGTTTTCAATGGCTGACTGTTTTGGGATTGCCTCGGGAGTGGGTTGCCAGGTCCTTCTCCCATTTTTGCGGTGCTGGGAATTGAACTTGGGACCTCAGAGACTGCAGCACAGCGCTCTACCAACTGAGCTAAATCCCAATCCCTGCTAAACTAGAGCCTCCCAAAATTCCATAACATCCCAGGACAGCACCACCTGCTGGAGACCCACTGTTCAAACACTTGACCTTTGGGGGACATTTAGACCCAAACCATAACAGTATTTTTGCCTTAGGAAATTTTCAAAATTTTGTTCAGTTACATATGTAAATCTTTTTTCTTTCATGGAAGTTCAAGTCATTACACATTTACTATTATTTCTCTGTGGGATCCAATCCTGTCAGATCTCGGAAGCTAAGCAGGGTCAGGCCTGGTTAGTACTTGGATGGGAGACTGCCTGGGAATACCAGGTGCTGTAGGCTTGGGAGAAGGACCCGGCAACCCACTCCCAAAATCAATCCGCCATTGAAAACCCTATAAACAGCAGAGCAGCACTGACAATAGCGTTTCGCCTGTTGTACACATGGTGGCTATGAGTCGGATACCAACTCAACGGCACCTAACAACAACAACAAGCATCTGAGATCTATGTTGTTTCCCCCTGTGTATCCAGCATCTAAGACTTCACAGTTTACAAAGCACCTTAAGCCGATTCGCGCTCTCTCTCTCTCTCCCCCCACCCCCCGTCTCTCTGTCTCTCCACCACCCCCTTAAACACTGACCGAAAATCAACATGGTGGAGATGACTGTTGCACTTCAAACATGAGGACAGTGATTTCCTCTGGCCTGATGGGAGAACTCTATTCTCTGGTCTTGGCTTTGCAATGCAGATTTCAGACAGACTGGGCAGTGAGAGACTCCAAATACATATTTACAGCTTCACCAAGTGTTGAAAGGAGCCTGCAGATCCCCAGCTCCTGCATAAAGAGGACTCAGGAAAGCCAATGAAGTTACACCTCTCACACCCAGAGCCCCTGCCTGTGGCACCAGCGACCCTCCCAGGCTGAAATCCCACTGAGTACATTCACAACCGCACATATGCCTAGGGAGAGTCTGTGGACACCCATGTGGTCATTGGGGAAGATGGGGAAGGGCTGACAGACATTTCTGGGTCTTGGAGGAGTTCATGACAGAGCTTCTCTCTGGATTGGGATCATGTGGACTTCGAGTATTCAGCAGATTGCACTGCAGCCCCTCCCTGTGCCCCTCACTTACCCTGTGTATTGATCAGGATGGTCCTGGTTTTTCAGAAGTAAACCATTCCTGGATCTCTGTACTTCAATGCAGCAAAAGTTGACTTCTTGCTCATAGAATTCACTGTGGTCCCAGTGAAGCAACTCAGCAACACACGCAGCTCTGACCCTGTGGTTCTCATCTCTCAGTCTGAGTCTCCCTCCATAACCACTGTGGCAGGGGAAGAGGGACATAGTGGCACTGTGATGAGTTACACTGCTACTTCAAGAGAGAGCCATGTGACACTTCCTCTCTTTCATAAGCCACAAATAGCTACCTGGCCCTGCCTAACTTTAAGAGGGCAGGAAAGCTTCCCATATGGCAAGAGAAAGAGGGAACCTGGACACTGGCAATGCCTCCCTACAATCACAAGTGTATGGAATCAACCAAAATATCCATCAACAGAGGAATAGATTAAAAAAAATAATACTTGTGGTATATATACGCCCAATGGAATATTACTCAGCAATGAAAAAGAATGAAATAATGTCATTTGTAGCAAAATGGATGGTACTGGAGAATATCATCCTAGGTGAACAAACCCAGGCCCCAAAAGAGAAATATCAAATATCACATGTTCTCACTCATATCTGGGATCTAAAGCTAAGTTAAAGAAAGAAAAAACTATATATTAATATATGTTAATATAAATATATATTAATATCAATATATTAATATATATGGATATATTAATATATTGCATAAATATAAATATATATTAATATAAAAACTATATATATGCAATCAGGTTCATCTAAGAAGGAAAAATATAAGTACAGTAGAAAGAAAGAGGAGGGGCTGGTGGGGGAGAGAAAAGATTATAGAAAGGAGGAAAGGGAGAGGAAATAATACAGAGAGCTAAAAAGGAAGAGAGAATCATCTCACGTTACATGATACAACTCCATGAATACATGGAAAAAAACAAAAATATAACCCATAATTGCATATAATTTTTATCACACATTAATCAAAGGGTTTCATAAATTATGTAAGTTGATGTAAGTGTAACTAAAACAATGTCATAGGTGCACAATATAAATAGCAAAAGCCTTGCTACTCTGTACCCCACTAACATAAATAAAATAAATAAATTATTATGATATATTTATACAATGGAATATTAGTCAGCACTAAAGAAGAATGAAATTATGTCATTTGCAGCACAATGGATAGAACTGGAGAGTATCATTTTAAGCAAAATAACTCAAACCCAAAAAGAGAAAAACCACATGCTGTCACTCATACACAGGAGCTAAATCTACATAAAGAAAAAAGATATACAAATATACATATATGCATACATAGATAAATGTACAACCGTACTTTCATAAGAATGGAAAATACAAGTTAACTCAATAAAAGAGAGGAGGGGATTACTAGGAGGGAATGGTTGATAGGGAATGAGAAAGGGGAGGAGAAAATCATAGAAGGTCAAAGAGGGAGAGAAAAAAAAACAAAATATGGGATGCAACTGTATGAAAATATAAAAAAGGGAAAAAAAGTCACAGTATAGTCCATAGTTGCATACACTGTCATTTCAGGTCAATTAAAATTCTTACATTAAAAAATAAATAATAACAATAAAAATAAAAATAACAAAAATAACAAAAAGTAAAAAATTAGAAAGGTAAGTCAGATATCTTTCTAATCTTTTGTTCTAAGTTAATTCATATGATCCTTATAACAATTCTGTCAGGTATGATTATTTCTATTCCCTTTTTGCAGCTAAGATACAGAGGAGTTTTAAAAAATGTGCCAAGCTGGGCGCCGTGGCACACACCTGTATAATCCTAACTATTCGGGAGGCTAAGGCAGGAAGACCACCAGCTTGAGGCCAGAGGCAGCCTGCACAACTTAGCAAGACCTTGTCTCAAAAATAAAAAAGGGCTGTGAGAGCAGCTCAGTGGTGGAACACTTATCTAGCATGCACGATGCCCTAGGTTCAATCCTCCAATACTGGAAAAAGGAGGGGAAAGTTAGTCATTGGCAGGGGCCAGCTCAGACACTAGGCAGCCTCGTCTCAGAGCCTATGGTCAGTGACCAATCTGGTATGTCACCAGGTTTTATCCAACCAGAATTTTTTTCCCTTTATTAATAAATATTGGTGGGGTACAGGGTAATAAGGCTTTGCTATTTCCATTGTGCATGTATTACATCATTTTTTGTTACACTTTCATCAACTTAGATAATTTATGGAACCCTTTGATTAATATGTAGTAAAAATCATGTGCAATTATAAGTTATATTCCTATATTTCTTCATTGTATTCACATACTTGCATCATATAATTTGAGATCATCCTCTCCCCTTTGTCCCTCTGCATTATTTCCCCTCCCCGTTCCCCCTTCCACAATCTTTGTTGTCCCCTCTAGTCCCCTCCCCCTTTCTCTCTACTCTGCTTATATTTTCCCTTCTTAGATAAGCCTGATTGTTTCTTTTTGTATATCTATGTATGTATAGTTTATTTTCTTCCTTTAAGTTAGATTTACCTCCCATATATGAGTGAGAACATATGGTATTTCTCTTTTTGGACCTAAGTACATTCACTTAGGATGATATTCTCCAGTTCCATCCATTTTGCTGCAAATGACATAATTTCATTCCTTTTCATTGCTGAGTAATACTGCATTGTGTGTGTGTGTGTGTGTGTGTGTGTGTGTATATATATATATATATTATATATATCACAACTTTTTTATTCCTCTGTTGATGTACATATTAATTGATTTCATACCCTTGTGACTGTGAAGAGTGCTGCATTAAATATGGAAAAGCAGGTGTCCCTGTGATATATTCCCAGCTGGGCCATATGGTAGTTCTATTCTTAGTTTTCTAAGGTATCGCCATGTTGATTTCCAAAGTGGTTGAATTAATTTACAGTCCCACCAACAGTGTAAAATTCTTCCTTTTTCTCCACAGAGAATTGCCAGAATTTGTTATTTTTGTTTTGTTGATCTTGGCCATTCTTACTGGAATGAGTTGGAATCTCAGTGTTGTTTTGATTTGCATTTCCCTAATGGCTAGGGATAATGAGCAATTTTTCATATGTTTCTTGGCCCTTCAGACTTATTGCTTTGAAAACTGTCCATTCATTTCCTTTGCCCACTTATGTATTGGGTTATTTGTTGTCTTGGTATTTGCTTTCTTAAGTTCTTATTGTATTCTTGAAATTAGTCCTCAGTCCAAGGTGTAAGATGCAAAGATTCTCTCCCATTCTGTAGGCTCTCCTTTAACTCTGTTGATTGTTTCTTTTGCTATACAGAAGCTTTTTTAATTTATATAGTCCCATTTTTTAATCCTTGGCATCATTGCCTGGATGATTAAATTCTTGTTAAGGAAATACTGTCCTATGCTATGTGTTGGTGAGGGTTTCCTATCTTTTCTTTTAGTAGTTTTAAGGTTTCTAGTTTTATGTTGAAGTCTTTTATCAATTTCAAATTGACTCTCATGCAAATTGAGAGAGAGATATAGGTCGATTTTCAATTTCCACAAATGGATATCCAATTTTTCCAGCACCATTTATTGAAGAGGCACTCTTTTCTCCATTGAATGTTCTTAGACCCTTTGTTAAAATTCAGGTGGCTATAGTGTGTGGATGTATCTCTGGGTCTTTGATTCTGTTTCATTGGTCTTCAAGCCTATTTTTGTGCCTGTACCAAGCTGTTTTTGCCATTATAGCCTTTTAGTATAGTCTTAAGTCAAGTATAGTGACCCCGCCTGTGCTATATTTACAGCTTAAGATTGTTTGGACTATATGCAATCTTTTGTGCTTTCATATGAATTTTAGGAGTATTTTTTCTATTTCTGCAAAGTCTGTCATTGGAATTTCAGTGGAAATTGCATTCAATCTATAAATTGCTTTGGTAATATAACCATCTTTGCAATATTGATTCTCCTAATCCATGAGCAAAGAAGGTTCTTCCATCTTCTAGTATCCTTTGTGATTTCCTTCATTAGTGTTTTGAAGTTTTCCTTGTAGAAATCTCCAAGGCCTTTGGTAAGATTGACACATAAATACTTAATTATTTGGTGGGCTATTGTAATTGGGGTTGTTGCCTTAATTTCCATCTCTTCCTATTCAATATTAATGTAAAAGAAGGCTATTGATTTTTGAGTGTTAATTTTGTGTCCTGCTACTTTGATGAAGTTAATTAGCTCTAAGAGAGTTTTCTAGAGGAATTTCTGGGATCCTTTGGGTAAAAGATTGTGTCACCTATGAATAAGGAAAATTTGGCTTCTTTGCCTATCTGTATCCCTTTGATTTCTTTCTCTTGCCTGATTGTTCTGGCCAGGAATTTGATTATAATATTGAATACAAGGGAAGAGAGTGGACATCCTTGGCTTGTTCCTTAGAGAGCATAGTTTCAATTTTTCCCCATTTAATATGATATTGGCTGTGAGTTTGTCATAGATGGCCTTTATGATTTTGAGATATTTCCTTGTTATGCTCACTTTCTCCAGGACTTTTATCATGAAAGGATGTTGCACTTTGTCAAAGGTTTCTCAGCATTAGTTGAGATGATCATGTGATTTCTGTCTGTAAGTCTGTTGATATGATGAATTAACTTGATTGACTTTTGTATGTTGAGCTAGCCTTGCATCTATGGAAGGAAGCACACTCAATCATAGCATATGATCTTTTTTATGTGTCACTGAACTCAGTTTGCCAGAATTTTATTAAGGATTTTTTATGACAATGTTCATCAGGGAAATTGGTCTATAGTTCTCTTTCTTTGAAGTGTCCTTGTCCAGTTTTGGGAACAGGATAATACTGGTTTCATAGAAAGAGCTTGGAAGTGTCCTTTTATTTTCTATTTTATGAAATAGTTTGAGGAGAATAGGTATTAGTTCTTCTTCAAAGGTTTGATAGAATTCTGCTGTGAATCTGTCAGGACATGGACTTTTATTTATTGGGAGGCTTTTTATACTGACTCTATTTCAATGAATATAGTGGATCTGTTTAAATTTCTGTGTCATTTGGACTTAATTTTGGTAATTCATATGTGTCAAGGAACATATCTGTGTCTTCTATATTTTCATTGTTGGAGGAATATAATTTCTCAAAGTATTCCCTGATGATCTTCTGGATTTCATTGGTGTCAGTGGTTATGACCCAAATCTCATCTTTATCTTTTTTAAATTTGGGTCTTTTCTTTCTTGCTTTTGGTGAGTCTGGTTGGAGGGGTCATCTATTTTATTAATCTTTTCAAAGAACCAGCTTTTAATCTCATTAATTCTTTTAATTGTTTTTTTAGATTCTAATTGGGATATCTCTGCCTTGATCTTGATTATTTCTGTCTGAGGACTCCTTCTGAGGTGGGCTTATCATTGGCCTTCTGGAGCCTTAAGATGTGCCATTAAGTTATTTAAGCAGGTCTTCCCTAACTTATTGATGAAGGCTTTCACAGCTATGAACTTCCTTTTAGAACTGCCTTTTCTATATCCCATAAATTTTGATAGGATGTATTTTTATCTTCATTTGACTTCAGAAATTTTTTAATTTCCTCTCTGATTTCTTCAATGACCCACTGATCATTCAGCAGTGCATTATTAAGTCTCCATGAATTTATAATATTTCTGAAATTTTTCTTGCTTTTCAGTTCTACTTTTACTCCATTGTGACCTGATAATGTACAGGGGATGATTTATAATTTTTGTATTTATTGATGCCATTTTTTGTGGACTAATATGTGCTTTCTCTTAGAAAAACTTCCATGAGAAGAATGTGTATTCTGCATCTGATGGATGGAATATTCTGTAGACATCTGTAAGGTCCAGTTGTTCTGTGATGCTATTTAAGTCCATTGTTTCTCTGTTGATTTTTTGTTTTGCTGATCTGTCTCTTGGTGAAAGTGGAGTATTGAAATCTCCCATAATTATTGTGTCTGGCCTGATGTGTTCCTTTATCTCCAATAAAATTTGTTTTATGAAGCTAGGTACCCCTGTATTTGATGAGTAAATATTAAGTATTGCTATGGGTTCCTGCCTGCAGCCATACCACTGTGGTGTCCAATCCCATCAGATCTTGGGAGCTAAGCGGGGTTGGTCCTGGTTAGCATTTGAATGGGAGACTGCCTGGGAACACCAGGTACTGTAGGCTTGGGAGAAGGAACCAGTAACCCACTCCCAATGGACAATCCTTCATTGAAAACCCTATGAATAGCAGAGAAGCACTGACAATATTATTTTGCCTGTTGTACATAGGGTTGCTGTGAGTAGCACCTAACATCAATGATGGGTTCCTGGTTGACTGATCCTTTTACTAATATATAGTGTCCTTCCTTGTCTCTTCTGATTAGTTTGGGATTGAAGTCGAAATTGTCCAAAATTAGTATCACAACTCTTGCTTTTTTTGGTTCCCACATGCTTAATATATTGTTTTCTAGACTTTAATTTTCAGCCTCTTATGGTATTTATGGATGAGGTGAGTCTTTTGTATGCTGCATATCAAGGGTTCATGTTGTTTAATCCAATTGGTCAAATTATGTCTCTTGAATGGTGAGTTAAGACCATTATTGAAAGACTTATATTGGAAGTAATTATTGAGAGAAGGTTATTATTCTGTATCCGTTTGATGCTCATTCTGTTTTTTGATTCATATTTAGCCTAAAGTTTTCTTAAGTTCCCCTCATTTTTATTATTCTGTTCTTTGATTTTATATTTGGGGTTGTCTTAGCTTCCCCGTCATTGAGGAGCATCTGCAATGCTAGCTTGATGGTGGTGAAACATTTAAACAAGTCAATATCATGGAATGTCTTGAACTCACCATCTATTTTAAAAGATAGTTTCACTGGGTAATGTAATCTTGGTTGGCAGTTATTCTTTTTTTAGGACTTGAATGATGTCTGACCAAGCTTTCCTTGCCTTTAGGGTTATTGTTGAGAAGTCAGCTGTTATTCTGATGGGTTTGCCTTTTTAGTGAGTTGGCATTTCACTCTTGTAGCTTTTAGAATAGCTTCTTTGTTCTCTAGCTTTAACATTCAAACTATAATGTGTTGTGGAAAGGATTTGTTCTCATCTACTCTGTCTGGGGTTCTGAATATTTCAGTTATATAGGCATCCAGTTCTTCCCTTAGGTTTGGGAAGTTCTCATCTACTACCTTTTTGAATAAATTTCCTAATCCTCTCATGTTGTTTTCAGCAAATTCATGAACACTTGAATTTGTAGGTTTTATCAAAGACCCCTTGAATATCTTACTCATACAGCTGCATCATTTTTTATTTCTTGGCATCTTAGTAATAAAGTCTTCCACTTTTTCTTCAGCATCAGCTACCTTGTTTTCAGCTTCATCTAGTCTGGATACTGCCACTTCTACTGTAATATTGAGTTGATTGGGTTTGCTTCGCATCTCCAGGATTTCTGTTTGATTCTTCCTCAGGATCTCCATTTCTTTACTGAATTTTTCTTCTGAGTTAGGTACCTTTTTGTCCAGTGAATCAATTGCTTTGATAGTAGTTTCTTTGAGGTTTTTCAGCATATTTATAAGCTGGTTTCTAAATTTTTTTATCTGGCATCTCTAAGTATCCACTTACTTTGAAATTTTCCTTTGAGGGGCTTTGGTCTATTGGGTCTTCCCATCCTGCTTGTCCTTTCATATTTCATATGTTTTTCTGTCGAGGCTTGCCCATTGCTGGTCAGGTTGTTGTGTCTTGCTTCCTCCATGTGTAAAGAGGTTCTTCCCCAATGTTCCTATGAGTTTGGGTAATGATGAGTCACTGGCACTTCTCTCCTCCTCCCCTACCCTGTAGTTTGCAGCCTCAGTGTCTGGTGCCTACCTCCCCCTGAAGCCTCCTCATTCCCCATTGCCCCCTCAGTTTCTCCCTGTACCTGCATTCCCAGCCCCTAAACTCACCACAGCCTAAACTGTGTCTCTTAGGCTCCCCAGACCCATGGCGCCTCCTCTCTGTGTCAAAAGCACTCCCAGGCCCCAAATGTGCCTTAGTCTGAATAGGCTTCCTTAGGCTTGGGATTTAGCAGTCCCGGCTACTCTTCTCCATCTCCACAAACTCACCACCATTCAGTTTCTCTCCTCCTGTCTCGCAGGTTTCAGTGGCGCCAGAGGCCAGGGTGGCAACCATCTCTTCCCAATAAAAAATAAATAAATTAATTTAATTAAATTATATTAAAATAAATAAGTAAAACCCATAGTTCCCAGATCCAAGACCTTGCAGTGGGGCCATGTAGCCCAGCCTCCTCCAAGGAGACTACTGCAGACCTCTGCTCTTGTTTCCCACAGTAACTCTAGTCAGCTGAGCACCCTCCCGGAGCGCTCTGCTGTGCCTATTTTCAGCTGTGTGCTTTCCCAGGGGGCTCCACCATGCCTCATTCCTGCCCCGTGCCAACTTGGAGGTCTCTTTCTTACCTCCCTTCAGCCACATGCCATCCCAGAGGACTCTGCCATGCCCCTTGTCAGCTATGCCTCTTGCAAAGGGTTCTTTATCCTCAAAAGCCCTCTGCTGCCATATTCCCTGAGATGAGGATTGTGGTGGGTTGTCCCGCCATTTCATCCTCTTCTCTCTCATTTTAATCTTCACTATTTGGTTAGTTGTCCTCATGCTGTCCCTCTTTTCTTGATAATTCAAGCTGCACTCCATTCCTTTTTTGTTTAAAATAGAGAATTTCATAATTTTCCCTAACAATTTTCTTCGCTGGTTGAAGCATGGCTTTTAACCATCTTCCATCTTAACCGGAACCCCCCAACCAGAATTGTAATGTTGGTTTCTAAACAGTCCGCCAGGTCACTCGTGTCTTCCAGAAGATCCACTTTGGGGGACCTTCTGAAACAGACCAGGTTAGTTATGTGATAGCCCAAATTCATTCAGCCCTCCATTTCTTCATGTGGTCAGCCCAGAGCTAAACATTTCCACAGGACAGAAAGGTCCTTACCTTCCAGGACTTCCAAGATTCCTGAAATTCTAATCCACCAGGCACCTTCCTTAACTAAAATATTCTTTCCAGTGAAAAGGCCACTTTAAAGGATGAGTGTTCATTTCCCTAACTAGTTGCAATAAAATGTCCCCAAATCACAGGCTTAACTGTGGCTCCAGTTTGTATTTGAGTACCTACTGCCATTTTGCTGCAATAATAATGGGCCTGAGATCATGTTGGTTAAGGGTAAACCAATATTTGCTCTTGATTTTGAAAAAAGGAAGGGTTTAAATCTGCTTATCCCAGCTGTGCCTGGCTGAGCTTATGAGAAGGTGACTTTTCCATTAAAAGCCTTACTCATGTTTTATGTATTTCTAAAGAGCCACAATTTCAACTTAATTCTTCTTCAATTTAAGACAAGAACTCCAAAGTTAGTATTTAAAATGTCACATGGTGTCAGAGGCCTCCATAGGTCATGAAGGGCTGGACAACTCACACTGTGAAGTAATAAAATTGACACCAAATGGCTTCAAGACCCACAGAGTTGCCCTAAGAGTTCAAGAATAGAAAATATGCAACCAAGACATGAATAAATCTTTAAAAAGTTGGTAGTAGAGCTTTAAAGAAAGGAAACCAATAAGTAGGCTGAGTTTAAACTTTGAATTCATATTATGAAGTTTAAAGGAAATGACCTTCAGCTTGGCAGTAAAGTGGGCACCTAACCAAAGTCATGTCATTTAAAGCAATGTCCTGATCTGCCAACTTATCTACCAACTGAAGCTTAGAACAAAGAGTAATCTCCCTTGGGACACAGGGCTAGAAAGTGGCAAAGCTAAGGAATTGAACTCCACTTTGCCCATATTAATATTTGGAAAGGAATAAGAATAATGCTGGACACACAGAAAGCACTGAGCCTACATCCATGCTGGCTGATGTTATCATTGGATTGTTATTGTTGTATTTAAAAGGCTAAAGACAAATCTAGCTTTATTGTGGTGTCATAGCATGATTCTATCAAAGACTCTTTGTGGTACCATCAGAAAATTACCTCAGTTACTCTGGGAACTTAAATGGATTTGTTGCCTAATCAGAATCACGGAAGATACTGTGAGTCACCATTGACTGATACCCCTGCCCACAACTGCCCAAAACCATAAGTGTTGTTGTTGTTGTTGTTAGGTGCCCTCGAGTCGGTATCCGACTCATAGCGACCCCCATAGGGTTTTCAATGGCTGTTTCAGGATTGCCTTGGGAGTGGATTGCCAGGCCCTTCTCCCATTTACACTTTCACTAACAACATTTGGGATCTACCATGTCGTCCCATCTTCCCATAATATAGCTATACCAAGCTTTTTATTTTTTTACCAGGTAGGTGAAAATATCTATTAGTTAATTTATGCTTATTCAATTATTAATGAAGTTGAATATCTCTGCATTTTTATTGGCATACAAATCTAAATTTTCTTGTGTTTCTTCTTCTGAGAATTACTGCTTCATATCATTAGCCCGTTTTTGTTGAGTTGTTGTCCTTTCCTTGTTAATTTGTAAGTATAGCTAATGCCTTAGGTATATTGACTCTTAGTTTATAATTTAGGTTGCAAATATTTTCTCCTTACATTTTGTGCATCTTTTATCTTTGGCGTTTATTTTACCAAATAGAGTTTTAAATTTTGAGGGCAGCCAATTTGTCCTTTATGGCTTCTGGGATCTGTGTCATATTTTGAAATGTCTTCCCATCTCATAATTATGAAAATGTTTTTCTGTATAGAAATTTTGTTATTGTGTCCTTTATACTTATGTATTTAACCCGTCTAGAATTTATTATTGTTTACAATCTGAGCAAAGACCTGGCTGTATTGATTTCTAAATGCTCAGCCTCTTGAGCCAGCCTCATTACTAAAAAGTCCCCCTTTCCTTGCCAATCTTAAAATTTCACTTTTGCCATACATTGAAGTCCCATATATATTTGAGTCTGCTTCTAAATCCTCTAGTCTAGGGGTTCTCAAAGGTTGCTACACATTAGCATCACCTGGGTGATTCTGATTCCCTAGTCCAGCTTCCTACTCCAGACTAATTAAATCAGATTCTTCGGGAATGTCATCAAGAAGGCCTTGTGGTTTACCTCCTCAAGACTGAGAGCTAGAGGTCCAAGGCCTTGGTTTTCCAACTTCAGTGTCTCAAAATCACCAGGGAGAACGTGATGACCAGGCAGAGACTCAGGCTCTTTTCTCTTTCAATAAGCCTGGGCCTCTGTCTTCCCTTGTGGTGGTTATCTTGACGGTCAATCTGATTGGATTGAGAAGTTACCTTCCAGGTGATTCTGACACACCAATGTCTGATACATCCTGTTCCACTTTTCTGGAAGCTTCTCGATAATTATTCAACAGGCAACCCCACTGCCCTACCAAATCCAGTTTTCAAAGCTGCCCCAGTAGTTTGAAGGTGCAGCCCTGTGTTACTCAGTTTTTTGTCGCGATAACAAATACCTGAGGAAAACAATATAAGGTAGGAAAGATTTATTTTGGCTACAGTTTTAGAGCTTTCAGTTCATGCTGGCTGGCTTATGATCCTGGGCCTGAGGAGAGGCAGAGCATTGTGGAGGGAGGGTGTGTGGAGCAGAGCTGCTCCTCCTGCTGCAGCCAGGAAGCAGAGAGAGGAGAAGGTCTGCGCTCTTGGGCTTCCTCCTTCTTCCTCTTTTACTCCCCCGGGCCCTCAGCATATGGGATGATGCTATCCCCATTCAGGGTGGGTCTTCCCACTTTATTTAATCCTCTCTGGAAACATCTTCACACCCACACCCACAGGTGTGCCTTACTATCTCCTGGGCACTTCACAATCCAGTGGAGTTGACAATCAAGATCAACCGCCACACAGAGCATTGTAGCGCATGCCTGTAATCCCAGCAGTTTAGGAGGTGCAGGCGGGAGGATCGCAAGTTGGAGGCCAGAGGTAGCCTGCATAACTTAGAGAGACCGTGTCTCAAGATATAAAATTAAAAATGGGCTAAGGGTGCAGCCTAGTGGTAAAGCACTTGCAAAGTATGTGCAATGCTCTGAGCTCTACTCCCCAGTATTGGGGAAAAAAATTAATCAACCACTACAAGCCCCTCCTGAAGGCTTGAGAGCCCACTGGGCTGGTAATGCAAAGCTTGTCCCACTTGGGAACTTCCATGCCTAGGAGCCCAAGGAAAGTCCCCTGGGACTATCATCTGCAGCACCTGCTCCCTAGAGGAGACCCAGATACTTCCAGCAGCTTAAGAATGCCCACGGCTGGGGTTTAGCTTAGTTAGTGAGGTGCTGCTCTGCATGCCCTGGGGCCCTATTTTTGATCCCCAACACCACAAAAATGGGAAAAGGGCCTGGCAGCCTATTCCCAAAACAATCAGCCATTGAAAACCCTATGAATCGCTGACATAGTGGCAGGCATAGTACAGTGTTAGAGAGTGTTTCGTTCTGTTGTACATAGGGTCGCTATGAGTCATATGTGATTTGAAGGCACCTAACAACAATGACAACGAGAATGCCCAGGCCATGCCTGGCTGCAGGCTAAGGACCACATAGAGTCCTCTTCCAGGAAGTGAGGTATTTTGTACTGCTTATTGTTTCTCCCCATAATCAAATCTAATTATTACCAGCCCTCAGATTATTTCCTCCTGAGATTGATCAATTTGGCCCTGAAGGTTGAGCATTTCTGTGAATCGATGCCATGATCCCATACACTAGGGCACAGAAAGCAAGGCCACTCTATTTCATCTTGTTTTGCTTTATGCGGTGTAGTTTAAGCATCTACGCCCCCAAAGCAATTCTTTTTCATATTTTCCACACAAATCCACCCTAGTTCTGCCTTTGCTCAATCACCACAGCCCATTCCAACTCCTCCCCTAGTCCTTCACTGCCTAGCAGAAAGAAGCCTGGCCCCCACCGCGGGGGACTCTCAGCCTTAGCTGCACAGTTGAACCACCCAGGGAGTTTTTTAAACACCCTGAACCCAAAGCCACGCCCCAGACCAATTACAATAGCCCCTGGGTGGGGCCTGCAGCTGGGAGTTCTGAAGGCTCCGCAGGTGGCTCCCAAGTGCCTTGGGGCAGGACCTACAGAATTCTAAGCCTCTCTCAAATACTACTATTCTGGAAAGTGACCTTGAATTTCTTCCATGAGAACATATATACATATCACAATTATTTTCTTGTAAATAAAAATGTTACCTTTATTTGTTTCTTTTGGAGTAGGTACAAGTACATTCAACATTTAAGAGGTACAAGGAGTAGAGGGAAAGTCTCCCTGCTGGCCTTTCTTCCCCTAGTTGTCCTCCCCAGAGGGAGGCTTTGCAGCATCAAAGGCCCCTCCCTATGCTCCCTGAGGGCACCCTGCCTGACTGAGAAAACTACCTGAGCCACAGAGGCCTGGGTTTGGATCTTTTTGACTTGGGTTTCCTGAATGAGATTGGATTAGTCATTTCACCTCTCCAGTCCTGTTTCCTTATCTGCAGAGGTAATACCACCCAACTCTTGAGGTTGTGCGGGAGGATTAAGGGGTGCTTTGGGTCTCTATGACAACAACCTAGCAAACCATCCCAACACTTAGTGGCTTATAAAAATAACCACTTTGTTTGCTCATGATTCTGTGGGTTAGGGATTCAGGCCAGGCTCATTCTGGCCCATGAGGTGTCCCTTGGGATTAGTCTCCCAGCTGGGGGATGGGCTGAGTTCAAAGGTCTATGCCAGTTTTGCTCACATGATGGACACACTGAGATTTCTCTCCATGGCCTCTCTGCTAATGAGGAGCTTGGGCTTCCTCACAGCATGGTCTCTGCAGCTTAGTGGCAGATGGCCCTCAACAGAGGAAGGGGCACCTGCTGCCAGTCTGTTAAACCCAGTCTCAGATGTTACACAGCCAAGTTTTAATGAGAGGAGAAATATACACTTTCTCCTAATGGCAACCTGGTGTGGTCACACTGCAAAAGAGCATGTGGAATGGTATATTGCTTCAGGAGTCTTTGGAAACACAATCTAGCACAAGGGGAGTGGAGGCAAAGTATCTGGCACATGGCAGGTACCCAACAAATGTTACTTCCCATTGTTGCTCTGAGCACACAGTTCTTTTGACTTTTACTGTTGTTACAGATGCTTACAAATGTTTTAAAAGTTCATGCCTCAGTCCACAGAATGAGTAAGAAGGGATTCTGACACCAGACCAAGCAAGGTCTCAAATGCCTGTGTGTCTTGTGCTACTCTAACAGAATACTATAGACTAGGTGCCTTATGACTAGAAATTTATTCAGCTCACAGTTCTGGAGGCTGGGAAGTCCAGTTTGGAAGGCCACACGTAATGGACACCATCTTCCCACAGCCCACATGGGCAAGAAGGGGCTGAACTCACTTTTGTAACAAACTTACTCATATATCAATCCACTCATGAAAGCAGAGCCTGCAGTTGTAGCATAGACACTGTCAGGCAAGCATGGGCCCAGCAGGTCTTTAACTGCAGGGCCTGAACAACAGTGGGAGATGAGCTGCCTGGGGGGCCTTGATGCTAAGGAATCAGGACTTCCTTCTTCAAGCTGTTGTTGTTGTTGTTGTTAGGTGCCCTCGAGTCGGTATCCGACTCATAGCGACCCTCATAGGGTTTTCAATGGCTGACTGTTTCGGGATTGCTTTGGGAGTGGATTGCCAGGCCCTTCTCCCATTTTTGGGGTGCTGGGAATTGAACTCGGGTCCTCAGAGACTGCAGCGCAGCACTCTACCAACTGAGCTAAATCCCAGCCCTCTTCAAGCTGTAGGCAGCCCCTAAGGGTGTTTCAGGAGGAGACTTTGCCCCATAGACAAGACAATCCCATTCACCAGGAGGCGGCTCCACCCCATCCCATCTGCCCAGCCCAGCCCTGTTCCTGCTCTCCCCAGGATCTCTGGGTCACTCCAGGGCTTGTTGTTGTTGTTGTTAGTTGCCCTCAAGTTGGCATCCGACTTACAGTGACCCTACCTACAACCCGAGAAACACTATTGTCAGTGCTTCTCTGCTGTTGATAAGGTTTTCAATGGCAAATTGATTTTTGGGAGTGGGTTGCCAGGTCCTTCTCCCAAGTCTACAGCCTCTGGTGTCCCCAGGCAGTCTCCCATCCAAGTACTAACCAGGCCCAACTCTGCTTAGCTTCCGAGATCTTACGGGATTGGATGCTACAGGGCTACAGCTGCAGACTACTCCAGGGCTTAGAACCTGATTAAAAGCCGGCCCAGCTAGGAGGCTTCCTCAAGACCCAAAGTCTAGGGACAGTTTAGAAAGACCATGCCCAGAAACTGCTTTCCTGGGAAATGACACCCTAAGGACCCTGCATTCATGATACAAAGAATGGCTATGACTATGGAGGAGTTGGACATACAAGTCAGGGCCGGAGCTCAGGATCTTGGAGGGACAGGCCAAGAGGGTCTTCTCTGTCCCTCACCCAGTCCCTCATCCAAACAAACGTCAAACAACTCTGCCAGACTGTTGTTTGAAAGGATGGCCATACCACTAGCATCCCAAGGCAATCATATGTCTCAGCAGGGCTCTAGCACTGACAAGGGGGAACTACAGGGACTGAGAGCCACAGTCCCTTTGAGTCCACACTGAGCTTGTGTGGTCATCTTGCCAGGTCCCATTCCATTTTCTCCATTACCCGCAGGGTCAAAAGGACCATCTTGCCAGGCACGGTGGCGCACGCCTGTAATCCTAGCGGCTCAGGAGGTGGAGTCAGGAGGATCGCAAGTTCAAGACCAGAGGCAGTCTGCGTAACTTAGCGAGACCCTGTCTCAAAAACCTAAAAAACAAAATGGGCTGGGGGCGCAGCTCAGTGGTCCAGCACTTGCAAAGCATGTAGGCTCGAGGCCCTGGGTTCAACTGCCAGTATGGTGAGAAAAAAAAAAAAAAAGGACCATCTCCATTATCCAGGGGAGAAAACAGGGATTTGTCCCAGTAGTGCAGCTGGGATTATAACTGGAGGGTTTTGAATACCCTGGAGTAAGGAATCCCGATTTACCAAAGCTAGGCATCAAGTGTCAAGGTAATCCATCTGAACTGGGAAGTCCTGCAAAAGGAGGCATTGCCATCGGATAGGTCTTGAGGGGAAGGAAAAGGAAACAGGCCCAGAATCTAGACAACTTCTGAGTGTTTGCGTCACTACAATTCATAGATGGGATGCCAAACTGGGAGAAAAGAAACAAGAGATAAACCACATTCAGAAGGAATTACAAGGCTCTGGGTGTTGGCACATCAATCTCCTGGCAGTCTGCAAGGACACCCAGAATGCAGGATGCCAGCCCTGTTTGGAGCTGCTGGTAGTTTGTTGACAGGAACAATGAGAGCTAGAGATGAGTGGCAGAACTAGAAGCCAAGTAGACGAGGAACGGGCTTGGCGCTCTGGAAGTTACAGGTCCCTAGGCCCCCACCCCTCCAGCACCCAGACACAGGCAAAGGGAGCCCTAACTCCATTCTGGAGGTCTAGGGGAATGTGTGTGCATGAGTCTGTGGAGTCGGTATGCATGAGTGTGTGCACATGTGAGTGCCTGCGCATTTCTGTGTGTGCATGTGTGTTGGGTGCCTGTATACATCCATGGGGGCGCGAGTGCACACTATGAAGGTATGTGTGTTTGTGTTACTGTACGAGGTGTGAATAAAGAATACAGTGAATATTTATCTTACAGTTAAGACGCTTTGCCATCAATCTCCCTCAAAGTCCTCTCCCTGGCTTTGAACACACGCACCCCATCATTCTTGGCACTTTCTGAAGCCATTCTGGAAGTCCTTTTTGGTGACTATTAATGCTTTTCATTCAAACATTCACCATATTTTTTGATCACCCCTGTATTTTCAGTGAATGTTGGTATTGCACTTGCCTGAGAATGAATGCCCATGAGTACCTGTGTGTGCGTACACATCTGTGCAATTGCGGCATCTCTGGGTGTGCTCATTGTTTGCTTGGGGATGTGCGGTGGCACGTGCTCCCATGCTCACACACGTGTGAATGCAAGTGCACACGCATTTGGGAAGGTTTGCTATCATGGCGGCATTCCTGCCTCTGCCAATGTGAGCGGCAGATCGGTGTGCAGGGGGAGCACACACAGCTCATGCTCTTCAAATGTGGCCTCCTGTGGTAGGTACAAGTCAGGGCCAGGGCTCAGGATCCTGGAGCCACAGGCCAAGAGGGTCTTCTCTGTCCTTTACCCAGTTCCTCATCCAAGCAAATGTCAAACACCTATTGCAAATTGTTGTTTGAAAGGATGGCCATACCGCTAGCATGCCAAGGCATTCATATGCTTGACATTGAACTAAGTCAAGGCTGCAAGGTTGGATTTCTGCCCAGGTGGCTCACGGCCTAATTCTAATAAGAAATGAAGAGTCCAGAGCCAGTCAGGGAAAGCAGGGCTCCACTTGGGCTAGTGGAATGGGAACAATTTGTCTCTCTTGCCTGGCTCAGGGATTCCTCTCCTGTCTCATTTCCCCTCCTGCTTCTGTCCAGCCACGCTGCCCTTGGTGCAGCTCCGGGATTCATTCTTCCCTGCTGGGGACATTTGCCCAAGTGTCCTTCCTTCATGAAACTTAATCCTCCTATATACCCACAGCCTACCTGAATTTCACCTTCCTCTGTTCTGCTCAGTTTAGATGCCACCTCCTGGAAGCCTTCCCTGCTTACTCATAATGCCCCATACACCACTTTCAAACAACTTTGTTGGAATATAATTTACATACTAAACAAACCACTCATTTACAGAGCATACTTCATATACAAGTTTCTCTTCAGATTGTATAAATCTTCTACCTTTTTAAAGTGCACATGTCAATGAGTGGTAACTTTGCAGGCATTCAAGAAACAACTGGGAAAGAGTTGCCGCCTCAAAGTAGAGTCAATCTTAATGACAGGAATGGAATAAAGCTCCCAGGACCTCCATTTGCTGATGTGGCACAACTCAAAATGAGAAGAAACATAGTGTCTGCAACAATGGGCTCAAACATAAAAAGATCATGTGCATGGCACAGTGGTGAGTAGTGTTTCATTCTGCTGTACTGTTGTTGTTGTTAGGTGCCGTCAAGTCGAGTCCGACTCATAGTGACCCTATGTACAACAGATCGAAACACTTGCCAATTCTGTGCCAGGCAAATGATCTTATTTATGTTTAAGCCCATTGTTGCAGACACTGCATCAATCCATCTGGTGGAGGGTTTTCCTCTCTTGCATTGACCTGCCACTCTCCCAAACATGATGTCCTTCTCCAGGGATTGTTCTCTCCTGACTACATGTCCGAAATATGTAAGACGCAGTTTGGCCATTTTTGCTTCCAAGGAGCACTCTGGTTGCACTTCTTCTAGGACAGATTTGTTGGTTCTTTTGGCAGTCCATGGTGTATTCAATAGACGTCTCCAGCACCACAATTCAAAGGCATTAACTCTTTTTCTGTCTCTCTTGTTCAATGTCCAGCTTTCACAACCATATGATGCCACTGAAAATACCATGGCATGAGTCAGACGCACCTTCGTCTTCAATGTGACATCTTTGCTTTTCAATACTCTAAAGAGATCTTTTGCCACAGCTTTTCCTAGAGAAATGTGTCTTTTGATTTCTTGATTGCTGCTTCCACGGGTGTTGATTATAGAGCCAAGCAAAGCAAAATCTTAGGGTGGCTATAAGTCATATCTGACTTGATAACACCTAGCAACAAATCTCCTTGGTTTATTTATTGTAATTAGTTATTACAATTTAATTTAATATGTGTTGGGGATTTTTAAAATCATACCCCACAACTAGGGTCCCTCATGACAGCCTAGGGGTTGACCCCTAGTTGACCCCAGGGCTCATCTCACTCACTCAAACTAGGCCCTCCCATCGAGTGAGCAAAGATGGCCCCTGGCCAGCCTGGCCTGCTCTAATCACCTTAAATTTGATTGGCTCCCTTCAGTATTTTCGGGTAATAACTGTCCCCACCTGGCAGGTATGTCAGTTTACCTGGTGTACCTGTCGGGTGTGTGCCCTGATTGGCTGAATCCCAACATGTGACCCCTCTGGGACCCTATATAAGCAGGGCTCCCAGACCCCCTTCACCCTCACCTCTCTGACCGTCCTTCAACTGCCACCTGATCCCCATCACCTGGACCAGCGCTCCCTACTCCAGCAAGATCTGCAAGCAAGCCAGCAGGATCAAGACCAGGGGCCCCGAAGAGCCGAAGGATTCAAGCAAGCCACGAAGAGACTCCCAATTCCTCCCATCCTTGGGAAGGAGGGGGGTAGAGAAGGCGAGCCACGAGAGGCAAGACCAACTGACCTCCACGGAACACCAGCAGCTGTGGCTATGCCTTTAAGGCTGAGCTGTACCAGCACTCAGCCTGCAGCATTCCATGCTGCAGGATTAGAGCCAGCACTTAGAGAGCACATAGAGCTCTGCTCTATAAGGGTCACTTGCTCCTTGCACCCCATCAGGGGAGCACCCAATAAACTTCACCTTCCCTGTTTTACCATCTGAAGGTCTCCCGAAGTCCTTCATTTATGCCACCAGCCAATTAGTTATGTTGTAGGCTGGCTCTAAGCCAGGCTAGAGCCAAAACCCCAACAAATATGTAATTATTATTATTATTTGGGATAATTACTATTATTGTCATTTGTATCATCATTACTCTTTGCCTCGTTTTACTCTGGGATGATACCACTCCCCACTCCTGGGCCCTGGCCAGACATGAACAATCAATCTGGATGTTCTCATTCTAAGCCTCCTGGTATTCTTAGAAGCTTTCTCCAGGTTACCACTACCAACCAACTGAAATTGTCACGAAGGCTGAGACTCATTTTGCTTCCTTGATTAGCTACTTTTCTAACAACAATAAATTCTTATTAAATTAACTTGAAAGGCTCAAAGAGGGAAAGAAACCCAAACAAGGCTTCCAGGTTCCTGGCATGACTTCCCCTGACCCACCATGGCTCGCAGCCAGGCTGTGACCGAGGAATACAGTACATTTCTTCACAGTAAGGTTTGTGTTCCTGTGCTAGTGTGACAGGTAGACGGTCACTGAAGTGTTCTGACAGGACCTCAACAGTCTCTAGTATTGAGTATTAACACCTTCTTAGATAAGAAAATCCACATGACAACTTTTATGGGCCACCGCTTCACCCTTTCTTGTGAATGGCTCTGCCCCCAGAGGGCTTCTTCTGCCTTAAGTGTTGTTAAGAAGAAGCTCAGTGAGTCTATTTCTCTGCTGGGCTCTGCTGCAACCTTTCCCTTAATCTCCAGACTCGCTGGGCAGGCCTCTGCACAGTTCTAAGCAGAGGAGATAAAACTCAGAGTAACTCAGAGCTCTGTCTGTTTGGCAGCCAGGTTGGCTAACCTTTCCCTAATGGGGCTCTCAGTTTCCTAGGTCATAAGAAGATTCATTCCCTTTGAGGAGCGAGGGCTGGGGCTACTTTGTGGGACCCTCCTGGCAATCAGAAAGAACCCATATCCAACTATTCATCTGCCACAGAGACTCTCATGCCAGAAATCAACATTTCAGAATTTTAACAGTAATTAGAGTGGGCTCTGTCTGAAACTACAGGTAGAGGTCATCTTGCAGGCCACCTCTGACCCTGTCCCCAGGAAGAGGGAGAATCAATTAGCAACCACACCTGGGGTGATGGGGTGCCTCCCTGCTGGGAGAGACAGCACTCCAACCAGAAATCAGGAGATCCAGGCCGTGTATCCCTGGGCTAATCACGCCCGCTCCTTGGATCTTTGTGCTAGATAAGAAATGGTCGTGTTGGCTTGGATGACCTCCTAGAGACCTAACCTAGCTTCTGAGCTCATACGCATTTGGGTGACAGTGACTGCTTGATGGCAAGTTGTTTATTTTGGTGGGGTGTGGAGAAGAGATTTGTTTCCTAATGAGATCATTGATGCAGGTTCAGATCTGCTAAGTCTATCCAAGTTACCGCGAACCACATGGGGCTATTTAACTAAGTTGATTTAAATGAAATAAAATTTAAAAGACAGTACATCAGGACACAGTTACCTTTCAAGTGCTCAGTAGCCACATGTGGCCAACAGCCACGTGGATGAGAGCATGTGGAGATGAATCTTTTCATCATCGCAGAATGTTCTAGCCCACGGCGCTGGTGTAGGTAGCATTTCTCATCTGCTTTCATTGTACAACGATTCATGGAGATGAGGGGATGGCAACTAATAAGGGTCAGAGTCGCAGTTCCTGTTCGGTGTGGGCTTGGGACCTCTTTCACACATATCCAGGACTGTTGATGAAAATGCCGTTCTTCCCTTTTTTGAAGCAGGAAAACTATAGCCAGAGAAACAAAGTAATTTGCCCAGAGTTACTCAGCGGCGAACCAATGGCGCTGCATTGCGCAGGTGAGCATTTGTCTGCTCTAGGTGAGGAGACAGAGGCTCAGAGAAGTCACATGGCTTGCGCTTATCCCCACCTCCAGCCCCTGCTGGGCCTCTCCCCAGGTCTTAGTTTCCTAGAGGATTGCTTCTGTCACGGAAGTGACAAATCAAGAAAAAAACTCATGCTGTCACAGTGATGAAAATGAAAATGTCTACTTCAGGAGTCAGAAGCATTTGCCTAGTTAGAGGTGAGAGTCCATCCAAGCCTTTGTTATCAGTGATGAGTGCATTACAGAGCCAGCCTCCTGGAGGCCTCTGGCCCCATTCCACAGTCTAGGAACGCTGGACCTAGCCATGCCACTGGCCCAGCCCCAAACTCAGTCCTGCTTGTTCTGTGGCCTACGCTTCACAGTTTGTTGGTTTTTAAGTCTCAGTTTTAAGGGAAGTTGGCCACAGAGCACAGATTTATGTGTGTCCAGTGGCTCTGCCTTACCCAGTGTCAGTTATCTGTGGTCCACAACCACATATTGTGAGGGAAACCATATTGCTATGGTTGGCATCTGGATATTCGCTGGAAGCTCCTGTGTTACAGCTTGGTTGGCAGCTGGTGGGCTTGCGGGGAGTGACTGGATCCTGTGGGTTCTGACCTCATCAATGGATTAATCCACACAGGGATTCATAAAATGGTACATTATTGGGAGTTGATAGACATAAAAGGGTAGGGCCTAGTTGGAAGAACTAGGTCACTGGGTGTGGAAGGTGGCATGGAAAGATGTATATCCTGTCCTGGGCCCCTTCCTCTCTGCCTCTCTGCTTCCTGGCCACCATGAGGTGAGCAGCCTCCTCTCCTGCACATTCCTGCTGCCATGATATTCTGCTTCAGGCCCAAACAATGGAGCCAGCTCACTTTGGACTTAAACCTCTGAAACCGTGAGCCACGTAAATATTTTTCTCCTTCAAGTTGTTTATCATCGTTCCATTTTATTATCAGCTATTGTTAATCTCCTACTGTGCCTAATTTCTAAATTAAACTTTACCATATATATGTACAATAGGAAATAGCAAAGAATCGATAGAGGTCTAAGGCACCCACTGGTGTCTTGGAAGGTACTCCCCATGGATAAGAGGGGAATGTACTCTATATGTGAGTAAATTTGTACATTTTACAGTGTCTGGGGCTGTCTTGCTAGATTAGAGAAATGTGGATGAAGCAGCCGTCTGACATCTGCCTGGAGAGCCCTGCATGGGGTGAATGGCAGGAAACCCAGGCCCTGAGCCTAGCTTGCCTCTTTCTCCTTGAGCCCTTCAAGTCAACTTAATAAGAACTTTTCGTTGTTAGGAAACTTGCTAACTGGGAAACAAAATGGGTCTCAGCTGTCATGATAACTTCAATCAATTGGTAGTGACTCCCAGGAGTGGTAGATGGAGAAGGATTCAGAAGACACCAAAACCCCTGATTCATTGCTCAGGCCTGCCCAGGGCCCAGAAATGGAGAGTGATAACATTCCACAATAAAATGAAACAAAGAGCAGTGATGATATAAATAGTAATAGTAATAATTACAACAAAACTTTCCTGGTCAAGTCATTGGGATGGATGTGAAGGTACTTTGAGAACTGGACAGCTAGACTCATATTAATTGCTGATTGTGAATCATGCCCTCCTTGTTCATGCTACTTGAACCTTTCTTTCCCTGCAGTGTTACCCATCCATGTCAGAAGCCTAGAGGCAACAGTGATATGGAAGAAACTCCTAACAATTGCACTATCCTTCCCATCCTTAGCAGTCTCAGCCCTGTCCATTCATTCAGGACACATACATTGAAGGATCTTTGAAGATCCAGTAAGTGGCACCCTGCTCCCTGCTCCTCAGGGCTCCTAAAATAGTTGCCCTTTGGACTTGACCTTCAGGAAGGGAGAAGATCTAGTTTTCTACCTAGGCCCGGGGGCCTCAGAACTTCCTGTGCTAGACAGTGACCATCCTGTGAGGACCAACAGAGAGGAGGACAAACTCCAAGCTGAGTGAGTTTTGGGCACATGGTAGGTGACCCCAGGAAGCACTGTTGAGGGGCAGGGATGGGACATGTGGAAAGGAAGAATGCTGTTTCTGGGAGCATTCAAGTACAGGGTACCATTGTGGGTAAAGGGTGCCAGACCCCTCTGGGAGGTAGAATCCAGAGTTGTTCTGGCTGGAGTGAGGGAGCTGGGGTGTTTATCCACTGGCTCCATGCATCCAGCAGCTGAAGGCTGCTTGGGTATTAACTCCCTGACTTTTCTAGCCATCTTTATATGTGGGCTGTGGGTGCTCCTGCACCCAGGAAAAGCCCTAGGGCAGAGAATTCCAAGCTCTTGAGTCAAGCAGCCTGGGACAGAAACAGATCCAAGGGGTGCTGAGAGACTGGCCATAAGAATGGCAGAAATTTCCATCAGCCACAGCATTTCAGGACCTTCATTACAAGGATGGGAAATCTAGGCTTCTAGAGAAGAAGGTAGGATGTGGCCACAAGTTCACCAATGTACAGCAACATGAATGCCAATTGAGTTGGAAAGATGTTTGCATAATTATCTCTAAGCTTTGCCACACTGCCAGGGTAGATGTTACTGTTCCATTTTATAGTTAAGAAAATTGCACTCAGAGGTGAGGCATTTGCCCAAGGACACCAAGCAAAAGTGTCAGAGGCAGAATTCAGAGCCAGGTCAGTCAGACTCCACAAACTTGGATCTTTTCAAGGCTCTGTAGGTCCAGCAGGCAACTCTAGGGAAAGCTCAGAGCTCAGAGTTCTTCTTCCAGTCCCACACAGTCAAAACAGGAGGCACCCTCTGGTCAACAGCTTCAGCCTGGTAGATAATTGTAACTAGCTCAGAGCTAGTCCACTGCTAGACACCTCTGCTTGTCCTGAGGGCTATGCCTCATCCTCAAGGAACAGCCAGGACAGCAGGTGGAACAGGTTGGAGCTGAAGGCAACAAGAGAGCACAGTGGGCCTATCCTGATGCACTTGACCCTGTGAAGGCTGAAGGCACTGCAGAGGGCATCTTCAGAGCTAGACTTGATAGCTGATCAGCTGTGTGCCCTGAGGAAAGGCAGCCAGGACCGGAGCCTCATTATCACTGTGTACAAAATGGGCAACACATATATCAGCCAACACTGATATGGGCACTTCTTGTCCCACTTACCCTCCCAATGAGTTCACATGAGTGAACACATTTACTTCTTAAAATGACCTCCCTGTGTGCTCCAAACAGCAACACCTACCTCCTATAGGAGGAAACTTCTCCAGGGTCATTCATATTGGGATTGAACCCAGGGGGCTTCCAAAATCTGTCCCCTTATTCTACAAAGCCAGTGCCTCTCTCCCATATAAATACCTAATCCTTGATGACCAAGAAGTGTCAGAATTCCCAGGGGGATAGAGAGTACCCCAAACATGGCTGGTCCAAGGAGCTCATCTAGCCTACTTGGAGGACTGACTCCTCTCCTCTGGGGCAAATGACCCTTACCCTATATCTGGGTCATTTGCTCCCATTGAATCCTATGGGGCAAGATAGCAACAAGTCACCTTTGCCATACATCTGGGTATCTCACTCTTCCCCCCTCCCATTGAGTAGGCCAAGATGGCACCCAAGGTATAGTAGCATCTAAAGCCCCCCCTGGTGCCCAACTGGTCATTTCTGATCCAACCCTGTTTCCCTGATTGTCTGGCTATCAGGCCATATAAACTCCGGAGCTCAGAGTTCAACAGCCATTCTGAACACCATGCAAGAAAAGCTCCCTGGGTCCTTGCAGTTCCTTAAGAGCCCAAGGCCCATTTACTTGTCTGCCTAGCCTAGCCTTCAGCCTTCTTCCGACCTGCCTTCATCATATTTCAACCCACCTGCCACCTCTATCTAACCCTGACCTCTACAATGTCAGATATCCTGCACAGACCAACAGCTTTGAGAGGCAAGACTCCGAGAGGCAAGCCTCTGAAAGTCAAGCCTCCAAAAGTCAAGTGCAGGGCCCCTAAAGTGGCGAAGCCTTTGAGCCAGAAGAGTAACGGCACCAGGGAGTCTCTGCCCTAGAGGCTGAGACAGCAGCTGAGCCCTTCCCTTCTCCAGCTCCCATTTCCCTTCTCCCTAATCCTTCATTCCTTTCCCCTTTCCTTTGTGAATAAACCCCTGTCCTTTTATCCTGTGTGTGACACTGTTCTCTGGCCACAGCCTCACCACTAGGTGCAGCATCAGGCACCCACCTCTTGCTTCCACCCACAACACAGAGAGAGAAACCCCAGAAAGAACCCGACAAAGAAGTGGTTTCAATAATCATTCATTCATTACCCTGGTAAAGGCTATCCCGGACCTCCAGTCTCCTAAAGAAGAAACAGATTAGAGAAGAACCAAAGTTAAGCCAGGTGTAGAAGGAAAGCAGAGGTTCTGGGATCTGGGAAGGAGAGAGGAGGCCACCTTGAAGCTGGAGTGTGGCTTCAGAGGGTGGGACCGCTCCTTTGCTCCCCCACGGCTCCTTCCCAACCCGGTCCTCCCCCCATCTCCCCTGGCACAAAGCGCTGACTCTGCAGTTCCCAGCCTCTGCACCCTGCAGCGAAGACCGAGCACAACACCAGGCGCCCCCACAAATGTCCCAGGTGACACCCGCCTGCAGCAGGAAGCCAGGCTCCTCGGGGCGCGTTTATAAGGGAACTAGGGGCAGGAGAGAGAGCTGTAGATGGTCCCTGGAGGTCCAGGAAAGTGAGGGGTGGAGGGAGGAAGGGAGAGGAGCGGGGATGAGACCTGAGGATGGGCGCAGAAGTACTAGAAGGTGAGAGGAATCCACCTTGTATGGGGAGGGGCTCCAGATGGAACCCCCATGTGTGTTTATAGGTGGGTTTCTCCCACTGCCTACCCACCCCCCAACACACAGACAGCAAGAAATTCCCCCACCTGGGGAGCAGGAGAGGAGATAGAAAGCCCACAGAAAGCGCCCCAGAGTCCTGGTCCAATGCTGCCAGTGCAGGAGGAAAGGTGGGCTCAGGAAGGAGAGGTCCACGGCTCCTCACCCCTGGGGAGGGTGGTCTTCCCAGTGCCTACAGATCCTGTCTTCCTCTCCCCCCCCCCACCCTCCTCCATCCACAGCATCACCTAAACTCAAGGAATTATCCAGATGAATTATCTGCCTCTGCCTTCTAGGAGGTCCCAGTTTTCCCATTATGCACGAGGGCTGCTCCCCCTTCAGAGGTAGGAGAAGTCCCTTGGCAGAGAGGGGTGGCCTCAGAAGGCGTCTGTGAGTGGCCCCACCAGACTGGGGGCAGGAAGGTCCTGCAGGACAGCACCAAGGAGCCTGAACAGGGCCGCCAGGGGCTTGGCTTCCCTCCAGGACGCCTGGCTGCCCCTGCCCTGTGGGTCTGGGCGCACAACAGCCACCAACGCCCTGCCCCCAGCAGAGCCCACAGGGGCCGCTGCCAGGGCCTTGGCTTCCCTGCCTTTGCCCTCTCCTCCCGCGCTGTGGCGTCCCCTCTGCGCAGACCTGCCTGCTTCCAGGAACCAGCCCTGCGGTGCCCCCCACCTGGAGCACCCCCAACCTGATGCAAGTGGAAGAGAAGGTTCTCAAGGACCCTGAGGGCTGCGGACAGCGTGGGGCCCTGTCCAGAGAGGGCCAGGGAGCATCGGGGGTCCGGGGCTCTGTGGAGTCACAGCCGCCCTTCTCTGCAAGTCTGCCCAGTTCCCAGGCTCAGCGCAGGACCTGAGGGTTCTTTTGCAAGGGGTGGCAGGGAGGGAGAGGCCAGAGGAAGGACGCAAATGAAGTGGGAAGCTCAGCGGGTGGGTGCCCCACTCCAGGCCTGCGAGCCCCCAGAGGTTTCTCTTGGTCACAGTAGCTAATGGGCCTTGCCCTTGCTTCCTCCGCCTGTGTAGATTAGGCTCCACCCAGAGTTTAAAAAGCAGCTCTGGACCCTTCGGAACTATGCAAAATCAGAATGTCCCCCTCCCCCCAAAGTCTCCCCACCATGCTCCCAGGAACACCCGGCTGCTTTCCTGTGGCTTCCTGAGCCTGACAAGGTCTTGGCTCAGCCTCTCCCACCCCAGGCTCCCAGCCAGCTCTGTGTGAACCTTACTGGCCAGGGAGAGGCTCCCAATGTGAGAAGCGCCCTCCGGCCCAGGGCCCTGGCACTTGAGTCCCCTAAGTCTGGCATGCTCCTCCCCAGATCTCCACAGTGTCAGGCCACCTTCCAGGAGAGGCTGTCCCTGGCCACATGTCCATCCCATTTTTTTCTCTTCACAGCAGTTACGATTCACTGACATTATTGACATGTTTCTATCTGTCACCCCCGCATTGCTCCCTAGGAGACGCACTCTACCCTTCTGGCCGGCCAGGACCTTATTCATTGGCTCCCAGCTGGTGTATAGTAGGTGCTCAATAGGGATTTGTAAAATGAACACAAGGTACTCTGCATGCCTTGTACATCTGTTTGGAGCCTCTGTATAGACGCAGATGTGTTATTTTCCCTTGTTAATTACTGCAGAGTAATTATAGTAAGAAGTGTAAGTAAAGCACGCATTAATGAGGAAAAGAAACAGATTTTACGTGCAGCTCACAAAACACTTGAACCAGAGTTGGGCCTCCCCTCGCCTAGTAGAATTTGGGAATGGGTAGTCCAGCCTTCTGAGCTGGAAGCTGGGTTATCACCCACCCTGCTTTCCACTGCTTCTTTGGAAAAGTTCCCCCTCCCCAGACCCATATCTTCCTCACAGAAGAAGTGGAGGACCTAGGCGTCTGGACCCTCCTGAGGTTGACATTTTCATTCTACATGTCCCTACAGAGGAGGGTGGCATTGGGCAGATGACTTAACTTCTCTGAACCTCAGTTTCTTCATCTTAAAATGAGGATAGGGATACCTCCATGTGAGGTTTTTGAGCCCCAGAAGATATGTTGTTATTATTGTTAGGTGCCATCAAGTCAGTGTCTGACTCAGCAACCCTACATACAACAGGCAAAACAGTATTGCTACTGCTTCTCTGCTGTTCATAGGATTTTCAATGGCTGATTGTTTTGGGGAGTCGGTTACCAGGTCCTTCTCCCAAGCCTACAGCACCTGGTGTTCCCAGGCATTCTCCCATCAAAGTACTAACCAGGCCTGACCCTGCTTAGCTTCTGAGATCTGACCAGATCGGATGCCACAGGGCTACGGCTGCAGGCCCAGAGGACATGGCATGAGTAAAATGGCCAAAATGGGCTTTTGCCAAGGTGAGTCCCTTCTCTCCCTTTTCAGTGTCGTAGAGAAAATAAATGCTCCCTGCTCCCCAACCTCAGGCCCTCGTGGGACTCTCCTTGGGAGAAATGGTGCAAGTTTAAGGGTTTGCTTCCTCTGCTGTGAAAAAGCTGGTTGTTTGATAAGGCAGGTGAGAAATGTATTTAATATGGTTCCTTCAGACCCAGAGTTTTGAAAAGGGGGTGTTATTGGCAGGGCAGGAGTGCTGCATTTTTACAAGGGAGACAGTCGAGCCTGTGGCAGGCTGTTTCTGTCTCTACCATCCTGTACTCACACATGAGTGCACACACGCACGCACACGCACACACGCACACACAGAGTGCCAGGCATGCACATGCAATTGTCCTGGTAAGGATCAAATGCCATGAAGGAGGAGAAGGAGGCTAAGGGAAACTCAAGTGATGGGGAGGCCGGCTTCTGGCTGACATTCCAGAACCTATGCATTGGTCATTTACCCACTGCTGGCCAGGGTGGATCTTGGGCTTAAGTTTGCTTCCCAGTGACCCTGAGATGCCCTCTTGTGGGCATCACCGGTAGCGACAGGGTTTCCAACTTGTTCCTCCTTATCTTTCTTTTCTTTTCTTTATGTTTTTAAAGGTATTCTTTAATTCTAATCCATAATTCTCATCCATAGGATAATCCCCACACAACCAGTTTTTTTGTTTCCTAAGCATTGAAATAGAGATGTGATCTCATTATTGATCCTACCTTTAAAAACTAAATGTTTATTTTGCTGTTTAAAATTATACAAGATGGGGCACAGTGACACATGCCTTTAATCCCAGCGACTTGGGAGGTGGAGGCAAGAGGATTGCAAGTTTGAGGCCAGAGGCAGCCTGTGTAACTTAGCGAGACCCTGTCTCACGATATAAAGTTTTAAAATGGGCTATGGTTGCAGCTCAATGGTAGACCGCTTGCAAAGCATACAGGTGGCCCTGGATTCAACACCTAAGTACTGCAATAAATAATAAATAAATAAATATTTAAAAATTATACAAAATTTGGGAAATACTGGAAAGTACAAGAAAGTGAAACTCAAGAGGAAGCTGTTGAACACTGTATTGCAGCCATCAGGAGAAAGGAATGCGGTTACAGTCTTCCCAGTTTTCTAGACATTGGTTTAGAAGGAATAGAAGCATTTCTATAAAACATTTCGCCAATTTGAGCTTAAATCCAAGCTCACAAAGGAAAGTGGGTCCGTTAGTCAGACTTTTATCACTGTGACCAAATGCCTGACATGAACTACTTAAAGGGAGGAGCTATTTATTTTGGCTCATGGTTGCAGGGGTTTCAGTCCATCATGGTGGGGAGACTGTGGTGGAGCAGAGCAGCTCACAGCATGGCGGCCAGGAAGCAGAGAGAGACGTGTGGGCGCAGGAATGCCTCACAGGCTGTTTCCGTTTATCCCTTTTATTCCATCCGGGACCTGAGCCTATAGGACAGTGCCACAAAAGTAGCTCAGCACTCTTGTCCTCTGTGGAAACATCCTCACAGACACACTCAGAGATGTACGGTACTAATCTCCTAGGTGCTTCTCAATCCAATCAAGTTGACAATCAATATGAACCAGTGGGCCTCTGGGTTCAGCACCAAGTTGGATCTTGTTATTTGTTCTGTAACCACACACACTTCCTCAGCCCTTCTCCCACACTCCTTTTTCTCCACAAGCTGAGACCCATGCTGTTAGCACAGTGGCTGGAATGTGCTCTGGACTGTTCTCTTCATCTGTCCACTCAGCCACCAGGTTTGCTGACCATCTATTTTGGACCAGACCTTGTGCTGACACCTAGAGATTCAGAACAGCCTAGGATGCTGTCTCTGTCTCAGAACTCAGGGTCACATGGTCAGTTACAAGCACTGGAGATGAACCTTCAAGTTAATCCTGGATCCACCACTCGTCAGTGATATGAACTTAAACAACGCACCCCCAGGCCTCAGTTTCCCTATCTATGAGATGGGGATGATAATACTACCCACCCCATCAAATAATAGGGACCACTGAATGGAGAAAAATGACATGTGTAAGGCATGTGACACATAGGGCAGTCACTTACTCAATGCTGCTTCCTTCATCCATGCTAGAATCGCTGTCTTCAATCCCTGGAGACTGAGCTTGACCACATCCCATTATGATGCCTGCTGGACTTCAGGGGAGTTCACAAATTTTATATGTAGGCAGTGCCAAAAAGGGTTCTAGAAACCACGTAGCCAAACCAAACCACCTTCTTATAGAAGAGAGGAAAATGGGGCAAAAGAAAGAAGGGGACCTACCTGAGGTGACACAGCACTTCTGCAGAGCTGTAGTTTTGGTCATTATGTCCTCACTCTCTGCAGGGAGATCTCTTGCCCTCGAATCCAAGACTCCACTGCTGACTGGCTAGGGCAAATTGGTTCGGCTCTCCATGGCTCAGTACCTTCGCTGTAAAATGGGTACAGTTATGACCTCCTTCCTAGGGTGTGGAAGGATTATACAAATTGACTCCCATCCTAATGTTCAATCTATTATATCTAGAATTTATGTGGCTCAGACTTTTAGAAAGGTACTGCTTCGTTCTGAACCTACACATTTTGTACCCAGCATCCCTTGGTCGGGACTCGGCTCAGGTTCTTCCCCAAATGGACGTTGTGTCTTGGTGGAGAGATGGACAAGAGAAAACAGCCTCCTATTCCAGGCAGCAGATTAGTAAATTATGATCAAAAAGAGTGAAGATCGAAGCAGAGCCAGCCGCCCCTCCCCCTAAATCAACCTTGTTTTTCATCAACTGGGCTGGGATTTAGCTCAGTTGGTAGAGCGCCACTCTACAGTCTCTGAGGTCCCGAGTTCGATTCCCAGCACCATAAAAAATGGGAGAAGGACGTGGCAACCCACTCCCAAGGCAATCCTGAAACAAACTGCCATTGAAAACCCTATGAGGGTCGCTGTGAGTCAGATACGACTCAGTGGCACCTAACAACAACAACAATTTCACCAACTGGATGAACTTGGTTGAGTCACGTTTTAAGAAAATCACCTCTTTCTTGGTCACTAATAGTTCACTGCCTCTCTTGGCACATCCAAGATGAATTATACTTAGTTATGTTCAAACGCAAAATACCAACAACTGCATCAAAACATCAGATTAAATAAAAATAAAAATAAGCCGCCATCAGAATAAATTAGCATCTGGGTGAACTGTTGCTAAAGGTGGCCAACCCTTGGCATTTCCTCTTTTCTTAAAAACAAAACAAAACAAAACAAAAAAAAAACCAGCTTTTATGCCCGTAATCCTTCAGGGTTACTCAACTAGAAAAGAAATCCCTCGCGATTGGTTACAAACTCCAATTTGTCCGTTTCTCCCTTGATATCACAATGGAAAATCACCGAGGCCACAGAGGGAATAATGATTTTTCTCTACACTTGTGTAAATAAAAGACTATACAACCCTCTTTTCTCCCCAGGCTAGTGTTTTATTATTTTATTTTCCCAGTTTAGGGAAAATGTTAAGATCACATAGGGTATGGTCAGAATGTCATGCACTCAAACATACATATTAAGAAAACATAAAGAAATTTTTAGAGAAGGAAGCCAGCAGAGGGACTGGGTTTGTGGCGACGGCAGTTGTTTCTTTTCATTACAAGGTTTCAGGAAGCAAACACAAGTGGAAAATTCCAGAAAGGGAAGGACGCCAGGCTCTTGCGGAGGTTGGAAGCACCCATTTCGGGCTGATAAGGAGACTGTATTTCTTAAGTGATTGATTTATAGACTTTTCAAGAGCAGTAATTGCTCAGGACTTGGTCACATGGAGCAAAATGGCAGGCCCCTAGAGGCAGTGTAAAGCGCTCCAATCAGACGCACTCAGGTCCAGTCAGACCTCAGGTGAGTGCTGTCACGTCCCTGAGCCCTGATCTCCTTATCAGCAAAACGCAATGTTTCTTGTTGCGGTGGTGTTTGCAAGCACTTAGAATGGGGCTTTGGAAGAAGGACCCTGCAGCCCACTCCCCAAAATCAATCTGCTGATGAAAACCCTATGAGTAGCAGAGAAGCACTGCCAATGGTGTTTCACCTGTTGGACACAGGGTCGCTATGAGTCGGATACCGACTTGATGGCACCTAACAACAACAACAGAACAGAGCTGAGAAACACTCTGGGCACTGCCCCTCTCCCCTGCCTGCTGTCCACCTTCTTTGGCACATGGAACTTCATTGGATCCCCTGGAACCTTCCGAGCTCCTCAGAGCTGGAGTCTTTCTTCCTACATCACAGATAAAAAGCTTTCCAGCCACTAAAGACCATTCACTTTTTTTTTTTAATTGGAAATTTTTAATGTACACCTTAATGTGATTCATTCTGACATGCTTTTCATTGTGACGTTTCCATATATGCATTTTGTTGTACATTATACTTATAAGTTCCCCCTTACCCTCTTGGGCACTTCCTCCCCCGTCCCACCCCTCCCCATCAAAGACTTCTCTTCCATTTACTTGAAGACCATTCACTTCTTATTTAAAAGTGAGGTGAAGTCAGTGAGACCCAGGTTCAAGTCCCAGCCCCACGAAGTGATGTCATCAGCTGAAGACATCCTGCGGGGCTTGTCCATCTGTATTCCTGTCTCTTCCTCTTTGAGTCAAGACCTCAGCCCCGGCCACTGCAAGCTCTTTGCAGATTCTGGACACCAAACACACTCTTCCTGCTTCGGGGAGGATGGGGGGCTTCGGAGTACACAAGGATGTCCAAGGGGGGGGGGGGGAATGAAGAAAGCAGACAGCTCCCTGAAGCACCAGGATGCCCACCACACTTCCATAAACTGACCTCTCCCCTGCCATCTTATATTTCTTCTCACGGCCAAGTTTGCCTCTTTCCCCGAGGGACAGGGAGGAACTGTTCATATCAGTGGGGCTGGGCTCACAGAGACGACATGGAGCAAAGCCAAAAGGCCAAAGACAGGACATCTCAGCAGGATGCAAGCCTGGTGGCCACGGGACATCATGGGAGTGTGCAGCCCTTTATCATAAGCATCGGGGTTCATGACAGCCTCCCAGATCTTAGCAGTCTAAAGCCAGGTTTGAGGAGATACAGAGAGAGAGAGAGAGAGAGAGAGAGAGAGAGAGAGAGAGAGAGAGAGAGACAGACAGACAGACAGGCAGGCAGGCAGGCAGGCAGGCAGAGACAGAGACAGAGGGACGGGCTCCAAAGGTCAAGGATTCAAGGATATGGAAGAGCCTTGTGCAGTGAGTCAGGAGACCTTGGCTCCAGCACCAGCTTGCTAATTCTTTCTAGTGACCTTGAATATGGTCTCAGTTTGCCCATCTGTACAACAGGAAGTTGGAGGCCAAGAATGATGGTGCATGCTGGTAATCCCAACAGCTCAGGAGATGGAGGCAGGAGGATCGCAAGTTTGAGGCCAGAGGAAGTTTGTGTAACTTAGCAAGACCCTGTCTCAAATAATAAAAATAGGAGCTAGGTGTGCAGTTCGGTGGTAGAGCATTTGCCTAGCTTGTGTGAGGCTCTGGGTTTAATCATTAGTATGAAAAGGAAAGAAAAAGAGAGAGAGAGAGAAGAAGGGAGGAAGGAAGAGAGGGAGAGAGGGAGGGAAGGAGGGAAGGAAGAAAGGAAGAGAGGGAGGGAAGAAGAAAGAAAGGAAAGAAAGAAAGGAAAGAAAGAAAGGAAAGAGAAAGAAAAGAGAAAGAAAGAAAGAAGAAAGAAAGAGGGAAGGAAGGAAGGAAGGAAAGAGAGAGGAGGAAGGAGAGAGGAGGAAGGAAGGGAGAGAGAAAAGAGAAAGAAAGAAGAAAGAAAGAAAGAGAGGGAGAGAGGGAGGAAGGAGAGAAGAGGAAGGGAGGGAGGAAGGAAGGAAAGGAAAGAAAGAAGAAAAAAGGAAGGGAGGGAGGGAGGAAGGTGTCCATGAGTCCTTTAATTTCATGCCTTGGGTTTTTGATGCCTTTGTGCCCCTCAAGCGCTCGTGGGCCACTTGATTCCTCTCCATCTGCGCCCCTCCAGGCCTGTCCTGGGACGTTTGCGTTGAGCTTCCTGGGTTCTCCCTGTCGGTTTGAAGCGTGCTCTGCCTGGTGTCCACAGTCATCCCTCTCTGTTTTGGACCTGCTCAGTCTCCCCTGCTTGGCATCCACTCTCCTGCTCTTTCACTCTCCTCTGCTGAACACGATACTTAATTTTGATGTTGTCGAACTTGCCTTGTGGTTTGTGCCTTTTCAGTCTTAACTTGGAAGTTTGTTCTCAGCCCTTGAGTCAGAAACTCCGTTTCCCCAATTTTCTCCTGTTCCCTGTAAAGTTCCAGCTCTCCCTCTGGATTCGATCTGGCCTCGGAAGGGGAAGGCAGGACTGAATTTTGTGTTTCTCCTCCAGTGGGCAGTTTTCCAACACGAGGGAGCTGAGCCATCCCAGTGCCCATGGGAATCCCTTACTATAAACCATGGCAGCCCCCAGCATCCACGAACCCATTCCAAGCCCCCGAGGCTGCGCCCTGTTCTGTGCCCTGCTCTACATTGATCATATCATTCTGATTCTATGGTGTGCTTGACACCTGATGTGACAGGTCAGCTCTGAAAAATCCACACAGGGAAAGGACGGGCCAGGTGGCAAGTGCAGCACTAAGCTGGGACCTGGAAGCTTCTGCCACCAACTCACCACCAAACTGGCCCCTCTGATCTTCAGCACTGACCCAAAGACACCTCCTCAGAGAAGCTGCCTGGGCCCCTGGTGTGTGGCCCCATCATTTCCTGTAGCAGCACTCTCACACTGCCATAGGGACGAGTATTTGTCACATTAACTGGGTTCGTTTATTTATAGTCGCTTTCCTTTACCAGTCAGCGCTCTGCAAGGGCGGAAACTTGGTCCATCTTAAATAACACCGAGCACAACACCAGACCACAACTAGAGGTGGCACTGATTGAGTGCTTCAACTCTAAGCTAAGTGCTTCACCTATATTTGCTCTTTTATCCCCTACATGAGCCCTACACCATAGATACTATTATTATCTGTATTTTATAGAAAAGGAAACCGGGGCACAGAGAGGTTAAGCAACTTGCCTGATACAACACAGCTGGAAAGTAGATGAACTACAATTTGAACCCAAACAACCCGGCTCCAGAATTCATACTCCCATCCACACACCCCAAAGCACACAGTGAATGAGTGAAGGAATGAATGAATACCAGGGAAGCAGGCCACCAGCATTACCAACACACTGGGACACAGCTCCTTTTACCAAGCTAGTGTGTTCCTAATGAGGGTTATTTTTCCTCCATGAGGGTGATTTTCATAAATTATGAAAAAATTTTTGGCTGTTGCTCTGTATGTTACGGCCCGAGGTGGCACACAGAGGGTGATGGATGACTTTTTAAATTCCTTCACGAGTTAGAGAATTCTCTAAGACCAGACCGCATGTGGAATCCAGAATTAATTATTATTCACACTTAATACAGTTAGATAATGTGAACACATACTTTCCATTAATTTATGTGGCTGATTCCTCATCCTTTTCCCACAGGTATAGTTCACTGATTTCTCAAGTTATTAAAAATTAAAATTTATATTAGGGAGTGAGAGGAGCCTGGTGTCCTTTTACCTATTTTTAGTCTAAAGTCACAAGCTCGGTGGGGGACTGAACTGCTGCTTTTGAACAATTCTGAACTAAAACAAGTGGGTACATTCACTCTTTTATTTGTTAATTCTTCGGATGTTGGAGAGGGACAGTTGATTAGCGACGCCCCCCGGGCCACAGGTTTTTGGGATATATGCAGAAGACCAGCAGGCCTCTGTCCTAAGACTCAGCCTCCCAGAGAAGGCAGACAAGTAGCCAGCTGGTAGGTGCCGCTGTCAAAAGTATGGAGACGAGGAGAGCCTGGGCTGGCCTGGGGTGGGCGGCGGGCACACGTAACTGCTGAGCCGACTGCAGGAGGAAGACAAGGAGAAACACCAACACAGAAGGGGGGAAAGGTGCTCCAGGGAGCAGGAACAGCATGTGCAAAGCCCCGGGTTCTGGAAGGCCAAAACCTTCACCCAGGGAACACAAACATGGAGTGGGTGGAGCAAATGCTGGAGAGGGAGCGGGACAGAGGACAAGAAAAGAAAATCAAGGAAGATAAAGAAGAAAATAACGAAGAAAAGGAGAGGAGAGAGAAAGTAGTACTTTCTGGAAGAATCTACACAAGACTTTAAACACTCAAGGTCATCAGGGGAACTTGAACCCATTGAGACCAAGTCACTCATTTTGAAGGTGAGGAAATTGAGGCCCACTTTCTTTAAAGTCTCAAACAAAAACTTTTTAGAGCAAATAAATTCATTCCTGCCCAGGTGTTTGGGGAAACGCTATCTGTTTGGCAGGAACATTTACATTCCAATTTTGGGACCCACCTCTTAGGGCTGACTTTCTAGCAGGGCTTGGACACTGTAGGTAGGAGCCCAGCACCCGCCCCACTGCCCACGTGGTCAGGAAGTTCTGCAGCTAGAACTTCTCAGATCACAGACTCAGGGTGCCCCACTGGTTACAGAGCATCCAGAGCTGCACCCGATTTGCATATGCTGCATAGCTTTGCATACAGCATTGACAAGTCTCAGAGCCTGTAAAAGAAAGCTAATTAGAGCAGTGTCTTTCCCGGGCAGCCAGATTCTGCAGATAGGAGGAGGGAGGGGTATGTTTATGGTCTTTGCCACTCGCTCCAGAGCTATGAGGGCTGGTTTGGGAGAGTGGGGCCTGAAGATTTCTCAGGGAGAGAAAGTACTGGCTGGAGTCAGGCTGGGTTCCAGCCCCAAAGCTACCATTTACTTTCTGTGTAACTTTGGGCCAAACATTTTGCCCTCTGAAACTCAACCAGGAACCACTAATCCTATATATGCAAAGGAGAAATCCAGGCATGGTGGTATATGCCTGTAATACCAGCACTTTGGAGGCTGAGGCAGGAGGATCACGATTTGGGGGACTTGCCTGAGCTATAGAATGGGACCCTGTCTCAAAAACAAACACACAAAACAACAACAAAAGAATAAGCCAAGCCCTGTGCATCTGTGTATCCAACGTGCCTATGACGATGCCTAACACACGTTCAACACTCAGCAAATATTTAGGCATCTGGGGCTGATCCGGGTGCAGCGAAATTTCCCAGCTAATGTTTAATGCCAGAAATTTGTTATCTCACTTCTGAGCTGATACCTTGTCTTTACTTCCCAGAGCAGGAAATTACCCGTATCCCTGAAACCAAAGGGAAACCCCAGCTCCCCAGAAAATCCCCTTCCACTGAGGAGTGCAGGGAACCAGAACTTTTGTGCTGAATATTAAGACTGAACCCAATGAGAAAAAGGAAGGAGAAGGACATGAACGTCAGGGGCTGGGAGGCAGGTTCCCAGCTTCCCTCCAGACTCCTCAACTCTCCCCTGTGGATCTGGACTTGGGACATTTCCCCCTTTCGGCAGTTCTCGGCATACCATCCCTGCACGGATAAATCCGGCTAGAGGTCCTGAAGATCAATGCCGCTTCCGATACTCTCTCCCTGCGGCAAGCTCCCGACATATTTTTTTCACAAGTAATAATTAGCGACAGAAATATCTGACCTACTTACAACTCCACAAATATACACATTCGGTGGCTTCCACAGCAGCTCGGAGGCCGTCACAAGGAGCCGGTTTGGGAATAGCTTTTTTTAACCTGGCAAGCGGACGGTCCAGTGGGCAGTTTGGGCTGCTAATTTTTGCCCACTGTACCTTGCAAGGCTGGCACTGGCCCACCCTGACCCCTGCCTTTTCCAGGTCGAGGTGGCTTTTAGGTCTTAAAGCAGGTGATTATCTCTACATTCTGTTCCCACGTGCAGAGGGAGGGTGGGTTTCTGTCTTCAAAGAGATTCTGGGGAGATCTTTCGACCTTCTGGAAGCGACTTACAGAATGCATATTTTAAAATGCTAAACAGAAAAGGATAGTTTAGTAAATGTCCCGTTGTACGATGGTAGCTGTGTCCTTGCATTTTTCTAAACCCAGCCTCTCAGGGTCAGGCCTGAGTTCTCTACAAATTTCCCCATGCACCTTTCTGTGTCCCAGGGAACGTGGTGCAGGTCCACAGGAGTATGGACCCCTTGGCTGAGTCCCCTAGCATTTATTGACTAATACTGAGCCCTGACCCCCATGTGCCTGTCAGCTCATCTTGCTGTGGGGTCTTGTGTGTTGCTGGGATGCTGAAAGCTATGCCACTGGTATTTCAGATGCCAGCAGGGCCACCCATGGTGGACAGGCTTCAGCCGAGCTTCCAGATTAAGACAGACTAGGGAGAAGGACCTGGCAGCCCACTCCAGAAACAATTAGTCATTGAAAACCTTATGAGTAGCAGAGAAGCACTGTCAAATATAGTGCTGGAAAATGAGCCCTCCAGGCTGGAAGGCATTCAAGAGACGACTGGGGAAGAGTTGTCTCCTCAGAGTAGAGTTGACCTTAATGATGTTAATGTAGTAAAGCCCCTGGGACCTCCTTTTGCTGATGTGGCACAACTCAAAATGAGAAGAAACACAATGGCTGCAACAATGGGCTCAAACATAAAAATCATATTCGTGACCCAGTGCTGGGTAGTGTGCTGTTCTTCTCTACTTCAGGTTGCTATGAGTTGGATCCAACTCAACAGCACCTAGCAACAACTGAGCCCTGGAGACACCCTGAGTCAGAGCTGCCCACCACAGTGCAGACCCAGGAAAGCTCCCAGGGCCTTACACTAAGTAGGTTTCAGGAAGTGTGTAGCAAGTCAATGGACATAAGAACATGGCACTGGTGGGGAGGACCCTCACCTGCCAGGGGACATCAGAGAAGGCTTCCTAGAGGATGTGTGCCTGAGCCCTGGGTCATGAGCCCCTTCCAGATGGGGAGGGAAAGGCCACTGTAGCCCAAAGCACAGCTCAAGCAAAGGCCCAGGGGTCTGTGTGAATGCGGAACATTCAGGAAGCCACATAAAGTTCAAAGGGGGCACCATGCAATGGGAAAGGACTTTGGAGACCCATAAAGGGGTTCGGACTCTAACATGAGCACCAAGGGAAGTCAGTAAACTGCTCCAAGAAGGGGGCCCTGCTATAATGTTTGTTTCCTGGGTTCCCAGTGCGCAGCAGCTGGATGAGAACAGAGAGGAAAATGGGCATTTCCACCCTCTTTGCTCCCTCTCCAGGGCCTGGACCACCTGGGCACTTAGGGCTGTGCCTGTCCCTCCTCCAAACGACACCCAGAAGTTGAAGGAAGAGAACATTTGCAGGAACGCAGGGCTTCTGAGAGAGGGGACAGGCATGAGGAGGGGCAGGGACTGGGCCCTGGGGCTGCAATTTGCTCAGAGCGCAGGGAATTCGGCCCCGGAAGTGGAGGGCATCCCAGAGCGGAGTCCACACATGACAGCTTGCTAAGGACTGGTGATTCGCCTGGTGTCTGCAAATAGCAACTCGCCCTCCTCCTGAAGGGCCACAGGAGCTGCTCCCCCATGCAGGACAGAGAGCCCGTCCCTGCCTGGCCCCACCTGAGGATGAGGAAGGAGGGCAGCAACAGCCAGCCGTGAAGGCAACCGTGGCGCTGGGGAAAGGGGATGGTGTCCGGGAGGAGGGCAGACCTCCCTGATGACGCTCCCGGGGTGCCCAGAGCGCGAGGCTTGGGGCCTGCCGGAGACAACCAGCAAGGGCTAAAGCCTGAAGGGAAGGCAGGTCTAAGTCTGCAGGGACAGGGGCCACAGGTCACTGAGTCAGTGCCTCGGAGGGGAATGATCATTGAGAATGTGATCGCTTCTGAGAAACGCGGAAGGATGGAGGGAGAATCCATGAATGGAAAAACAGTGTTCGTGAATGTGAGCCCAGCGCAAAGGAAGCAAACTCTCCCATGAAAGAGGGTGCACAAACTCCTGTGATCTGCGACAGGAGCCGTGTCTACAGAGCAAAAGGGCTCCCAGGTGCCAGCCGATGTCACAGCAAAACTTTCAAATGAGAAAGAAAAAGTCTTAAAAGTCATCCAGGCTGAAAGGCAGCTGCATGCCAAGGACAGGGGAGGCGAGAGGGGCGGAGAGCGGACAGGTGCCTGTGCAGTCCTAAGTGCCCAGGGCCTGGAGCCAACGTTCTCACGGTACCCACCATGTCCTGGACACAAACGAGGTCCTTTCACGCATTAGCTCCTTCAGCTTTCTATTGTACCCTAGGGGGTAGGTGTCATCACCGTCACCTCTATGGATAGATCATGCTGAGACACAGAGAAGACAAGTAGGCTGTCCAATGTCACACCGCTGAAGACAGAGCTGGTATTTGGCCAGAGGCAATCCGGGACTAGAATCTGCTCTTCCAAAGCACGTTGCTATGCAGCCAGTACCCAATGACAGGGCCGAGCATCTAAAAAGGTTGAACATCGCCACTTGGGAAATCAATATGGAGAGACCTCAGAAAACTAAAAGTAGAACTGCTGTACAACCCAGCTACACCACGACTGGGAATATCCCCGAAGGGAGATGAGTCATCACACCACAGGGACACCTGCAGCTCCATATTCAATGCAGCACTTTCACAATAGCAAGGATATGGAACCAACCAAGGCGTCCAACAACAGAAGAATGGATAAAAAATATTATGGTACATACACACAATGGAATACTGCTCAGCAATAAAAAAGGAAATAATGTCATTTGCGGCAAAATGGATGGAACTGGAGATAATCACCTTAAATGAAGGAACACAAGGAAATACCATATGTTCTCACTCACATGTGGGAGTTGAATCTTACTTAAGGGAAGAAAAATCCTACATATAAGTGATATATGAAAAATGCACCATCAAATTTAGTGAAGAAGGGACAATATAAAGAGTAGAAAGGAGGGAGGAGACTAGCAGGGGGAAGCAAAGATTGTGGCAGGTAGGATGGGGAGGAGAATCAATGTAGAGGGATAAAGAGGGAGAGGATAACCTCAAGGTAAGCAATGCAACTTCCTGAGTACATTGGAAAAATAGGGGAATATAACCCAAATATGCATTTGAGATTTACTACATATTAGTCATAAGGCTCCATAAACCTTGTCAGTTGACAAAGGTGTAATCAAAAGTGATGTAATAGTCGCACAATGGAAAAAAGCCAATGCTGTATTACTCTGTACCCCACCAACATTTATCAATAAAGGGAGAAAACAAAAAGTTTGAACACGTTGTAAAGCAAGAATTCTGAACCCAGCTGACTTGTCATTTAAGTAAGAAAGCAAAGAAAATTTATTCCCAAATATGCAAAGTCCTCAGAAAATATACACCCATTGTGCCTGTTTTTAAAATATTACTTGAAGAGGTGCCCCAACCTACTGAGGGGTGAAACAAAATTAAAACCACAGGCCCGGAGTGATTGCGATGCACAAAGGACTGGCAGCTGGCGCTGGAATCAGCTGAAGTAGACTAAGGTCTCAGTTATCATGAGTCTGGCCACAGCCAAGGATGCACAGTCAGAAGGTATCATTATAAGGAGGTTGTATGACAAAAGAGTGATGGTCTAGTAATTATAAGTTGGATCCAAAACCCTCAGATAATATCAACAAAAATTGAGAGAGAAAGAGAGAGGGAGCTAACTCCTCGCAAATGGGCGGGGGAGGATATCTCAAAATATATAATTAGAGAATAATGTTGGAAAAGGTTAGGGTCTTCATGAGTCAAGTAAAACTGGAGTATATGCTTTCTAAGACATTACTCTGTAGCGTCAGATCCCCTCAGATCTCAGAAATGAAGCAGGGTCAGGCCTGGTTAGTACTTGGATGGGAGAGCACCTAGGAACACAAGGGGCTGCATGCCTGAGCGAAGGACCCAGCAACCCACTCCCAAAAAAACAATCAGCCATTGAAAACCCTATGATTAGCAGAGAAGCAGTAGCAATACTGTTTCGCCTGTTGTACGTAGGGTCTCTATGAGTCGGATACTGACTCGACAACACCTAACAACAACAATACAACATTACTGGATATAATAAAATCGAAGTATACATGATGCATCTAGTTTAGTTTTATTTTTGCGGTACTAGGGAATTGAACCCAGGGCCTCACACATGCTTTACAAGCGCTCTACTGCTGAGCTGCACCCCTAGTCCCCTGTTTATTCTTTGTATTGAGACAGAGTCTCTCTAAATTACCCAGGCTGCCTCAGGCCTTGAACTCGTGACCCTCCTGCCGCTGCCTCCCACATTGCTGGGATTACAGGTATGTGCCACAACTCCCAGCCCTCTGGTTTTTTTTCAGGGGCAAAATAGACAAACGACCTTACAGACAAGTGTGCGGGCTGCCAGGCACGTCCAGCTACACCGGGCAGAACGGGGTTTTGTAAGAAACTTTGGGTTTGGGTGTTTATGCTGGTTGCCTGCAAGGTCCTGGCAGACGTGATTGTGACATCAAAATAGACTTCACGTTCTACTGGCTCACCCTTCTCTGGGTAGTAGGACTCTGCAGAACCTCTGTGACATTGGTCGAAATTGGCAAAAACAAGTAAAACACCACAAACAATGTGGCCCATCATTCTGACCCTCCCAGGTTAGCGGCTCGGTCGCTCCCCTCTCTGAGGCAAGGGGCTCGGCTTGCCCCTCCACCTCGGTCCAGGGCTGATTCCTGCTGACATGTGACCTTGGCACCACAGTAGCAAAAGCCCCCACACCAATGGGATCAGAGCTGGTGCCCCCATCACCTGCTCCTTCGTGGCAGCTCAGATGCCTGCCATGTCATCCCTTCTAAAGCCACCTCTACAGAAGCGCCCTCTGTGGGCAGACCTGGAATCACTGGGCACAGAGGTTCTTCACTTGGACAAACTTCAGTCCAGCTCCTGAACCTCCCCAGACCATCTGTGCACTACCTTGTAAAATCCAGCTTGGCCAGACCCCTCCACTCCTGAGATCTGCGCACCCTTGAGAAGAGGCCGGGTTCTTCATCTCCGCCCTCCCCAGCAGATGGCTGATCACCTTGGCCCATAGTCAGCAAGCCTCCGTCAGGTGGGTTAAGCTAGAATTCCCCTGACCCCTGGTGTTTCCTCTTAGGAAAGGTGATCCCACCTGCTGGAGCCAGTGATTGGGCTGGGGTTTAGCTCAGTTGGCAGAGTGCTTGCTCTGTGCTCTCTGAGGCCCTGAGTTTGATCCCCTGCACCGCAAAAATAGGAGAAAGAACTGGCAGCCCACTCCCAAGACAATCAGCCATTGAAAGTCCTATGAATAGCAGAGAAGCACTGACATAGCACCATTGACAGTGTCGGATAGTGTTTCATTCTGTTGTACACAGAGTCGCTATGAGTCGCACTCAACTCCACAGCACCTAACAACAAAGACCCCCCTGCTCCCCAGCTATCAACTTCCACATGCCCAGGCTGCAGCCAGAGTGAGCCCCACCTCTCTCCCTTAGTCCAAGACCCCTTAGCAACAGTCCCTGCCCCTGACTCTACGGTCCTGAATAAAGCCTCCATTTCTGTGCTTTAGCCAGTGCCATCGAATGACTTCTCCTTTACTCCCACCTGAGATTCACCTGGATTCTGGCGCTCTATCCTGAAAAGCAGAGTCAAGATCTCAACTGGCTCAGCCCAGAAGCTACACTTTAAACAGTCTGCACCCTGTGATTTTTCTGCCATATCCAGTTTGAGTATCACCCTTTCATAGAGTCTTGAAGCTCTAGTGGTGGCCGGGCCCACGTCCCTTGACGGCAAAAGAGCCTTTCACTCCTTGCCTGGAGTTCCGTCCTTAGATTCGGATCTGTTCTGGCGCTTGGAGTTGGGCATTAATGGCATAGACCTGCGTAACGCCCAGCATTCCTCTTGGCCTCTCCCTCCTTGGGGCTGCTCCCCTCCTGGGCCTAGCAGGCCATCCAAATATGGGTCCTAGCACTGCCCACAGCACCTCCACGCAGCCAGGTCTCTTAGCCGAGGAGCGCGAGAGGCAGTGGGGAGGGGCCAGAGCTGAAAAGAAACAGCTGGATGGAAGGGGATCGCGGATGGTGGGCAGGTGGGCCCCTCGCCCCGCTGCAAGCCTGCTAACCACCCACCACACTGGGCAAAACCTGCAGCATGGCCTGACCCGGCCCAGGGCTGGCGAGGCTCAGGCTGTCAGAGTTTTCCAGGAGCCTTGTGGATGGGCCCTGCCACTCAGCCACCGACGGGTGCCATCTGGGAAGGAGCCACAAGGTGGCAGCAGAGCATCAGTGGCGCCTCCCGCTCAGGCCTGAGCCCACCGGTACCCACAGAGTCCTGGAGCCCAAGGGGAGCCAGTATCAGTACCAGGCCCTAGGGGGCGTGGTCACCAGCCTGGCAAGGAAGGAGATAGGAGGCGTCAGTGTGGATCTGTGTGGGAACGTTGTGCGTGGATGTACGTGCGCCCGCATGCGTATTCTGTGCCTTATGTACGTAGGCACACACGAGGGGCACGGGCGTATGAATAAGTAGGCGGTTCCCACAGGTGTCTGCGTGCACGTCTGTGTGTTCGTGCACTGTGTGCGTAAACATTGGTAGGTGTGTACGTGTGTGTGCATTTGTGCGTGCATTGCTGACTCACGGGTCTCCCCCACTCAGTCTTCTCAGGGTTTGCCTCCACCACTAAGGAAGCCAGGATGGCAGGTGCTGAGCTGCTGCTGAAGAGTGTGCAGGACTTGACCAGGCAGCTGCCCACAGCCGGAACTGCCGTCTGGAAGGGCTGCCAAGTGCTAAGACCCGCTGCACCCTGAGCCTAGTGCAGGGAAATGGGTGGCGTGCCGAAAGGGTGGGTGCAGGAGAGAAAGACCAGGCAGGGAGGCCCAGGGGGCTGCTGTGTTAGTGCAGGGGGAGGGTCAGGAAGAGCCCAGTATCCAGTGACCTTTGAGCAGAGGAGAGAGGGAGGTGAGGGTGTGGGGAGGCAGAGGTGGAGGAGGCAGATCTTCAAGTGGGATGGGATTTGGGGTGGCTGAGTGGCAGCAAGGATGGAGTGGGGGAAAGCAGAGGAGTAGAGGTCAGAGGGGGACTGAGTTGCCCTTCTGAATCCTGCGGGGCCTTCCAGGCCCACCTCATCCTCAGTTCCCCCAAGAAGCCTTCCCTGACCTCTGAGCCTGCTGCCGCCCAGCCCTGCAGGGCTGATTCTGTCCCCACAGCCAGCCCATCAGGTAACCACCCACAGCACCCTCTCCTCCCATTCTCTCCAACCACCCAGGCTCTTGCATGGTTTACAAACGGGGGACTGGCCAGAATGGGCTCTTCTGACCCTCCTTGCTAGGATGGGAGGAGAGGGGGTGCTGGGTTTGTGGCCTCCATCCCTGAAGCCCTGGAGGTCCAAACTTCTAGATTTCACCTTGCAGTGTTAAGAAGACAGGCCCTGGAAGTAGACCAGCCCCACCGTTGGGCAGCAGAGTGAACTTGGAGGCCTTACCGATGCTCTCTGGGCTTTGTTTTCCCATGTGCATAACGGGGGCAACGTCGGGGTTGTTGTGAGGCTAACAAGCAGCCTCTGGCCCATGTTTAGGGCTTATTAGCTATGATCAGTTTTCCTGGGTCCAAGTCTGGGTGAGTTTCTGTGACTATGGAGAAGTCAGTTAATATCTGGACCACCAAAGTGCCAGCCACGGTCACCCTGGCCTCTGTACTCACGAATCCACACATACACACACGCACACAGAGGCAATCTGTTTGTTCCTCTGCTTTCTTCTTTCCTCGTGGCCGACCTGACCCTAAGCTCCACGGTGGCAGAATGTGGTGTTCACGGGAGGAGCACCTAGCAGAGGACCAGCAAATCATAGGTACTCGGTAATCATCCACCAATAAATGAACAAAGGGAACTCTCTTCATTGCTCAAATAGAGGACAATCATTCCCACCTCACAGGGCTGCTCTTAGGAATGAATCATGCCATGGCTCAAGAAAGGCCCCCGTTCCCCTTTGGCCAGAGAGAAGCACCTGGGGCTGTTATCTCAGACATGAACACCAGGGGGCAGCATAGCACATCTGGCCCCGCCCCCCACCACCCCAACCAAAGCGTCCAACCCCACAGGAAGGGGGAGTAGGAAAACAGGGGCCTCCCTGCAGCTCCTGGGAAGGATGGACTGGACAGGATTAAAGACCACTCTCCCTGATGGGACCAGGGAGCTGCAGCCTCTATGGGGCAGATTCACACACATCATGTATTCCTTCCCCAAGCCTTGAGTGGGGCACAGAAAGGTTGAGAGATCTGACTTTCAGGGGCTCAGAGCCCAGCAGGGGAAAACCTTCCAACAAGTAATTAAATGAAGGCATCTTCTCAGAAGGGACATGAAGGATGCTTTGGACACAAAGACCATGTATTGAGGCTGAAGTGTGATGGCAGATGGGCAGAAGGAGTAGCTTGTGCAAAGGACCTGAGGCAGGAAAATGCAGAACTTTCTGCTCTGCTTTCTGAGAAGCAGAGCCGGGGCTGAAGCCCAGGCTTTCTGGCTTCCTTCCAGGCTCTGTCCTTCATCCCTGGTTCGCCTTCCAAGGAGCTGCTTCTCAAATGGAGCAGCAGCTGGGCTGGAGGCAGAGGAATGTTGGCCCTGATACTGCCTGACCCGACTTCCCCAGTGTATGAGCTGATAAGGGATTTTAATTTTAACGTCTAGACTAAGACAATGACTGAGTGTCCTGCAGCAGAGGAGGCTGATGAGAGTCTAAATTTGGGAAATGAGATGACTCTTTTGGTGACCCTGTTTCAAGGGCCCCACAAGCAGGGCATGGGGGCTCCAGAGGGTGGCAGCACTGGGTGTGGAGGCTCCTGTCAGGGTGATGGCATTGGCTGGGAGTCAGATGCTTGGAACGTTCCAGTTAAGACTGCCCGTCGTCTACAGGAGCATCCCAGGGAGCCCCCGTGGGACAGGGCAGCTCTGCTCTATCAGCGGGAATGGTTAAGGCTGTCCTGGAACCAAACCTCCTACATCCAAGAGGCTGCAGACCCCAGAGACTTCTCACTCGGGCAGCCGCCCCAGCCCCGGGGGCAGCAGGCAGGACCTCCACGCTGGCCTCTGGTCCCTGCATATGGGCAGTGGAAGAGAGCAAGGGGGAGCTGGGGACTCTGCACTTACGTGCTTCCCCCTAGTGGCCATAGCGAAGCATGCAGCCACACACAAGCTCACCTTGGTAGCCCGGTGCAGAGGAGGTGCCTGGCATAGGGAGCCACACGGGTGGCCACCTACCACCGTGGCATTGCTGTTCAGAGACGCTTGGGAAGGCAGAGCTGGGGTCAGCTCTTATTTAGCTGAATGTCCCCAAAAGACTGGATGTGAAGCCAGACATGCTGCTAGGGACGGTTGTGTCATTTATTAAGCACTTACTATCTGCCTGGTGGTTGTTGTTTTTAGGTGCTATCGAGTCATGTCTGACTCATAACAACCTTCATAGGGTTTTCAATAGCTGATTGTTTTGGAATTGCCTTGGGAGTGGATTGCCACCTCCTTCTCCCATTTTTCTGGTGCTGGGAATTGAACCCGGGACCTCAGAGACTGTGTTCTACCAACTGAGCTAAATCTGCCTGGTGCTCCAGGGGCATTATCATGTTGAATCCTCAGAACACTGTTGTTGTTGTTCTTAGGTACTGTCAAGTTGAATCTGACTCATAGAGACCCTGTGTACAACAGAACAAAACACTCCCAGGCACTATGTCAGTGCTTCTCTGCTGTTTATAGGGTTTTCAAAGGCTGATTGCTTCAGGATTGTTTCAAGAATGGGTTGCCAGGTTCTTTTCCCATTTTTGTGGTGCTAGAGATTGAACTCAAGGCCTCAGAAAGTGCAGAGTGGCACTCTACCAATTGAGCCAAATCCCAGCCCCACAACACCATCAGATAGGTTGGCGTGTGCCATCGTGCCCAACTGGAGCAGTCTTAAACATCCCCTCACCCCCCTCCCACTCACAGCCTCACTTATCGTAGGGGCTGCTTCTGATGGGACCCTCTTCACCTCTCTCTCCTCAGATGCCAGCTAATAGTCCCTCTGTTTTACAGATGAGGAAACTGAAGCAAAGAAATGTTGAACCAAAGAAATGTTTAAGCAATGTGGCTGAGTCCACACAACATATAAATGCCAGGGAGAAGTCACACCCAGCCATCTAACCTGCAAACCTGCACCAGGGCTAGCAAAATGTGCTGAAGGAACTCAGGCTGAAGGAACAGAGGCCCAGAAGGTGGGTGGCTGTATTGAGTGTGGGTGGGATGCCAGAGCTGCTGTCTGGGGGGAAAGAGGGGAGAAGAGGGTCCCATCAGAAGCACCCCACACCATAAGAGAGGCTGTGAGGGGCAGGTGGGTGAGGGGGTATTTAAGAATTCTCCAGCTGGGCACAGTGACACAAGCCTGTAATCCCAGTGACGGAACAGGTGGGGGTAGAAAGGAGGATGGAAAGTTGGAGTCCAGAGGCAGGTGGCACAACTTAGCAGGACTCTGTTTCAAGATAAAAATAAGAGAGCCGGGCACAGTGGCACACGCCTGTAATCCCAGAGGCTAGGGAGGCAGAGGCAGGAGGATCACAAGTGCGAGACCAGAGGCAGTCTGCATAACATAGCAAAACCCTATCTCAAAAAATGTAAAAAAAAAAAAAAAAAAGGGCTGGGGTGCAGCTCAGGGGTGCAACTCAGTGGTGGAGCACTTGCAAAGCATGCAAGCGTGAGGCCCTGGGTTCAACACCCCAGTACTGGAAAAAAAAAGATAAGAAATAAGAAAGGGGCCAAGGTTGCAGATCAGAGGGGAGCAATTGTCTAGCATGCACAAAGCCCTAGGTTCAAAACCCCAGTACTGCAAAAACAAACAAACAGACAAACAAACAAAAATAGAGAAAGATTTTTAAAAAGAGATTTTCCTGCCATTCAACAGAAGTCCTGGCTTTGGATACCTTAAATTTCAGTAAGGGTTGATGGCTTTTCAGCTCCTTTTTCTTTCACAGTTGGTTGCATTTATTATTGTTTTATTTGGAAGATTTTCTGGCAGAGAATAATTGAAAGAACACCCCTCCCGAAGATCCCCAGGATCGTCTGACTGTACCCACACTCCCCCGTCTCACCTTTGCCTCCCCCGTCCCGCTCTGTCTTCACACACGTGCACACACCTACCCTTTCGGCACACCAGGGAGAGGAAGGAGTTTGTGTGCTAAGCTGGGCAAAGGTGGACCAAGGCCAACCGAAACATACCTGGGTTCTCTCTAAACTACAAACCTGTTAAGCCTCAGTAAAGGAACCATCAGGGTATCAGTGGCCGATCCAGGGAGCTCAACTGTCTCAACAACTTTGTCTGCCCCATGGGGCTTGGGATGCAGACCAGGGTTGCCTGGGGGCAAAATGGCGGTTATCCCAAGATGGCTGTAGTCATGTCAAGCGGGGTCCTCCGCTTGCCCTCCTGGGCGTAGCCTGTCCTTGTCCTCAAGTGCTGGGTGTTCTTGGGCGAGTCCCTGCCCTCCCTAGGTCTCAGTTTCCCTGTCTGTAAGGGATAGGAGAGGCTGGATGTTGATCTCTAACCACTGTTGGCTTAGAACCAGCTCTGGTATACACAAGAAAACCCCCGCAGATTTCCATCTTGAGCCAAACGGATGAAAATATTGTGGCCGGACGCAGCTTTGTCCAAGTCCCACTCTGCCTGGCTTTAACCACTCAAGTATCCCCCAATCCGAGTGTCCCCGATCTGGAGTCCTCCCCCATCCAGCAGCCCCCCACCCCCAGCCCGAAGCTCCAGACACAGAGGTCCTCTGGGCGCTGGGCCAGACACAGCTGACACATCTGCTTCCACTCAGCATCTGCAGCCGCCGCTCTGCCAAGGATGTGGCTCTCAGGGTCCCTGGAGAGAGCGCAGGGTCCCCGGCCGGGTGGCACTTGTGACTCCCACATGCTCCCTGCCGCGCACCAGCAGCCAGGCCTGCCCTCAACCCAGATGCCAGACCAGTGGAAGCCCTTTGCTGTGCGACCCTGGGAGTTCCTGGGGGCGAGGAGGTGCAAAGAGAGGCCTGTAGGGGGAGCCCATGAGCAGGCCAGGAAGGGAGAACCCAGAGGTGTGCCCAGCCCCCGGGCTGGTGCAGGGGAGCCTGGGGATGGCCAGGCCTGGAGGAGGCATCAGCTTCAACACCGGGCAGGCTGGAGGTCAGATGCTCGCTCTGCCACCTCCCCACTTCCTACTTTGCAAAAAGGGACCAGGAGGTTGCAAGTCACCCATCACGGTGAGAAGTAAAGGAGCCAAGGTCTGCAAGATGCCTTACGCGAAGAACGTGCTGAGTATGCAGTAGGTGCTATTATGCTCGTTTCCGTTATTGGCATTAGTGTCAGGAAGAAGGACGGAGGTTCCAGGTCAATATCTCACCCCTAAATTCCTGGCGTTGGGCTGGGATTTAGCTCAGTTGGTAGAGCACTGCTCTGCAGTCTCTGAGGTCCTAGGTTTGACTCCCAGCACCACAGAAATGGGAGAAGGACATGGCAATCCACTCCCGAGGCAATCCTGAAACAATCAGCCATTGAACACCCTGTGAGGGTCACTACTGATGGCACCTGACAACAACAATATACATTTGAGGCTGGGATTTAGCTCAGTTGGTAGAGCGCTGCTCTACAGTCTCTGAAGTCCCAAGTTCGATTCCCAGCACTGCAAAAATGGGAGAAGGATGTGGCCATCCACTCCCGAGGCAATCCTGAAACAATCAGCCATTGAAAACCCTGTAAGTGTTGCTATGAGTCAGACACAACTTGATGGCACCTAACAATAACAATAAATTCCTGACACAGTCAGCTGTGGGCAACACAGGGACAGAGCTAGAAGTCCCAGGGGACTGGGTGACAGTGAGGCAGAGGTCAAGGTATGAGGCCTGACCTGCCAGCCCCACGGAGCAGCCTCAGCTCACCTCACCCTCACGAGGTCCAGGGCCCCACGGGCTCCAGGGGCCCTGGCTCAGCAGGGCTGTCTCAAAGTCTAGTTTAGTAGTGAAGAACAATGGAGGGAGGTCCACACATCCCCTGGGGCAGAGTGGCCGACCCTCTCTAGCAAGGCGCCGTGACACCACCCAGGGCTGTGACCACTAGGTCAGCAAGCTCTCAGCAGCCTTGCAAACCTTGTTCCTAATGGTGAGGGCGGCCTCAGGGCCTGGGGTGCCTCAGGGACAAGGGACACCTGAGTGTGGGAGCTCCTTTCTGTAGGGAGCGACTTCTGGCAAATGGCAGCCCAGGGAGAGGGCACTGACCACTCAGATTGCAGTGCTGTTCTCCCTCAACGGCCATGGTGGCTCGTTACCTGATACATCTGCTGCGCACTCTGTGTGCCAAGCCCTATGCTGCACCTGGAGACACCAGGGGCACCCGGACATGGGCCAAGGAAGCAACCAGGTCTGTGGCAGAGAAAAACCAGGGATGGGCTGTCACCTCCAGGATGGCCCAGGATGACTGAGATATCACGGGGATGACGGAGTACAAGGCACACTGGAAAGAAGGAGGGAGAGATGACAGCAGCCTGAGCCTTCCCTGGGTCCAGACCTTTTGCCTGGTGACCTTGCAGTTCTCATTAGTGAGAATTGTTGTTGTTAGTTGCCATCAAGTCGGTGTCCAACGCATAGCAACCCTCCGTACAGCAGGTGAAACACTACTGTCAGTGCTTCTCTGCTATTCGTAGGGTTTTCAATGGCTGATTGATTTTTGGGAGTGGGTTGCCAGGTCTTTCTCCTAAGCCTACAGCTCCTGGTATTCCCAGGCGGTCTCCCATCCAGGTACTAACCAGGCCTGACCCTGCTCAGCTTCTGAGATCTGATGGGATCAGATGCCCACAGTGCTATGGCTTAAGCCTTAGTAAGAATTAGGGAGACTAATCTCAGCGGCTCGGGAGGCGTAGGCAGGAGGATCGCAGGTTCGTGACCAGAGGTAGTCTGCATAATTTAGCGAGACCCTGTCTCAAAAAGTAAAAAAAAAATGGGCTGAGGTGCAGCTCAGTGGTCCAGCACTTGCAGAGCATGCAGGCGTGAGGCCCTGGGTTCCACCCCCAGTACTGCAAAATAATAATAATAATAATAATAATAATAATAATTAGGGAGACTATATTTCCCCACCCTTGACTCTGGCCTTGACCGTGTGGTTGTTTTGCAGTGGGATGTTAGGAGGCCTGACCCAGGTGGAGGCTGAAACTATGCTTCAGGACTCCACCCTCTCCTTTGGACTCTTGCCTTCACCCAAGGAGCCTGCTGGAGAGGAGGGAAAGGCGCAGAGGATGGGCCAGCTTGTCTCAGCCATCCAAGCCAAGGCACCCCTAGCCCAACCAGCAGTCCATCAGCCACTGACAAATGAGGGAGCCCAGCAAAGATCAGCATTCCGCCTCCCTGGCCCGCAGCTGGCTGAACACGCAGGCAGGTGGGCCACGCCCAGCTCGGCCAAGGCCCACCTCAGTCATCAGAACTGCTCAGCACCCACACTGCCTCCGAAGAAACCAGGGAGTGTGGTTGTTGATGTCACTAGGTTTGTTACCCAGCAATAGTTAACCGATGCAGGGGAGTAGTCCAGGCAGTGGGAACAGCACTCGCAAAGGTTCGGAAGGAAGAAGGAGCTCGGGCAGTGGAGGGCATCGGAGGCCAGTGTTGCTGGGATGTCCAGGGGACCAGGAGGGAGAGAGGCAATGACTCCCAGCAAGTGGTACGAACCAGATCTGCAGGGCCTCACAGGCTGCCATAGGGGGTTGGGGATTTTTCAAAGACCAGTGGGAGCAGCGGTCGCTTTGACAAACGTGGTAGGCAGGCATCCAGTGCAACAGACTTTCAGAACTGCCCCCGGCTGGCCAAGGAAAGGGGCAAGAAGGACAGAGGCCGAAAAGGAGAGGTCGGTTTCGTGGTTCGACCCTTTGCAAAGCAGGTCTTGGGCACTGGGCACACCACCCCTGCCAAGGATATATGGGGAAACTGAGGCTGAGGGAAGGAGAGCAAAATGCCCAGGGCCACACAGTGAGCCCCACAGCAAGGGTGGGACTTGAATCCTGAGCTTTTGATTTCTAGTCTAGAATGTTCTTTACTGTTTCCCTTAGGTTTCACCAAGAGGCAAAAGAGAAGTGACCCATCGCCCCGCCTCCGGCACCTACGCGCGCAGTGTCTCTGGTCCTGCCTGCCCCCTTTCTGTTTTTTCTCCTCTGTGCCTATTTCCAACAGGTAATGGAAATGCTTCGTGCCCACCCTGTACCCACTTTCCTCAGACTTCCACTGCCAGTGCTCAGGGCCGGCTCTGGTTCAGTCGTGGCACACAAACCTCCCACTGCGCCCCACTATCACACCTACACCAGCAGTTCTACCTCCACCCAATTGCCAGAGGATCCCCATGGTCCTGCGGTCTCCTCTCTCTGCTCAGGCTTCCTGTTACCTTCAGAATAAAGTCCAAACTCCACCCTGCCTCGTCTGCCTGCACCAGCCTCCATCCCTGGGCCTAGGCCACCTCTCCAGCTCCAAGAGAATGAAGCTGGCTGCTGGACTGTCTGGGACTCAGATCCAACTCCACTCTAACTGTGTGGTATGAGGCCACTTCCTTGACCTCTCTGAACCTCCACCAGCTCCATACTAAAATGAATACAGTAGGAGGAGCCACCTCTCCTGGCTGTGGTGAGAAATGACTCACCTATCTATCCTGTACCTGCCCTGTTGCTGTCCCTATCCCCAGTGGCCACATCCCTGTGTCCTGTTTGTGGGGAAGGAAGTGGAGACTTCTCTCACCTTTCCATTTCCATGCTTGGGGTCCTCACCATTACCCCTTTCACTCTAAGGAGATGACCCTTGGAACATCTTGGCTTGTCTCCTCATGGAGATGGGAATGCCACTGAGAAGGTGAGGGTCAGGACCGTTCAAATTGCCCAGGTCTGTGAGTTGTGGAGTTTGTGACTGTTTTATCTGTGCACACATATGGTAACGTCCTTGTGGCCTGACCCACATCTCATGAGGATGTGACCTGCTCACTCTTCAGGTCAATGGCTCTCAAACCATCCCTGCCTCCAACCTGTGGCAGCACACCTACCCAGGCCCCCTTTACTCCCTAAGATAATTTTATTGCATGGGTCACAATGGCCCTTTTCTCCCCTGGGGCCTTGAGTGGGACCTCCTTATTCACTCCCCAAAGAAAGCAGACCCCCCAGCTGATGGAGGGCATCCTTCAAATGGCTTTCACAGGGCAGAGCATCAAGGTATCTTCTATAGGCTTTTGACACAAGTAGCTGTTTCTTGTAGCTACTCAGTTTGTAAGAGCTTGAAGGGAGAGGCTCTCCTCCCTGAAGCCCCCCAGGCTGAAGCCTTCTCACCCTGCCTTCTGATCAATTGCCTGATGAAGCACACCATTAAAAATGTTCCCAGATAACTAAAGTATCTACTCCAAGAAGATTTCATGCTTAAGAACATGATCTGTCACAGATCTTGATTTAAAAAAGAAAAAAAACATAATCTCTGCCTTCTCAAATATCCTATTATATCTAAATCTTCTGATTTTTCTTACAATATACATGTTCCTTCTTCTATAGTAAGAATAAGTAATAAAAATGATTTAAGCAATCAACAAGGATATGTAAGACTTGATCAATGCTATGATCCAACTGGACTTAATTAACATTTAGAAGATGTTCCACCCAACAAAGGCAGAACACATATCTTCCAAAGACACATGGAAGACCATGTACTAAAACTCTTAAGACATACTATATGCTGGGTTACTGGAAAATCTCACCAAATTTAAAAAGATTGAAATCATGTAGGGTATGACATCTGACCATGACAGAAATTTGAAACCAGGCACAGAAAGATATCTTGGAAAATCTCTAAATGTATAGAATTTGCACAAACTAATTCACAATACATGAAAAAAAAAACCAGAAAGGAAAGAAGGGAAGGGGAAAGGAGCTGCAGGATATCACTCACACACAAACAAATCAAGGGCCCACTCTCATCACTGTAATTCAGCACTGTACAGGAGACATGACCCAGAGCACAAAAGACAGGAAAAGGAAATAAATACATATGGATTAGAAGATAAAAAGTAAAATGACCTTTATTTTAAAAAAACTCAAAAACTAATAATTACATACATAGAAAATCCTAAGGAATCAATAAAAAGATACCTTAGCAAGGTTGCAGGATACAAGGTAAGTATTCAAAAGTAAATTGTATTTCTATGTATTGACAAGGAACATTTGGAAATTGAATTGATAAATATTGTTTATAAGAGCTTCAAAGTATTAAATAATTAGAAACACATTTCTAGAAAATATGTGTAATGCCTGTATGAGAAAATCTGTAGGTCATTGCTTTGCAATATTAAATATATCCCAATGAAATGGACATATCTGTACATGCTATCTCCAAACTGATCTATATATTCAGTGCCATTCCAGTCAAAATCCTACCAGGATTTTTTATTTTTTAGAAGTAACCAGGTAATTGTAAAGTATATATGGAAAAGAAAAGGCCTAGATAAACTAAAATTATGTAGAGAAAGAAAAACAAATTTGAAGGACCTAAACTATCTGAGTTCAAGCCAACTATAAAGCTATAGTACTTCAGACAGTGTCTTACTGGCAAAAAAATCAACAAAATGATGAATGGAACAGAACAGAGTCCTGAAATGGAACCAAGCATATAAAGTCAATTGATGTTGTGCCATATACTCTTGCTTCTAAAAGCACCAAGATAATTCAATGGAGGAAGGACAGAATTTTCAACAAATGGTCTAGAACAACTAGATATCAATATGAAAAATAAATAAATGAGTCCAATCCTTATCTCTTGCCATACACAAAAATATTGTGAAATAAATCCTAGATCTAGACATAAAAGCTAAAATTATATAACTTCTACAAGAAAACGTAGGAGAAAATATTTATAACTTTGCATTAGGCAAAATTTTCTTATATAGGATGCAAAATGTACTAACCATAAAAGAAAAAATTGAATTCATCAAAATTGAAATTTATGCTCTTTAAAGGCATTGTTAAGAAAGTGAAAAGGGAAGGCATGAGTTGAGAGAAAATATTCACTATACAATATTTTAACAAAAGACTTGTATCCAGAATATATAAAGAGCTCTTTCAATTTAATAATAAGGCAAACAATCCAAAATTTAAAATACCTAAATAGGTGCTCCACAAAAGATATGCAAGTAACTAATAAGCACATAAGATGCTTGATATAACCTGCCATTAGAGAAATGCAAATATAAATGACTATAAGAAATGACTACACAGACACCAGAATAGCTAAAATTAAAATGATGGACAGTATCAAGTGTGGACAAGGATGTGAAGCAACTGTAACTCTCAAAGCAACCCATGAGAATGTAAAACACTATTTGAAAATGTTGGTAGTTTTTTTATAAAGTTAGGCATATATTTACCATATGACTACTCCTAGGCATTTATCCTAGAGCAATGAAAACATATGTCCACACAAGTACTTATACATGAATGTTCTCAGAAGCTTTATTCATAAGACCCAAACCGGAAATCATCCAGTGTCAGTCAACAAATGACTGCATACACAAACTGTGGTATAGCCATACAGTGGGTTACTACCCCACAATCAAAAGAAGCAAATCATTGTTACATACAGGGATGAATCTCAAAAATATTATGCTGAGTAAAATAAAACTCCACACACTTCATGATGCCACGTATATAACACTTCATTGTTGTTGAGTACCGTAGAGTCAGATCTAACTCCTAGCAGCTCTATGTACAACTACCCAACACTGTGCCACGCACACAATCTTTTTATGTTTGAGCCTCATGTTGCAGACACTATGTTTCTTATTTCGAGTCATGCTGTAGCAGCAAAAGGAGGTCCTAAGGGCTTGACTCTGTTTCCATCATTAAGGTCAACTCTATTTTGAGGAAGCAACGCTTCCCAGTTGTCTGTGGTGGACCTAACCCACTCACCCTCATGGCTGGGAAGTAAATGAGTGAAAAAGGAAGAGAGCAGAGCCCCTCAGTCTCCTTTAAGGGCCCACCCCCGATGACCTGAAGGCAGACCTCCCACTAAGTCCACCTCTTAAAGGTTCCACCAGATCCCAGCAGTGCCACCCTGGGGTGCCAGCCAGGAACACATGGATTGGGCATTGGGTGGACTTTCCAGATGTAGACTGCAGCAGTCGGTGGCAGGGGACTTTCTGGAGGCGTTCCTAGGTAGGTTTGCATCATAGGAGGCTAGGTGGAGTCCTGTCTTCTACGGAAGTTGGTTCTCAAGCTGGCCCATAAAGAGAACATAGGCAGAGTAAGCGCCATCCTTGACAAGCCTCTGCGGAGGTGGCACGTTGGAGACCAGCAGTCTGGAACGTCTCTTACATCCCACACGGCAGCCTCCCTCTAGCACTGCAGTTACTTAGGTGAAGCCCACGATGGTTGGCTTGCCCAGGCCTTGTTCCAAACATATGGGTACACGCGCTCACACTGTTGAACACTGGACTCACACTCTGCCCAGGACGATGTCACATGGGAGCTAACACAGCCAGGCAGCACCTCGGGCTCAGGTCGCCTTGCGCATGCTCCCTCCAGGCCACACATTCGCTGGGTGGAATCCAGGGCAGAACCTTTCCCAGGCAGAAGCACAGTCAAGCTGCCTCTTACCCTCATCCTCTTGCTCTCGATCTCTGAGAGCTCTTAGGTGATTGTGCATATCAAGGTGGAGCCGATCCCCCCAGCCATTTGGCAAGAAAGGAACCTCGCTCCTCGCTTGGAGTGCAGAAAGGAAGAGAAGCCGCTGTCGCTGCCCTGGTGAGCATGTGGTCTGGATGGGGAGGCAGCCACATAAAGATCTCTAAGACAAGAAGGCTCAGAGCTGTGAAGGGTGGAGGTAAAAAGTTCAGGAATGATGTTTGTGGGCGTGGGTGTGCTTGTATGCTTGTGTGTCTGTTAGGAGAACTTGAAAGGTTTATTTGAAAATGTAATGAAAATTGAAAGGGCCAAGACACTCTAGAACAAGACTGGCAAGGTGAACACTTGCTCCAGCAGCTGTCTGCACTTAGTGTAACTCTGCGTTGTTAGGTGCCATGAAGTTGGGTCTGACTCATAGGGACCCTGTGTACAACATATGAAATGCTCCCCAACACTGTGCCGTGTCTGGCTCTATGTCAGTACTTCTCTGCTATTCATAGGGTTTTCAATGGCCGATTGTTTCAAGATTGATTTGAGAGTCATGCCACATCTCATCTGGTTTTCGATCATTAGTGTCTAATGCATCAAATCTATTCTTGAGGTGGTCTTGGAATTCCAGTGGGATATGCTCACAGTCATATTTTGGCTCTGATACACTTGTTCTAATTTTCTTCAGTTTCAGTTTAAACCTGTATGTGAGCACTTAATGGTCTGATCCACAGTCAACACCTGGTCTTGTTCTGACATTTGATATTGAGCTTTTCCAATGTTTTTTTCCATAAATGTACTCAATTTGGTCCCAGTATGTTCCATCTGATGAAGTCCATTTGTATAGTCACCATTTATGTTGGTAAAAAAATGTATTTGCAATGAAAAGGTCATTAGACAAAATTCTCTCATGCAATCTCCAACATTGTTTCTGTCACCAAGGCCATATTTTCCAACTACTGAGCCTCCTTCTTTGTTTTCAACTTTTGCATTCCAGTCACCAGTAACTACCAGTGCATCCTGATTGCATGTTCAATCAATTTCACACTGCAGAAGCTGGTAAAAATCTTCCCTATCTTCATTTGTAGCCTTAGTGGTGGCTGCATAATTTGAACAGTAGTCGTGTTAACTGGCCTTCCTTGTAAGTGTATAGAATCTATGCTATCACTGACAACATTGTACTTTGGGACAGATTTTTTTGATTTTTTGTTGTTGATAATGAACGCAAATCCATTTCTCTTTATTCTGTCATTCCCAGCGTAGTCAACGGTATGATTATCTGATTCAAAATGGCCCGTGCCAGTCCATTTTATCTCACCGATGCCTTGAATGTTGATGTTTCTGCACTCCATTTCCCTTTTGATGATTTCTAAGTTTCCTAGATTTATACTACATACATTCCACATTGCAATTATTAATGGATGTTTACAGCTGTTCCTTCTTTTTTGGAGTTGTGCCACATCAGCAAATGGAGGTCCCAGGGGCTTTACTCCATTCCCGTCATTACTTGGGAGAGTTCTCCTTGTTCTGCGTCCTTGCCAGTTCATTTCATAGCCAGGGTAAACTGGCATGAACACTTTAGAAAATAGTTTGGCATTATTTGTTAAAACTGATGAAATGCGTATCCTATGACTGGTAATTCGACTCCCTAGTACGTGCCCTAAAATTTGAGTGCACATATGCCCCAGGAGACCAAAAAGAATGTTCACAGTGGCACAGCTAAATGTCTATCAGCGGTAGAATGGATAAATACATGATGTCATGCAGCAGAATAATACACTAAGAGGAAATGAATGAACTGCAATGACATGCCCCAACACGGACGAGCTTCACAAACAATAGTGAGCCAAAGAAGTCACACACACAAGAATGTGTGTGGTATGATTTCACACGTTTAACATCCATAACACGTGTAAAGTTAAACTCCGTGGTTTAGAAATGCCTATGTTCATAGAAAACTGTCTAAGACAGTAAGAAAGTGTTGAAAAATCAAGGCCATGGCTGAACGCAGTATGGAGAGAAAGGAGTGCTAGGGTTCCTGTGACTGGTAACATTCTACATCTTTTGTTGTTGTTGTTGTTGTTGTTGTTTGTGGTACTGGGGGTTGAACCCAGGGCCTCGCGCCTGCATGCTTTGCAAGTGCTGGAACACTGAGCTGCGTCCCCAGCCCTTTTTTTTTTTTTTTTTTTCACTTTTTGAGACAGGGTCTGGCTAAGTTACGCAGACTGCCTCTGGTCTCGAACTTGCGATCCTCCTGCCTCTGCCTCCCAAGCAGCTGGGATTACAGGCGTGCGCCACCGTGCCCGGCACATTCTACATCTTGACCTGGATAAACTAAGGGGTGTTAGCTTTAAAATTATTTGTTAAGCAATACACATATGCTATGCCTTTTTCTCTCTGTATAAAACGTTCCAAACTGAAAACGTCAGAAACGACATAAAACAGGAAAGAATGTGCTGTGGAAAGTGAACGCCCCTGGGGAAATCAGGGCAGTGCTCAGGGAAGAGGGGGTTCCTCCACCAGTCATGGGCCGAGAGTCCCCCCCAGGCCAGACCCTGAAAGACAAAAATAATAGCACTCACACTCCCTGCCCCCGTGGAATTTACATTCCAGGAAGGGACACAGGCAGGAGTCAAATAAACACGCTGTGATCGCTCCAATTGCCCAGCCTTGAGGGTAAAACCCAGCTGTCACTCTATGCATGTGGGAGGAGCCAACTGAGCAGAGATCTGAAGGGTGGGCAAAGGTTGCTCAGGAATGGTGAGTGGGAGATGGCAGAGGAGGCAGCCCCCCAGGTGAAGGGCCTCAAGAGAGAAGGGAATTGGCTGCTTCCTCCCCACCCCTCACTGCTTAAAGGTCACAGGGCCATGTGTAGAGAACAAGTTAGGGAGTGACCTGAGAGAAGGAACACGGAGAGGTGTGAAAGGATATTTGCACTGGGTTTTGGAGGGTGGGTAGGAGTTCTCCAGACAGATTATAAAATCTTTGAGGACTTAGAATTCTGTCTTGCTCATCTATGCTTAGTACATAGTTGTGCCCAGGAAATACAAGCTGATTTGCCATGGAAAGTGGAAGCAGAGACAACAGCGGGATGTAGAGGTTATAAAACAGAGGTCAGTGGCCTTGACCTCAGAGACTGAGGTGTGGCAGGTGCAAGGCTGCGGGAAGTTTCCCTGGTATCCCGGGCTCAGGCTCATCTGTCAGCAGCTTTACGGGTCCAATGAAGTCACCAACAGAGGGAGGCGGCCGCTGGGAAGGGTAGCTCTGAGAGACAAGCTGTTGGCTCAGGGAAGCAGCTGCCAGGGTTGCCCGGCTCTCTGCCACCAAGAACCGCAAGCACCGCCTCTGCCACACCCCCCAACCCAAACCCCAGGGTCCCATGAGGGTGACAGCAGCAGGGTCCGGGACGCTGGAGCCAGACACAATCAGAGTGGGCAGCCGCGGCTGCGGTGGCTTTGGAATCTGGTCGTTAGTGGGCAGCTGAGGGAGCCGCGCTGTCTCTCCTGTGTTTATCCAGCTCCATTGAGGGGCTGGAAACTTGATCTTCGTGGGGAAGGGCCCGAGTTAGCCCCTGCCGGGCGTCTGACGGAACCCTGGGCAATCAGAGCATTCTCTTCTGTGGGGGAAACTGAGGCTAGGGAACAAGGGGAGAAAGATCGACCCAGTTATAAACTGGATGATCGCAGTTCCCCTCCCTGTCATGGAATGCTCTGATCCTTCCCACTGTTGTTGTTGTTGTTAGGTGTCGTCGAGTAGGTATCTGACTCATAGCGACCCTCATGGGGTTTTCAATGGCTGGCTGTTTCGGGATTGCCTTGGGAGTGGACTGCCAGGCCCTTCTCCCATTTTTGGGGTGCTGGGAATTGAACTCAGGTCCTCAGAGACTGCAGCGCAGCGCTCTACCCACTGAGCTAAATCCCAGCCCACACGCGCAGGGCCAAATGCTCTGCTTGTAACATCCTTCAAGCACGGATGTATTATTCTTGTTTAACGGTTGGGGAAACTGGGACTCAGAGAGGGCAAGTAGTTTGCTCAAAGTCACACAGAGCCAGAGCTGGGTTGGAGCCCAGATCTACCTGATTTCAAAGCCAGCGTCCCTAACCACTTTCACACCCTGCCTCCAAGGACAAAGTACACTGGGAGGCTCAAAGATCTCCATCCATGTTGAACCTCCTTTGTGCCACTCATTCTGGCCTCGGGAACATCTGTCCTCACCTAGCCTGACCACCCTCCCATAGAGAGCCTGGACCATGGAATCCTCTCTGAGCCCCCATTCCTCCAGCCCTGGCAAACCCTGCCTAGCTGTCCCCATGCCTTCCTTCTCCTGGAATGGACTTCCTTGTCCAAAATAGCCATAGGAGTCGGGGGGTTATAGCTGTAAGGATGGAGTGTGGCCTCTTGTCCTGCCTCCCCCACCGCACATACTAGCTCCTAGCATAGGAAAGGCCTTCTGTTTGGGGGCACCTTGCATGGGCCTCTGTGCCACAGTGGGGCAAGCCAAGTCTCCCACTGACAGCTGTGTGACCCTGGGCAAGTGACACAACATCTCTGAGCCCACAGCCCCCTCCACAAAAATAGAGTCTCAAATCCCATTTTCTTCCTGCATTCCCATGATCCCTCACACACAAACAGCTCAGCACCTAGCAACTGCCAGATAAATATTACATCCTGGATTTGAACTTTGACTTTTTTCTTTTCTTTTTTCTTTTTTTTTTTTTTTGGCTTTTGACTTAGTTTTCAGATTCTTCCAGCAATGTGCTACAAGTTTCTGGGGAACAGAAACCCTGTACCCACTGCCAAATGCCCAGTGCAGTACCAGGAACGTGGCAAGGCTTAGACCTCGGTGTTGATCTGATCAACGGTTTATCTCCGGTGTTGACCTTCTTCCCCTTACTCCTCCACTCCTGGCCAGAGCCTGGGGATTTCGAAGCCTCGTGAAACTTGTTTACAGTCTCAGGCCAAATCCTTCTCAGAGTGAGGGGACCCAAGCGATGGCTTTTTATCTTTGAACCAGTGTCTACCCCTGGTTCCTCTTGTTACAATTCAAGCTGTTTTCCCACACTGGGTCCTGAGGCCTGGGAACAGCTGTTCTTCCTCCTCCGAGTGCCCAGCCCACAGCCAGAAGCGTCCCTGCTACCTTTCCGCCCCGACGGAAATGACAACTGCATTGCCTTCCTTTCCTTTGATGCAATCACGTTGCCTCGGCCAGTCCATCCCCATCAGGCCTTGTAGGGCAATGCGCTGAGCCGGGGGCCTGGGGAATTCCCAGGGACCAGCCAGACTTCCACCTCCTTCCTGCCGTCCCTTCTGCGCAGGACAGAGTGCAGCCCGGGCCCCTTCTTGGGCAGGTAAAGAGGTCGTCACCCAGTGACCAGGTGGCCCCACATGTTCCTGACTCATCGTCTGCCCTTCCCAGGCCCCGGCCCACCTAAAGGTCTCTCGTTCCCCTGTCTCCTGAGGCAGGGCCCTGTGGCCAGCCCGAGATGGCAAAGGGGCAGCTTTCTGCATGAAGGATGTCAGGGCCCAGGGCTCCCTGAGCCACCCACGAGCCTTCCTCATGGCCCCCTCCTGGAATTTTGTGCCCACGTTCTACGCCATGATCTGTGGCCTCAAGGACAGAGTGTTCTTGGTAGGGCGACCTCCCCGGCAGGACGGGATGAGGAAATGAGCGCCGTGTTTGCCCCCACGCAAGCCCTTCCATAGTGAAGGGCAGCCTGAGGCCGCCGGGTCCGCTGGTTTCTTAGCACCTCCTGGCCTGCAAACCCCATGACCCAGGTCTGGAAGCAAACCAGTAATTGCTGCAGACCTCCCCAGGGCCCCAGCTGAGTCATGGAGCTGACTCCCAGAGCAAGGATCCTTCCGTGCTCCTGCCCGGGGCAGACGTCCTCTTCGTTCGCCCTCATAGGCGGTGCGCTCCCCCCCTGGCATTTCCCACCTTGGTTGCAGGCTCTAGAGGTGCAGCGAGAGTGGGCCGTGGCACCAGGTTTGGTCGCTCTGCAGCCTCCGGCAAGCACGTGAGCCTGAACCTGTTTCCCCCTCTGTAGAGTGGGGATGAGATGTTTGCTTCAAGGGACACGTGTGAGAGTCAGGGAAGGGAACAGACGTGAAACCCGAATGTCATCGCCATCCTCCTGCTCTGGGGCTAAGGAGCCTGGTGATGTCATCGTCTCAGACCCATGGAGAAGCATGTGTTGGGGGTGACCTGGAAGGGAAACCCTGTCATTGCATGTTTTCCAGAGGAGAGAGCAGACACGTAGCCTGTGCAACCTGCCAAGGCGGCCCAGGTGGACAGGATGGCACTGGGGGAGCTGCCCACCATTGGGTCACGGCTCAGATGTGCAGTCACTGATCCCCCTATTACTAGTGGGTTGCCGTCCCTGAGATTCCACACAGGGGCTGTTGCCTCCTCTGTCCCTCTGCTCCACCTGGGGTCTCTTTAGCCCAGGGTCACCCAGGCACCTCCGGAGAGCTTTTCCTCCTAGGATGAACATCCGGCACCCTCCTCAGTTACTAGAAGAGCCTGTCCTCCAGGGACACGTGGGGGTGCCATGGGGCTCTGTGAGGGCAGCGTGGAGGGCATGTGTATGCTACAGGATGCGACTTCGCATTGACCACCTTCCACCCCTGTTTCTAGGTTCCTTTTTCTCCCCATCCCCAAACCTCCAGGCACTTCTCAGTGTGCCTCATGGGGCCCCTGCCTTCTGAGGGCCCAGACTTCTAACCCAGCCTGGCTGCCTCCTCTCTCCTCCACGTCCCCCAACTGCAGGCCATCCTCAGCCTCTCAGGCCTGGGGATTCTCATTCATCCAGCCCTTAATCCCCAGGCCTTCTCATGGTCTCATCTTCCAGGGAACTTCCAGCCACCTGGGCCCACCCACTATCTGCCATTGCAGCCAGGCCTCCAAAGGGCTTCTTCAAGATTCTTTGGCCCTGTGCCTGATATTCAGCAGACTCAAGTGAGGATAGCGACATTAGCATAAGAAAATTCTTCCTCACATTAAATAGCAATGAGCCTTTTATACAATTTGTTGTTGTTGTTAGGTGCCATTAAGCCGCTATCTGGCTCATAGCGACCCTACATACAACAGGTAGGCGAAACACTTTGTCAGTTCTTCTCTGCTGTTCATAGGGTTTTCAATGGTGGATTGATTTTTCGAGTGGGTTGCTAGGTCCTTCTCCCAAGCCTACAGCACCCGGTGTTCCCAGGCAGTCTCCCACCTAAGTACTAACCAGGCCCAACCCTGCTTAGCTTCCAAGATCTGACGGGATCGGATGCCACAGTGCTACGGCTGTTGGCTTTTATACAATAGCAATCCTAAAATATGAAAAGGCACAGACCTGGAAATGATCTTGCCCAGAATTTCTCAATGAGGCACAATTGGCACTCAGTGTGTGCAACCATCCCATCCATTGCACGACACCTAGAATCCCTTCCTTTGCAACACTAAATGCCAGTGAGGCAGATCAGTGGGATCCACCTCCCCTTGGGGTGCTGGGTATGCAGTATTGGTGTTGTGTATTGTTAAGACCCTGTTGAAATCAATATTAGTGTTAATGATAAGGGTTTTTTTTTTTTTCATTCTTCCTATAAAATGCTCCTTCTGCTGCTTATTTTCCTGCAAGGAAGTACAGATGTTGGGGAATGGGGTGATCTGACTCCCTTAATATACTGTGATTGGTGCAAACACAAACCTTCATTTGCATAAGTGGTTTCTGTGATTGGTGCAAACTCCCCTTCTCTAGCTATATAATAAGCAGGCTGTTCAGGTCATTTAAGGAGCTGGCCAGGAGACACCTTCTTGTGCTGCTCCCCAGTATTACAACATTAGGCCCAGTAAAAGGCTCTTCTGTGGTAATTACTGTCTACTTTTAGTAGGGCAGGCTGAGCTGGTAACAGGAAGAAAGAAGCAGTGGAGATAGCAGAACAGTGGTGACGGCAGCAGCAAGGGATGGCAGAGACAATGGAGCAGCAGTGGCAGCAACAACAGAGCAGCCAGAACACCAAGCTGCAGAAGCAGTGGAGCAGCTGGCTGCTGGACAACAGAAGAAGAGGTGAGGCTGCAAGACTAGTGGCTGGCAGCAGGAGAAGCAATGGCAGCAACAGCAGGGCTGCAATAGCTGCCTCCTAAATGACAGCAAAAGCCTGCAGCTGTAGCCCTGTGGCATCTGATCCCGTCACGTCTTGGAAGCTAAGCAGGGTCTGGCCTGGTTAGTACTTGGATGGGAGACCGCCTGGGAACACCAGGTGCTGTAGGCTTGGGAGACGGACCTGGCAACCCCCTCCCAAAAATCAATCCGCCATTGAAAACTCTATGAACAGCAGAGAAGCACTGACAATAGTGTTTCTCCTGTTGTATGCAGGGTCACTATGAGTCGGATACCGACTCCACGGCACCTAACAATAACAAATGACAGCAAAAGTGATGGTGGCCATAGCAATGAGAGATAACTGCATAGTTCAAGACAGCAACCAGGACAGGAAGAAGAGAGACAGAGGAAGAGAGAGAAAAGCCTGTAAAGAGCCAGAAAAGAGAAGCCGTAGGCCCTGCTCACTGGAAGAGTTTCCTAGAGTGGTCAAGTCTTTAGGACCAAAGGCCTCAGACACCAGAGAACTGAGGAGTCCCAATACCTAGTCCACCCAGAAGCAGCAACGCCAGCTGCTGTCAAGGGCTGAGGAATCCTGATACCTGCCCCCTAGCCCTAGGAAGCTACAATGCCAGCTACTTTTGAGGGCTGAGGAACCCTAACCTCTTAGGCCTACATAAGAGCTACAACACTTGAAGGCCTAAGGAATCTCAACTTCCTTGGCCTATATAAGAACTGCAACCACAGAGGGCACCATCTGCTGCTGCTAGTCTGCTGTCACTGCTACTGTTGTCACCTGCTCAGAGGTACAGATGTTGCCAAAGACCAGTCCTTGAAGGGTTTGCCTATCCATAATTTCTATCCTTGCCTACCCATAATTTCTATCTGTATAGAACAAAATGATTCCCAGCTGATTGGTGATACCAGTAGCACTCTAACTTCATCGTTTGGGCAGCCAAAAATGTCCTCTCATATTTACAAGGTTTTCCTATCTCTCTTATACACTCATGCAGAGACTCTGAAAATACACACACACACACACACACACACACACACACACACACACACACACGCACACTGGGTGGAAACCCAATCCTCATTTTCTGCACATGAGCCCATGAGGCTCAGAGAGGCAAAAGGCTCTGCCTGAGATCACACAGCAAGTCGGGTTGGAACATGGAGCTGGGAAGATAGGGGAGAATTTGTCTCCCAGAGTGGAAGCTAAGGCTGTCCTGCCCTGAGGTTGGGAGCCTGGGGACAGAACCATCCCTTATACCCTACTCCATATTTCTGTAAACCCAATTCCCTGGATCCCCTGGCAAGGGCCAGCAGGGTACCGGGGAAAATTCCAGCACAGAAAACCTCAACCTCTCACATTTTAAGAACTCAGCGGATTCTTCCCAGTTCCCAGGAAAACAGCAGCATCGACGTCAAGTGAGGTTAACAGGGAGCCCTGCCCAGGAAAGCCTGAGCTGGCCAGACCTGGCCCTGGCAGCCACTCGATTCCTCCCCAAAGCCTGGGACCCTCAAGCCTAGCTGTGGAGATTCCTGCTGTCAGCTTCTAGATGGGGGGCCCAGGGTATAGGAAGGGGGATTTCCATAATCCCAAAGCCAAATGTACCGGCAAGCCCGTGCTTTCCAGACATGAGGACCCACCAGGCCAAGCACAGCTCCAGTTCCACCCAGAGGCCCAGCCACAGGAGATGGGTTGGGGACTGCGCAGGCTCGGGCAGGAGATGTGACTCACGACGGTACCTGCTGTGGTGCGCAGAGCATCTCCACCACCTTTGTGAAGGAACTTCCCGTGGGCCCTCTGAGGTACCCATGTCCCGGGCAAGGAGGCAGAGGCCCCGAGAGGTAGATCTGCCACTTGCCAGCTCAGTGCCCGAGGACAGGCGATCCGACCACTCCCGACTTCAGTTGCCCCTCGGGATCCTCAGGAGGGTGTGGTCAGCCTCCAGGATTTTTTTCTGGGCTGAATGAGGCAAACTTTGGTTGTGGCAGCGCCTTGCCAGCTCTCGGCACAGAAATAAACCTATGGAACCTGTAGGTGGAACAGGCTGGATGGGTGACGTAATAAAAACATGGCCTTATTTTTGTGCCTAGCCATCTCTTTTAAATGGAGCCAGTCGAGCAACTCTGGTGAAGGGCGATATTTTCGCTCAGCCCAGTGACAGTCCCTTTAAGATGCAAACACAGTCTAAGGCAAGCATGAGGATGCCCAAACCTGGGCAGAATGTTCCCCCAGAACTCGGCTGAAACATCAAAGCCCAAGGCCTTGAGCTGTGGTGAAGAAAGGCGGGGAGGGAGGCAGAGGCCCCCAGAGTCGCCCCAGGCCGCTTCTGCAGGGGTGGGGCCCCCTCTGCCTTCAGCTGTCTCTCTCAGGGGCACGTTTTGGGGTGTTGAGGCCCCTGGCCAACCAGTTTCACTCCCACCAGAGCCCCAACTCTTAGCTCACTCCAACCTCTGAAGACCCCTCCCCAGGGAGACCCTGCCTCATGAAGACCCCTCCCCTCAAAGTCTCTCTCCTTGAAGACCCCTCCCTCTTCCAGAAGGTTCTCTCCGGCAGTTTTGGCAGGACAGCAAGTCTCTCCCGAGGCCCACATCTGGCCTCAGGAAACGCTCTGGGAGAGGCTGGGACCCCCCCAGGCTCAAGGTCGCCTTTCTTGCCTGACTAGGGCACTTGAGCCTTCTCTAGTCCCCAGTATCCCTCAACCTCAGGACACTGGGGCCACGCTGTCTTTGCTAATCTCACGAATCCCCAGCGGAAGGAAGCGGCTGCCCCTCTCAGCCCTGGCCCCTAAAATCTCTCTTCAAAGGAGTGGCTCACAAACCTCCCCCTTCGCCTTCCTCGGCGTTTCCTATCCAGGCCAGGCCTTTCTATGCCACTTCCTCCTGGAATTCTGTATCCAGTGACCTAGTTCCATTGTCCACCGCCACCCATTGTCCAGACAGGCAGCTGTGGGGGCTCCAGCATCCCCTTCCCCTCCACCGTGGCTGGGAGGGCACAGGAAGGGGAGGGACAGAGGGAGGCAGGGCCTCCTTGGGAGGAAAGCATTTTTTAAGGTAGCAAGTGATAGAATTTTAAATCCTATTTTTATTATTTTTTTTCTTAAATTTCAGAGGAGGGGAGAACCCGGGCTGAACCCAGAGCCTCAAGCATGCTAAGCACACGCTGTACCACTGAGCTACACCCCCAGCCCCTAAATCATATTTTCAATCTATAAAGTAACAGGTATGCATTGTAGAAAACTCAAAAAAGCATAAAGGAAAAGTAAGGAAAATGATACATAATTCCACCCCCACAGACAAAAGCTGCAAACATTTAAAGGCTTATCTTTTGTCCACAAGCATGGGAGGAGAATTTACGAAGCTTCTGTTTTTGTTTCCACCCCTCCATTACCTCTGCCCCCCTCCTCCAAATTGCAGGATAGAGATGTAATTCACATTTTATTTGTGTCATTTCAGTGCTTGGGAGGCAGAGGCAGGAAGGACAAAAGTTTGAGGCCAGCCTGGGCTACATAGAGAGACCCTGTTTTAAAAAGAAAAAAAAAAGTCCCCATTTTAAAGTGTACAACTCAGGACCTTTTTGCACATTCACAACGTTGTATAACTATCACAGCTATCTAATCCCAGAACATTTCCGTCATCCTCAAAAGAAGCCTCATATTGATTATTAGTTGGTACCAATGCCCCCCCCCCCCATCTACTGGTCACTAATCCACTTTCTGTCACTAGCGATTTGCCTTTCTGGATGAGTTACAGAAGTGGAATGATATGATATGTGGCTGTTTGTGACCAGCTTCTTTCATTTAGCATACCGTTTTCAAGGTCCGTCCATGTTGTAGCTTGTACCAATGTTGTTGTTGTTGTTGTTAGGTACCATGGAGTCATGTCTGACTCAAAGCCACCCTTATACGGTTTTCAATGGCTGACTGTTTCGGGATTGCCTACGGAGTGGATTGCCATGTCCTTCTCCAGCATGCACCAATAGATGCCTTGATTTTTAAAAAGGAATAGGAGTATTTTTTGGTGGGGCTGAATACTGTTCCATTAAATGGATGCATCATATTTTGTTTATGCATCCATCAGTGGACCAACTTTTGAGTTGTTTCCCCTTTATACAATTTATGAATCATGCTATTGTAAATACTCACATAGAGGTTTTTGTGTGAACACATTTTCACATCTCTGAGCTATGTCCCTAGGAGTGGAATAGCTGGGTCTTATGATAATTCTATGTTCAGCTTTGCGAGGAACTGCCAGACTGTTTTCCACAATGGGCTGCACAATTTGACATTCCGACCAGCAGTGTTTGAGGGCTCCAATTTCTCCAGATCTCACCAACACCAGTTCTGTTCGCTCATTCTTTCCTTTCATTTCTTTCTTCTTTTCTTCTTTCTTTTTCTCTTACTTTGCTTCCTTCCTTCCTTCCTTCCTTCCTTCCTTCTATTCTAGCCTCCTCAGTGAGTGTGAAGAGGTATCTCATTGTTGTTTTGATTTGCATTTCCCTAATGACTAATGCTGCTAGGCATGGATATATTTTTAATTGATTTTAAGGGCCATGCACATTCTATCATAGGTTACTGTATTGTTGAATAGTCACGATGTTTATTGTCCGAATTCATTCCTTTCTTTTCTTTTCTTTTTCGTTCTTTCCTTTCTTGGGACTACAGAGATAAGCCACCACACCCAGCTGAATTCACTCTTACATGTCAGCCTTTATATATGGTAACCATCTCTGATCCAACAACATGCATTCATGCAAGAGTCATCCATGTGGCCAGGCCTTCCCTCCAGCTATCTGATGGTACTGATAGTGATTTATTAAATACTCATGCATATTAAGTCTGCTGTCAGAAAGCCTGATCAGAAATATCATGGAAAAGCCCAGGGCAGGGCTGAGGGGGCTGGATGACCCCACATTCACAGCCAGCCCCTCTGATGTCCAGGTGGACTGCTGCAGGCGTCAGAAGTCGGGGGGAGTGGGGGGAGGCCTGGTGGGGCTGAGGCCTCTCTCTGTGGGGTCTGCCCTAACTCCAGGAGAGAGTGTCAGACTCCTGCAGCATGGGGTGGGGGGTGAGGGGAAGCACCTGGTTGCTGTTGGAGCATCAGGACCCCGGAATAAGAGCTCATTTGATCCAGAGCTTGTCCTGGGAGGATCCCCAAACAATCAGGTCCTTCTTTGGGGGGACCCTGTGTGTACGTGGAGAAGCGGGGATTGAAACCAGGCGCAGAGGTGCATGCAGGGACGCAGAGAGGGAAGATCAGCTCTCAGGAAACAGGTGGAGGCCACAGGAAGCAGAAAGTGCGAGGCAGAGGGAAGAAGTCATGGAGGGAGAGGAAGAGGCGGAGCGGGTGGAGAGATCAGTCACGAAGCCCTGGAGGAGGGGCTGGAGAGGGCAAGCGCAGATCAGAGCCCCCTTTCTGCCTCTCTACCGCGCCCTCCAGACTCCGCGGGCCTGCAGCTTTGTGGAGGTTCTGGGCCCTACTTTCTCGCCTGTCCTGCTCTCTGGACAGACCCGGCAGCATCCTGTTCCTCACGCGTGCCCAGTCGTGGCAGGGAGCCGGGGAACCCCACACCAAGAGCCCCAGGCCCGGTTCGCAAGAACCAGAACGCAAGAGAAGTCTCTGCAGAGGGACAGTGCGCATCCGCAGGAGCACGGGGAGCAGCGATGGCGTCCACAGCGCTGGGGCAGTGCTCAGGTCCAGGGGCTGAGAATTCAAGACCCCGCCCCGGACCAGTGTTCCACCTGGTGCCAATGCCGTGTCTTCCCTGGGCCTCAGTTTTACCATCTACAAAAGAGGGCGATTTTTACATCACACTCTTGCGTGTTTAGGGGCTGGGATTTAGCTCAGTTGGTAGAGCGCTGCGCTGCAGTCTCTGAGGTCCCGAGTTCAATTCCCAGCACCACAAAAATGGGAGAAGGGCCTGGCAATCCATTCCCAAGGCAATCCGGAAACAGTCAGCCATTGAAAACCCCATGAGGGTCGCTATGAGTCGGATACCGACTTGACGGCACCTAACAACAACAACAACAACAACTAGCGTGTTTGGTGTATCTGTGACAGGAGAGGCAAAAATCATCTTCAAAAAAACAAAACAAAACAAAACAAAACCTGGAGCTGGGCAAGGTGGCTCACCTGTAATCCCAGCAGCTCCAGAGGGAGAAGCAGGAGAATCTCAGGCCAGAGTCAGCTTGCGTGACTTAGCCAGATCTTGTCTTAAGATTTTAAAATAAAAAAGAGGCTGGGGGCACAGCTCAGTGGTACAGCACTTGCAAAAGTGTGGGCAATGGGCAGGGTTTAACCCCCTTGTTGTTGTTATTGTTAGGTGCCGTCGAGTTGAGTCTGACTCATAGTGACCCTATGTACAGCAGATGATCGAAACAATTCTTGATTCTGTGCCAGGCATACGATCTTATTTATGTTTAAGCCCACTGTTGCAGACACTGTGTCAATCCATCTGTTGGAAGGTTTTCCTTTTTTTTCGTTGACCTGCCACTCTCCCAAACATGATGTCTTTCTCCAGGCATTGATCTTTCCTGACTACATGTCCAAAATATGTAAGACACAGTCTGGCCATTCTTGCTTCCAAGGAGCACTCTGGTTGCACTTCTTCTAGGACAGATCTGTTGGTTCCTTTGGCAGTCCATGGTATATTCAATAGACATCTCCAACACCATAATTCAAAAGCATCAATTCTTCTCCCTAGTACCACATTAAAAATATGTATAACAGTAGAAACAAAAATCCAGTGGGCCAACAAATACCGTCATTTGTTGGATGAACACAACAAATGTATAAGATCATCAATACAATTTTATTTTTTAAATCTGAAATAAAAACCTTCACAAAATCAGGAGATTTGAAATCAGTGGGTCGGAGATACTGACGAATGTCCACGCTGCCCGGGGGATGAGTTCTTCTCTAAGACTCAAAGCGCCCCACACCTAAATCCCACAACATCCCAGCGTGTCGAAAGAGTCCAGGATCCTAAGAGTGCTCCAGATCCTAAGATTCCAAAGCTTCTAAAATTTCTAAGATGCCAAGGCTTCTAAAGACCCTAAACCTCTGAGCCTTCCCCACGGGGCTGCTGTGACAGCAGGTGGACAGGAGTGGCTGGACCCAGATCCCAAACGTCACCCTGGCTGGGACCTGTGGAAACGTCTATTCCCTCCACCAAAAGGGAGAATTTTAATTCCTGTCTCTCTCAGCTATAGAGGAACTGGGTGACGGGCTGCTAGCTTCTGACTTGTTAAAGGACCTGCCTGTGCTCTTTCCCTTCCCCTCGGTCCCTCCCTACAGTCCCGGCACCCCAAGTGCATCTCTGAGCAGAGCGGCACAGGAGGAGGAGCTGAGGCACGAAGCAGAGACTGGGTTGACCGTGAGTGCTAATTGTGGCCTTCCTGGCTCCATTCATGAACTCAATAATTTTAGCCCAGGCCTGGCTGCCTGCGGTGACATGGGGGAGGCCAAGCCATGTGTCATGTCCGAGTGATCATGGAGTCACTGCGCCCAGGCAACAAGCCCACAGAGGCCAGCTGCTGGATCCCAGGGCTGTGCCGCATCTGGGAAGAGAATATGTTCAGTAGGACAGGAAGCTTAAACCTTCTCACCCCAATAGGCCACAGGACACGGGAATGATTGTTGTTGTATCCAACTCATAGCGACACTCAGGGTTTTCAACGGCTGACTGTTTCGGGATTGCCTTGGGAGTGGATTGTCAGGTCCTTCTCCCACGTTTGCGGTGCTGGGAATTGAACTCAGGACCTCAGAGACTGCAGCGCAGCGCTCTACCAATTGAGTTAAATCCCAGCCCCACGGGAATGGTAGTAGTAATTAATATGTATTAGGCGTTACCTGGTGTCAGGCACTGTGTGCTGACTTTACAGCTACTGGTTTATTTAACCCTTATTATGGAGTGCCTGCAGCCATACCACTGTGGCATCCCATTCCATCAGATCTCAGAAGCTAAGGAAGGTCAGACCTAGTTAGTAGTTGGATGGGAGACTGCCTAGGAACACCAGGTGCTGTAGGTTTGGGAGAAGGACCCGACAACCCACTTCCAAAAATCAATCTGCCATTGAAAACCCTATGAATAGCAGAGAAGCACTGACAATAGTGCTTCCACTGTTGTATGTAGGGTCACTATGAGTCGGACACCAACTTGACGACACCTAAAAACAAAAACAACATTAGGGAGTAGATGTTATTATTGTCCTCAGTTTACAGAGGAGAAAAGTTAGCTTCACCTGCTTGGGTGGGCAGGGGCCTGGAAGGCAGGCGGCCACACTCTGGGGCTCATGTTCTGACTGCAGGGTCACTTGGAATCTGGGCCACGGGTGGACAGTCCTCCACTGCCAGTAGGTCCTCCTACTTCAATTCCCAGAGCCTGGGCCACTGTCCGCCCACACAGTGCTCTGCAATTGCAGAGGACATGGGTCCCAACCTGTGTTTGGAGGTGAGAAAAGTGAAGCCCACGAGGAGACAGAAGATTAGGGAGTCATTTGCCCTACTTCCTAAGTCACGACTCTTCCTACTGAAGGATACCCTGGGACCGGATCATCTTGTCACCAGCCTGCCACCTCAGCTTATCCTTGACTCCAGAACTTGCCCTGCTCCTGGCTCCCTGCTCAGCGTGCATTTAAAGCAATAGGCCTGAACTCTGAAAGCAGAGTTGAGCCCTGCTCCTGGCTGTGTGACCTTGGGCAAATACCTCGCCTCTCTGAGGGTGTTTCCTCCTCTGGAAAATGGGCATGTTTGGGCTACTTTCATAAGGCTGTGTGTTGGGATAAATTGACTGAGAAAGAGAGAGGAGAGGCAGGCCTGTCCATCCTCTGAGCAGCCCCTGGCACTGGACCATAGCCCTCCAGGTAACCTTGGATCAGTCTCTGCCTCCCCCAGGCCTCACACACCCAATGCAGAGTGTGGGCAGGGCTTTTACAATGCTGGCCTGTGCAGGTTCTCTGTGACTCAACGAGGGCAACTCTCCCAGGGGCTTTGGGCCCCTCATGTTCACCCCCCCAGCAAGTACAAACACACAAATGCACACCCACGTTGCACTCTATTCCAGGAGGCTGCACACCCTGGGTCCTGTCTCACCCGGGGCTGCCTGTGGCCCCTGAGAGCCGCTCCCAAGTGGCCTCAGCCTGGACTCATTTGGTTTGCAAGCTTAGCTCCCCACAGGCACCACTCCCCAGGGCTGAATCCCAGTTGCAAACTTCCTGCCTAGAACATCTGACTGGCCCAAGTGGGACAAGGTGGCCAATGGGCTGGGTCATGGGCTGGGCTGAAGCAGCTTCTCCAAAAAGAGGGTGTGTTTGGAGGAAATGAGGACATCTCTACTTCAGAAACAGGTCTGCCTAGAATGTAAATTAGTTACATGGAAAAACTAGGTGTGTGTTGTTGTTGTTAGGTGCCGTCAAGTCGGTATCTGACTCATAGCGACCCTCATAGAGTTTTCAATGGCAGAGTGTTTCGGGATTGCCTTGGGAGTGGATTGCCAGGCCCTTCTCCCATTTTTGTGGGAATTGAACTCAGAACCTCAGAGACTGCAGCACAGTGCTCTACCAACTGAGCTAAATCCCAGCCCCTGGTGTGTGTATTCCTCATTTATCCAGAAAGCTACCAAGAAGCATCTGGCAGCAGGCTGGAAATTTAAAAGAAAAAGGCCGCCCCTACACCCAAATCTGGAAATAAATGTCAAGGCCTGTGCCCTTGACTCATCAGAGAATCTTCTTATGCTTCACCTACTAACTCTGCTAACATACACAATTCTAATGAATGTTGTTATTAGTTTTGCACCAAAAGGAGTCATGATGATGTGGTGAGAAGTAATTGTGACACCTTCTGAGTAAGAAATCTTTTAAAATATAAAAATAAAAACAAAACAAAACTTTTCTAAAAAGCAGGCACAAGAATTTAGCAGCTTGGAGGATGTTCAGTGGCCAAGCACAGTGACTCTCCAGTTTTGTTGTTCTTGTTAGGTGCCGTTGAGTCAGTATCTGACTCATAGCGACCCTACATACAACAGGTGAAACACTATTGTCAGTGCTTCTCTGCTGTTCATAGGGTTTTCAATGGCAGATTGATTTTGGGGAGTGGGTTGCCGGGTCCTTCTCCCAAGCCTACATCATCTGGTGTTCCCAGGTGGTCTCCCATCCAAGTACTAACCAGGCCCGACCCTGCTTAGCTTCCGAGATCTGATGGGATCGGATGCCACAGGGCTATAGCTGCAGGCTTGACCCTACAGTTTAGGAATCCGTAAAATCATCAGCCTTCACAAGTCTGTCAGCTTATTATGCTGTGAGGGCTTGTTATGCTGTGATGCTGAAAGCTATGCCACAGTATTTCAGATACAGCAGGGTCACCCATAGTGAACAAGTTTCAGCTGAGCTTCCAGACTAAGACAGACTAAGGAAAAGGACCTGGCAGCACATTCCCAAAACAATTAGCAATTGAAAACCCTATGAATAGCAGAGAAGCATTGTCAAATATAATGTTGGAAAATAAGCCCTCCAGATTGGAAGTCATTCAAAAGATGATTGGGAAGGGATACCTCCTCAAAGTAGGGTTGATCTTAATGATGGGAATGGAGTAAAACCTCCTGGATCTCCTTTTGCTGAGGTTGCACAATTCAAAATGGGAAGAAACATAACGACTGCAACAACGGGCTCAAACATAAAAAGATTGTGTGCATCACACAGTATTGGGTGGCATTTTATTCTGTTGTTCACAGAATTGCTATGAGTTGGATTTGACTGGATGGCACCCAACACCAAAGTCATTGGAGCATACAACATTTGAAGCTCTCTATGTGCCTGAACTTTACTTAAGATGGTATAAGTAGTGTTGGGGATGTAGCACAGTGGTAGAGTGTTTGCATAGCATAGGTTCAATCTCCAGCACTGGAAGAAAAGGAGGGGGGGTTAAGTATGTAACCCATCATTAAAGACACATCTATTTTTGAAAAAGAAATGTTTTAGGTTTTGAGCAGGAGAACTAGACCTCATCTGGAAAAGGCATTTTTGTGGAATAATGCACTATAAATGATGTATGACTATACAAGGGTTCATAAGCCAATCCAACAAAAATAATAAATGGCATAATTTTGAAACCAAACTCTGTAACTAGCAGCTAGAATTTCATCGTTGGAGGAATAAAGTGCTTTAGCAGTGACTTCAGTTGGATCGAGGACTTCGAGGATCCAGCCAAGAGCTTGAAAGCAGATCATTTTCAGGAGCAACGCCTAGTTCCAGCCCACCACATCATTTCACCCTCTTTCCTCAGGCGAGACCCTCACATTGGTTATGAAGAGGGAAAGGAGATTCTGCAGGAGTATAGGGTGCTCAAGCTGGACACCTTCAGGGAGGGAATTCCGAGCCCCCAGAACTATGGATCCCAAAATTTATGCACATCAAAATCACTTGAAAGTACGTAAAAATTAAGGAAGTCCGGGAGAGGAATCAGGAGTGTGTGTGTGTGTTAAACACAGTCCTGAAGTGGTTCTGATGCAGGTAGTCCATGAGAATCAGTTCTCCCCACTTTGCGGATGGGGAAATCAAGGCCCACAGAATACTAGAGCCATGGCTCATAGTCACACAGCAAGTCAGAAGCTGAGCTGGCCTCTGGCCTGCAGGGTTTCCTCTCGCCTCTTTCCGCCTGCCCACAGATGGCCTCACAGGGCAGACATTCCAAGGAGCCATGTAACAGGAAAGGGAATGTCAGCCGTGCCTGCTCCAGGGTTGCAGGGCCCCTGTGACTCCACGTTCCGCCAGACGCAGCATTTGGCGCTCAGGCAGCCAAGCTCCATGAGCCTGGTTTTTCCAGATGGGGTTGGGGATGGGATTACAAAACCCAGCATTTATTTTTATTTCCCCAGGAAAATAAATCAGCAGTTCGGGTCCAAGAAAAGTGGTCAGAGGAAGCAGTGTTGTTAGCCAGCAGGAGGTCCTGGACCCCCCTCCAGTCCCTGGAAGCTCCCCCATCCCACCCCAGCTCAGCCTGCCTTAACATCCTGAAGGTGTGTGTCATGAAGTCAGAGCCTCAGCTACGGTGCCCTTGGGGTTTGGATTCAGAACCTCTTCCAGGGCTCCGGAAGTGGAGGGCACTTTCTTCCTGGGGACAAAAGAAATTGCCCCCAGTTTCTCTTATTGCCCCCTCCTCTCCACTTTCTGAAACAGAATGGTGGTAGAATATGTGATTGCTACTGGATTCTACCAGCATCTGGGGAGGCTGCTAAACATCCCACAGGGCACAGAACAGCCCCTGGCAACAAGACCCTTTGGCCCAATACGTCAAGAGTGTTGAGACTGAAACACCCTAAACTTTGAGCACATTGGGCTGGGATTTAGCTCAGTTGGTAGAGCACCTCGCAGCAGTGTCTTAGGGTTCGATTCCCAGCACTGCAAAAATGGGAGCAAGACATGGCAATCCACTCCCAGGGGCAATCCTGAAAGCAATCGGCCATTGAAAACCCTGTGAAGGTTGCTATGAGTCAGACATGACTCGACGACTCCTAGCAACAACAACATGAGCAGGTTATCACAGATGTTGGGCATCTAGGTGGGAGTCTAGGGTTGGATACTAAATACTGCATGAGCTTGGATAAGAGCCTCAGTCTCTGGGGACCACATACTCCCACGTGCACAAAGAGGCAGCAGGAGAGGGCTCCGCTCTGCACCCCCACCACACACGCCCCTGTAATCTTGATCATTTTGGGCTCTGGAACCCAAAAGGCCAGGGACAATGGCCCTGCCTTACATCTCTGGGGTGGCTGTCACAGGGGAGGGGTCTCCTCAGCTCCCTTGAGCCCCTCCCTGAAGCGCAATGTGTAGAACTCCTGCTCCACCAGCAACGGAAAAACCATTATCTACAGATGACATCACTTTGCAACAATGCGGGGGTGGGGGTTGTGCAGCCAAGCTCCAGGGAAGGGGCGGGAAGAAAGGCTGGGAGCTGCCAAGCACCAGGACACCAGCTTTCCGCACCTCCTCGAAGCCAGTCTCAGGACAGCCCTGGGCAGGTTCACAACTTTCATCTTGGGTCCCCTAAACCCTCCAAGAGGCTGCACCTGGGCACCACCAGAAGCCTTCCCGTGGGGACAGTGCTATATCCCGTGATTCTTCGGGTGAAACCCGTCTCAGAGGGCTTCAGGCTGCAGGTGCACAAAGGGAGGCTCCCCAGGGCCAGGGAGCCCTGAGGTAGGGGCTGAGTGCAGAGGAAAGCAGCCCCCGTGCCTGACTAATGCACAAAGCAGCGGTCCTCCACCCAAGGCTTGCAGACATCCCCGCTCCTGGAGGTGGGTCACGTGGCCCATCCACTAACCCAGGCTCCTCTTGGTCTAGGGTTGGGGATGATATCCTGATCCCCCTGTTGTTGTTGTTGTTAGGTGCCATCGAGTTGGTATCCGACTCATAGCGACCCTCATGGGGTTTTCAATGGCTGACTGTTTCAGGATTGCCTTGGGAGTGGATTGCCAGGCCCTTCTCCCATTTTTGTGGTGCTGGGAATTGAACTCAGGACCTCAGAGACTGCAGCGCAGCGCTCTACCAACTGAGCTAAATCCCAGCCCTGATCCCCCTGAGTGCTAGCAAATAGCAGCCAGGGACCTGCTTTCCTGGGTGGATGTAAAGGGCCCACAGTGCTCATCTTTCCACCTGCTGGCTCTGGGGAGTGGTGGGGACCGTAAAGACCCCTCCAATGAGCAGAGGAAGCCCAGACCACCCTGGAAGGAGCCCTGGAAGGATGGCCAGGAGGCCTGGGCTGTACTTGTGGACATAAGTCTCAGCCTCAGTTTCTCCTCTGGACAATAAGAGATTTGGTCCAAAGAGTCGGTTGGGGGAGTCTATCAGCAGTAGCATTTGGTGGCTTTAGGAAAGACAAGTGGCAGTTAGAGTCTTACATGGTGGCAGAGCTCAGAAGAGTTGCTGTCCTTAGCAGGATGGCATTGCCCTCCTGAGCCCTCATCCCTGCTAAGAGCAGAAACATCGCGCATGCCCACCTGGTTCAGCATGGGAGGGGAACGATGGCCACGCCCACAGGAGGGGCGGGACCTTGGCCGGAAGAGATTTCGACACCCTCTTCCCAGCGCAGAGCATTGCTGCCGCAGGTGGGATTGTCCAATCGTTAGAACACTGCGGCTGGCAGCACCTAGACCTGAGCCCAACCTTGGCTCAACAACCACCGTGCTGTGCCAAACTTCACTCTCTGCTTTCTCAACTCTGAAATGGAGTGAGCAACAGCCACCCCTTCCATGAGTTGTCCTAGTCCCCCACTACCCTACATTCATTCCACCCCATATCCCCCTGCCCTGCTGACCACACCCAGGAGGTGGCCAGGGAAGGCAGCCCCTCCTTCTGCTGGGCCCTACTGCTGCCTGTGGCTGCGTCCCTCTCCCAGAGTCCCTAGTGCTGTCTGCAGCCCCTATCCGATAGACCCTGCTCTGCAAGGCTGGTGCCCTGTGCCTGCCTCTTGTTCCCTCGGGTCTGAGGGGGGCACAGCTTCCTGCTGTTTGGGGTCTCTCTCTGGTGCTGTGTGGTCCCTTGTGGACGCCTTCACCTTGGTAAAAAGTCTCTTCATTACTTCTCCAGAGATGACTTACAGGTGCTCATCAAGCATGTGAGAAGATGCCGAACATTGTTTATCATTATTGTTTTTGTTGTTGCTCTTAGGTGCCATCGAGTCAAGTCCGACTCATAGCAACCCTATGTACAAAAGAACGAAACACTCCCCAATGGTGTGTCATGCCCGGCACTATTGTCAGTGCTTCTCTGCTATTCATGGGATTTTTAATGGCTGATTGTTTCAGGAGTGCACTGCCAGGTCCTTCTCCCAAACCTGCAGCTCCCGGTATTCCCAGGCTATCTCCCATCTGAAGATTAACCAGACCTGACTCTGCTTAGCTTCTGAGATCAGACAGGATTGGATGCCAGAGTGGTAAGGCTGTAAACTTTTAATCGTTAGAGAAATGCAAATGGAAACCATGATGAGATAGCTCTTCAAACCCATTGGGGTGGCTGCTTTTTGGAAACAGAAAACAAGAAGTGTTGGTGAGGATGTGGAGGAATTGGAACCATTGTACCCAGTGGGTGGGACTGTACAAAGTGCTATCACTATGGAAAACAGTATGGTGGGTCCTCAAATAGTTAAAAATAGAATTCCCATGTGATCCAGGCATGCCGTTTCTGGCTCTAGACCCAAAGGAACAGCAAGCAGTGTCTGGCAGACATGTAGGCACTCCCATTTCCTTGCAGCATTATTTACAACAGACAAGCTGTAGACGCAGCATAAATGTTCACTGGCAGATGGATAGAGAAAATGCGGTAATGCATACCACAGAAAATTATTCAGTCTTAACAGGGAAGGAAATCCTGTCACATGCCGTCAGGATAAACCTTGAGGACACCATGCTAAGAGAAATAAGCCAGTCACAAAGACACACACTGTGTGATTGCCTTTGTGTGAAGCACCTCATGTAGAAAGTCATAGAAAGTAGAATGTTGGTTTCTGGGGACTGGAGGAGGGCAGAATGGGGAATTGTTAAAGGGTTTCAAGTCTGTTTTGCCAGATGAGAAACTTCTGGGGGCTTGATTGTGCAACAATGTGAATATACTTAACACTACCGAACTGTATACTTAAAATGGTTAAGATGGTTTTTAAAAGTTGTACCCAATTATATATTTTAAGTATATGGCGTTTACAGTATGTCAGTTAAATCTCAATAAAGCTGCTTGTTTGGGTTTTGTAAAGTCCCTTTTTTAAACTCCTTTCAGAAAAACAGTGGTTCCCAAACTTGTCTGTGCAACAGAATTTTCTGGGAATCTTTTAAAAATTCCCAAACCCAAGCCACACCCAGGGCAATTAAACCACAAGCCCTCATGGCAGGACACAGGCACCAGGCATTTCTGATGCTCCCCAGATGATCCCAATGTGCCCACATGTTTGACACCCATGGAGTTAAATCCTCTGACTGAGCCATGTGTTTCTTGTCAAGAGTTGACAGAACTCACTACTTCTTAGGCCTATTCTGGGCATTGAAAGGAATGATAAGTGAGGAGCACTTAGTGCAGCTCCTGGTACTTTAGCTGGCCCTCAATAAAATGTAACTGAGGATGTTATTGGCATTATCGGCATTATTATTATTTCTTGGGAAGCCTCAGTGGCTGTAGGGCTCAGAGAGGCTGCAAAGGGAGGTAAGAAGGGGCATCAGGACAAAGTGCAAGTAAGACAGGTATATTAGCTGTCATAGCTGTAGTTTGTCCCCAAATTTATGGGGAAGAGATATTCATTGGGGCTCACAGTTAGAGGACTCCGTTCATAATGGCAGTGGGGTAGGTGTGGCAGTGGCAGGCGGCAGAGCCTCTGGTACATCTTTGCAAGTAGGAAGCAGAGAGAGCAAGGTGGGCGGTGGGTCTGGGATAAAAACCTCTAAGGCCCACCCCTGGGGCTCAGATTTAACTCAGTTGGTAGAGCACCGCTCTGCAGTCTCTGGGGTCCCAAGTTCAATTCCCAGCACTGCAAAAATGGGAGAAGGATGTGGCAGTCCACTCTCGAGGCAATCCTGAAACAGCCATTAAAAACCCTTTGAGGGTCGCTAGGAGTCGGACACAACTTGACGGCACCTAACAACAACAACAACAAGGCCCACCCCCGGTGACATCACTTCCAAAGACCTAAGACGCACCTCTACAGTTCCATGACCTCCACCCAAAACAGCACCACCAGCTGGGGACCAAAGGTTAAAGCACATGACCTAGGGGGGACACTATAATGACCCCATGACAAGAGGCTTAGCAGGAAGGAGGGAACCAGGCCAAGGCAGGGAAAGGTGGGCTCTCGAGCAAGCTGGGCACCCAAAGGGCAGGCTGGGGAAGACAGCAGATCTATTGCAATGGCAGGAGGTGGCTACCTTCAGGGGCTGCTGCAGCCAAGTGGCTGGCACCACCCAGAGGCAATCACGGGGTGGCCCCAGGGCCATGTGGGAGAATCGGTCCAGGAAGCCACATGACCTGCAGCAAACACGCATAGGCCCCCTAAGGACTTGAGCTGGTCTGTCACGGAGAGGGGGCTCTGCTAATTCTTCAGGGATCCCCAACCACCCCAGCAGCCCCGCTAGCCACTCTCCAGCTTCTCTGGGCTCTTCCATCTGGAGCGCTTGCTGACACCTCTGTTTACATCTAAGCGTCTGCCCTCGTGCCTCTCCGCAGGCTGGGCTTCACTTCCTCTGGGCCAGGCCCAGCCAGGGAGACCACAGCCCACCCTTGGGCACTACGTGTGGTCGGGGAGGTGTGGACAGGCCATCCCCTGGGGGTCACATGGAGGAGCGGTGGCTCTTCAGGCCGGGAAAGGATTGTAGAGGAGGAAAGGGCACACCGGCCCAGCCTGTCTCCTCCCCAGGCCGCCCATCCATCCATGAACATTTCCTGAGCACCCACTGTGTACCGGCCAGGGCCCTGGGTGCTGGGGGGATGAAGCACCTCGCAGAGCTCCAGGCTGGCTGGAGGGAGCTGGTGTGATGAAAGGCGGCAGAGGAAGAGCAGCCCAGGCAACCAGCCGAGCAGGGCCGGTCCATCCCTGTATCAGCTGCAGCCCTGGGGAAAGGCCATTTCCTATTGCACAAGGGTCAGTTTTGTCTTCTGCAAAAAAGGCAATGGCGCCAGGGGTGCAACTCGGTGGTAGAGCACTTGCCTAGCGCACCGAGGTCCTAGGTTTGATTCCCAGCATCTCAAGAGGAAGGAGGGAAAGGTATAAGCCAGTGCCACAGAACTGTTGCTGGAGGAAATGGGGAGATGGGGAGAGAGGAGATGGGGTGAGGGTCCCTCCCACTGGGCTCCACCTCAGCTCCTCGCCCCCACCAGCATCTGCTAGATGATGGAGAGACAGCTCTCTGGGGACAGAGCTATGGTCAGAGCCCAGCCCCAGGGGGCCATGGAGCCACACATCTAGAGTCAGAGCCTGGGAGCAGGGTCCCCATGCCACCAGCCCCTGGCATGTGGGTGACAGTGGGCAGAGCCTTCCCCTCTCTGGACTCCAGCCCGGAGGCCCAGGGAAAAGCCAAGGCCCAGGGTCGCTCTCAGCAGGTGGGAAAGTAGAGGCCTAGGAAGGACACAGGCATCCACAGTGAGCAGGCAGTAGGAGGCAGGTGTCCTGACTCCTGCCCCCAGTGTCCTGTCACCTCCATGGGCTTGTGCCATGGGGAGGAACATGGTACCAAAGCCTCACAGGAAGGCACATCCCCGCATTAAGGGACTCCATAACACAGCCCTGAGCTGTGATGGGACATCTTTCCTCCCTCCCAAAACCCTCCAGGTGGTCCAGCTCTAGACAGGTCACTCCACTGCTCAAGCATTCACCATGGCTCCCCATCACCTGATGAACATCACGGCCAGTGGCCAGGGGCCTGATCTACCTCCCCAGCTGGTCTCTCTGTGTCCCCCAACCTTTGTCTTCCACTCTGGTCACTGCGCAGCACTCACTGTCTCCATCTCCAGGTCTTCATGGATCCTGGTCCTTCCTCCTAAAATACTGCCTCGTCTCCTTCCTTTAAAGCCCTTCACACGTCACCTGCTCCAGGAAGCTCTCTTGCTCCCCATATCAGACATGGCCTCTCCTTCCTCTCAGCTACCAGAGGACCCTCTCAGGCCCTGTGTATCTCCTGCACCCACCTGTCACCCCCATGAGATGAAGAGGTACCTGAGGACACAGTTTAAGCCACATCCACCATAGTATCCATGACAAGAATTAAGAAAAGAAGATCCCACCGGGCAGGGTGGCGCATGCCTGTACTCCCAGTGGCTCAGGAGACGGAGGCAAGAGGATGGCAAGTTCGAGACCAGAGGCAGTCTGCATAATTTAACAAGACCCTGCCTCAAAAAAAGTAAAAAAAAAAAAAAAAATTGGGCTGGGGTTGCAGCTCAGTGGTCCAGCACTTGCAGAGCAGGCAAGCGCAAGGCCCTGGGTTCAACCCCCAGTACCGCAAAAAAAAAAAAAAAAAAAAAAGAAGAAGAACCACCGCCACCACCGCCACCACCGCCACCACCGCCACCGCCACCGCCGCCACCGCCGCCACCGCCACTGCCGCCACCACCACCACCACCATCACCCCCCCCCAATGGCCTCTATGGCCGGTACCCACCCCAGGACAAGCACACAGGGACTATTTGGTGCCTGTTGGGAGCATGGCCAGTCTGGGTAGGAGGTGTCTGCAGGCCGAGCCAGCACTGGGCCCGCGGCGATCCGCCTGCAGCAGCTGTTCTTGTTTTCCTTCTCTCTGGGCGAAGGCTGCGGGGGCGTTCGGAGCCACAGCTGGTTTTTATTGCATGAAGGCTCAAAAAAGCTCTAACATATTTTTAGAGAGAAGGGGAAAAAATATTTTCTTCCATGACCCAAGAGGAGGGCTCGCTGCAATTTTCCGTCTGCTTGGTCCACGGGGTGGAGTTGGGGGGAATCTCTCTTCAGGGGGATCCGACGGAGCAGTAGTGTCTGAGCTCATAGACCCGGCAGAGCCTGCCCCGCCAAACACACACACACACACACACACACACACACACACACACACACACACACACCCACCCCATGTGGAGCAAGAGAGCCTCGGGCTAATTAAAGACAGTGGAGGAGCAAGGGGAGCCCCAGGTGGATCAAGCCCAAAGTCCCACCAGAAAAGAGTAACTAACCCAGGAGGTCTCCACACCCACCTTCCAGACACCTGGGCTGGGCCACATCGCTCCCAGTACCCAGATCCGCCAGACCGAGGCATGTCTGGGAGGGGAAATAAAGGACGTGTTGGCTGCGTTTTTGAAAGGCCGATTTCAACGGTCTGAAGATAGGGTAGGGATGACCGAAATCCCAACTCATTTCAAGCATTACTGAACTCAGTCGGGCTTTTGCTGAAATGTAGTTTCTCAATCAAAAGATGCTAAACTCACTGACGCTCTGATGGGGGAGTGGTGCGCGCCCACTCGCGCATGCGCGTGGATACAGGGTGGGTGCGGAACACGCAGTAGGGGCTGTGTTATGTGCTCGAGTGTTGTGTTGATGTGTCCACTGCATGTATTTGGGGTGTGATTTGTGTGGCGCATGAGTTTGCACGTGTGTCTGACATGTGCTCCGTGCACGGTGGGGTTGTGTGGGGTGTGTGTGGCGAGGGCCTGTGTGCTGTGTGTTCCATGTGGGTCATGTGCGTTTGATAAATTCACGATGCTGTAATCAGGGGCCATTCTTGGTACCAGCCCGAGGGCCATCTGGAACTGGAGGGGGGCCCCCTTGTCCTCTGCCCAGTGCATTCTCCAAAGGCCTTCTTTTCCAGATCTCAGTAAAGCTTTTGCCGAAGCTTCTGTTGAGTAAAGTATGACAGGTAGAGAAGGCGCTGGAAAGGCTAGCAGCAGTTTTCTGAGCTGTCTCCCCACCAGCCCCTGCCCCTGAGGTCAGAACACTGATTGCATCCGGAGATGCCCAGCGCTAAAATCCCCCAGCCCAAACAGCCATAGCGGCTGAAGTGCAGAGAAGCCCAGTGTCGCCTCAGGACAGAACTTAGAGCCCAGGACTTCCTCCTCCTCGTGGTGGGGCCAGCCTTCCAGGCCCTTCTGTGTCAAAGAGCCAGCCAACAAGGAAGTAAACGGCTGTGGCAACAGGGACCACAGCAATCCCAGCAATGACAATCACAGCCCAGCAAAGGCTCCTAGAGGGGGCTGTCAGGGGCCTGAGCTATTTATAAATGTGGCCATTTTCCCTCTCCGGCTCCCCCCTCAAGCAGGTATCATCATCCTGGTTTTTTGTTTTCTGTTTTGTTTTGTTTTGTTTTGTTTGCAGTACTGGGGCTTGAACCTAGGGCCTCCTGCTTGCATGCTTTGCAAGTGCTGGACCACTGAGCTGCACCCCCAGCCCATTTTTTTTACTTTTTGAGACAGGGTCTCGCTAAGTTACGCAGACTGCCTCTGGTCTCAAACTTGTGATCCTCCTGCCTCTGCCTCCTGAGTTGCTGGGATTATAGGCGTGCGCCACCATGCCTGGCTCTGTCCTGTTTCATTAGAGGAGAAAACACGCTCAGAGAGGACACAGAAGAGAAGGCAGACACCCCCCCCCCCAGCAGCCACTAGGAGCCAAGAGAACAGTGCAGAGCCAGGAGGGCAGCTCCTTGACTTTGAGTTCAGCCCGCTTGCAGGTGTGGGGGGACTAGCTCCACCAAGGGTGTTGCCTCTTCTTTCCTGTCTGCCCAGGATCAGAGGCAGGAGGCGGCAGGGCTTGGATGGAGCTGAGTATACCAAGGAAGTGGGAATGCGCTCTCCCTGCCCAATTCTCCACTTTTTCCAGGCAGCTGGGCCAGGCCAGGCACCTCTTACCTACAAACCTCCTTCTATCCCAGGCAGGGGGCCTCTAGAGCCTCATCCTTACTTCTTGGAAACTAAGGCAGCCCGCTGGAGATCATGGGAGCTTCTTGGGAACTGGGCTATTGGGGAAAACAACAACAACAACAACAACAACAACAACAACAACAAAACAAAAACAGGCATAGATTGAAGGCTCCCTGGTCCTGAAGCCTAGGCACCTCCTCGTCCCAACAGAGCTCTAACCACTCCCTCTCGGCCTGGTCGAGATGAGTGTGTAAGTCATCCGGCACGGGCCTGGCACAAGGGAAGTCCTTGGTTAGTGTGTGTCCTGTTCCCATCCCCAGCTGCCCAGGGCAGCCACGAGTCATGAGCTGGGCTTGGCGGGTCCAAAGGTCCCTCCACTCCCGGCCCCAGCAGAAGCGGCAGAGGAGAAAGAAACAACAGTTCTTGGAAAGTCACCACCGAGTCCTCCCAGGAATAGGCAGCTCTGGAGCCAGTGCCATGTGGCACCTGCACAGCCTGACCCTGGGCAGCGTGCCCTGCCCCCTCACTGCCTCAGGCCCCATGCTGTGGCCCAACTCCATGCTGACCCCTGCCCTGGCCCTGGGGACTTGTCACCAGGCATGCTACCAGGCCCTCCTTCCCTGGCTGTCCACACGGCACCCCCTGCTCAGAGCCTCTGGGCTCCCATCGCAGGCACAAACTTGGTCCTTGTACCACAGCCAGGCATCCGAGGCCCCTCCTGGTGGGCCAGGCCCCCCAAGTCTTCCTGCCCCTCTTTGCCCTGCACACCACATGCCAGCCACAGCCAGCTTCTCAGTCCCAACCAGACACCTGCTTTCCCAATCCTCGGGAGAAGCTTAATTCCATGCCTAGCACTCAGGGCACCGCTCGGCACAGTGTCGCCTGGAGCCCTCATAGACTTCCTTCCCGGGAGTGCCGTTGCCTGCCTCTGGCAATCTGTGACTCACCCTTCAAGCCCCGCAATCATCAGCACCTCCGCCAGGAAGCCCTCACTGATGTCCCCTCCAGGCCAGCATGGGTGCCTCCTTCCCAGGGGCTCTGCGTGGTGTTCCCCCTACCTTCGTGAGATGACTACAGTCCCCACCCACTGGTCCGGCACCTTCTCCCCACTGTCCTGGGTTCGTGTGGATTTGGGTGTCCGCCTGTGGCCCCAGGCATCCCCACCCCAGCACTCACAGCTGCTCTCTGCCCCAGTGGCCTGCCAGTGTCCCCTCTGAAGACACTCCAAGTCCCACACTATCCCCAAAGCCTTGCAGTGTGGCATGACCGTGGATGACAGGGTTTTCTGACATTGGGGGCTTAGTAGCAACAATCCCAATGCTGGGCACCAAACAGCTTGGCCTTCAGGGTCAGACGTGGCAACACTTGGAAATTTGCCAACCATCTTGAAGTACAACCTCTCAGCAGCTGGGGTGGGGGTGCTGACATCCAGGAAGATTCTGGAAACTCCCTCTCCCCCACAGGCATCACTCTTCTCACATTGGGGAACCAAAGCTGTCCTGAATTACATATGGCTGGCTGACTCCCCGGAAGCCCAGGGTTCCTTCTCTCCAACGTGCAAAAGTAGCTGCGTTCAGGTAGTTTAAGTGGCCATTGCTATGAGTAGAAAAGAGTCCTCCCCAAATCATTCATATCTAATTCACATCTAAGCCCAAATCATTCATATCTAATTCGTATCTAAGCCCAAATCATTCATATCTAATTCACATCTAAGCCCAAATCATTCATATCTAAGCCCAAATCATTCATATCTAATTCATATCTAAGCCCAAATCATTCATATCTAAGCCCAAATCATTCATATCTAATTCATATCTAAGCCCAAATCATTCATATCTAAGCCCAAATCATTCATATCTAAGCCCAAATCATTCATATCTAATTCATATCTAAGCCCAAATCATTCATATCTAATTCATATCTAAGCCCAAATCATTCATATCTAATTCATATCTAAGCCCAAATCATTCATACCTAATTCATATCTAAGCCCAAATCATTCATACCTAATTCATATCTAAGCCCAAATCATTCATATCTAAGCCCAAATCATTCATATCTAATTCATATCTAAGCCCAAATCATTCATATTGAAGCCCAAATCATTCATATCTAATTCGTATCTAAGCCCAAATCATTCATATCTAAGCCCAAATCATTCATATCTAAGCCCAAAGCCCCAGTTCCTGAAGATGTGACCTCTGCTGGCATGGGGCCTCTAAAGAGAGGATTGATATGAAGTGAGGAAGCCGGGCAGGCTTGGTGGTACACATCAGCAATCCCAGTGCTCGGGAGGCTGAGGCAGGAGGAGCCTGAAGTTCAAGCCAGCCTGGGCTACATAGCAAGACTATGGCTCACAAAGAAAACAAAAAGGTTAAATGAGTTTATTCAAGTGGGTCTGACTGTCCTCCAAATCCCATAGGCCTGGTATCCTTATAAGAAGGGGACATTTGGAGGAAGACAGGCACAGAGGGACCCCAGGAACACACAGGGACGTGACCATCTGCAAGACACAGAGAGAGGCCTTGGGAAAACCCCCAACCCTGCAGCCGTGCTGACCTTGGCTTTCCAGACTGCAGAGCCCCTAAGAAACAAATCCCTGTCGTGAGGGGGGGACTCGGCTGCGGCAGCCCAAGCTGACAACGGATGTCCCTGTGCGTGATGCTCACTGTGCCACCAGCTGTGTGAAGTCTGTCTCTGCCTCCACACTGTGTCATCCCTGGAGGCCACCTGGCCAGAACCTACTACACCCCAAGAGATCTGAGACCGTCCTGGGCCTACATTGTCCAAGATGAGCTGGGTTTGGTTTCATGGGCTCTTTAAGCCATCAGACGCTGGAAGGCGGGGAGACTTAACAAGGCCTGACCCCTCCTCACCACCCCCCCATCACAGCTAGGGAGCAACACCCCACCTGGTCTGTGGTTCCAAGTGCAGCTAGATACAGCCCGGAAAGAAGGCTCTGCCCAACTCTACAAGTGATTAAGCCAAGGCCCAGGGAAGGCAAATGACCCAGGTCATTGATGGTCAGAGCCATGGGGGACAGACTGAAGCCCAAAAGGTCCAGGGAGGCCTGAGAGGGCGTCTTCTGGGCTTCAGGGGCTCTGCAGCATCTACCCTCTGAAGGGACAAAAGGAGGGACTGGGTTTGAATCCTGACTGCCTCTTGCTTGCTGTGTTGGGCAAGTTGCTGGCCTCTCTGTGCTTGGGCCTCAGTTTCCCCATCTGTACAAGGCTGACAGGTATCCAAGGCCTTGCAGTACTTAACATCGCGTCTGGCCTCCAGATGGACTCAAAGGGTGGCAGTGCTGCCACTGCTGCTCATGCCTGGTCTTCCTGAATCGCTCAGCTGGCCCCACACCTGGCCCCGCAGGAAGTCTGGCAAAGAGTTCAGGACAGAGTCTTTTCCTGCGGGTCAGCAGGGAGCCAGGCCATCTCTGTCCACCCCCTCAGAGCACTGCTCCTATTCTGTCATTTGCCTTCCTCTCAGGCCTTAGAGGCCACCGGGCTCAGTGGTGGCTCTGCTCAGCCTCAATGGCTCATTGTTCTCCCCTAGGCCCAAATGGGGCCAGGCCTGCTGGGAACGAGCAACTAAAAATAGCCTGCCCCAGTGTTTGGGGTCCAGCTGCTTATCTCACTGCAGGGGTCAAGAGGTGCCCGCGCTCTTCCTGGCCACCACTCACTCTGCGCAAAGTCCAGCCTGGCCAACTCCCAGATCACCCTAACCAGAGAGCCCAAACTCACACCCACAAAATATTTAGTGGAAAAGTCAAGGTCAGTCTGATTCTCCAGGGACAGGGCCTTGGCGCGGACTTTTAGAGCTATGGAGCTCAGAGTTCAGAGATGGGGTGGGGCTCAGCCTGTAGTGAGTTGGGAAGAAGGGCCTAGAAGAACAGGCTGGAACCCACTAGGCAAGGGGTAAAGGGAAGGCATCCCAGGTGGTAGGAAGAGCAAAAGCCACACAATGAGGGGTAAGGCTGGGTGCAATAGTGAGAGGCTGTGAAAGTCCACCTGGCAGAACAGGTCTTCAAGGGCAAGATTGAGTCCATGGAGGGAAGCCCTGAATGCCAAACAAGGGTTTCCTGACCTAGGAGGCCTCACCTCACACAGGGCAGGTCCCATGGGTGTTTTCACTGGTAGCACACCCCCCCATAGGGACAACTCCCAACACCTGAGAGAACAGCTGAAGGCTTGAGAGGAGAAAGAGGAGGAGGTGGTGGAGGAGGAGAAGAAGAAGAGGAGGAGGAGGAGGAAGAAGAAGAGGAGGAGGGGGGAAGAAGAAGAAGAAGAAGAAGAAGAAGAAGAAGAAGAAGAAGAAGAGGAGGAGGAGGAGGAGGAGGAGGAGGAGGGTTGATGATGATGATGATGATGATGATTTGGAGGAGAATGAGGAGGAGGAGAAACCCTAGAGCCAGGTGTGGTGGTACACACCTATAATCCCAGCACTCTGGAGGCTGAGGCAGGAGCATCTTGAGTTTGCCTACATAGGAAGATCCTCTGTCAAGAAAAAAAAACAAAACTATACACCATTACCAAATGAAGTGTATTCCAGAAATCCAAGGTTGGTTTGATATGTGAAAAATCAGTCAATGTAATCTAGCATATTAACAAGCTAAAGAAGAAAAGTCACAGTATCATATCAATTGATAAGAAAGCATATTTGACAAAGAAAAATCATAGAATCATATCAATTGATAAAAAGAATTTAATAAAATTCAATATCCTTCATGTTAAAAACTCTCAGAAAATGAGAACTTTCTACATAAATAAACCTCTTAGAAATAGAAAATAAATTCTATATAAACAAAAAAGAGCACCTATTAAAATCTACAGTTAATACTATACTTATTGGGGAAAGACTGATGGCTAATGGGGAAATGACAGACAGATAAGAAAGAAAAAACACTGGCCATGTTTGCAGAGAACATGATTATCTACAAAGTCCCTAAGCATCTACAAACAAAAAACAAAAACAAACAAAAAACCTCTTAAAACTAAGTTCAATAAAGTCACAAGATATAAGATCAGCCAACAAAAATCTACTGTTTCTATGTGCTAGTTATGGGCATATAGAAACTGAAACCAAAAATATATCATTTTTCAATCGTTTAAAAATGAAATAAGTCCCAGTGCCTCAGGAGGTAGAGGTAGGAGGATTGTGAGTTTGAGCCCAGAGGCAGCCTGTGTAATTTAGTGAGACCTTGTCTCAAAATAAAAACCAAAAGGAAAAAAAATGAAAAAGATGTAAATCTAACAAAATACATACAGGACTTACATGATGAGTACAAAATGCTGATAAAAGAAATCAGAAGATCTAAATAAATGAAGAGACATACCATGCTCATGGGTTGGATAATCCAGTACAGCACATAGTTTGTCACAAATTGAAATATAGTCAATGAGATTACTATTAAAGTTTCAGGAAGATTTTTTTGTAGGTTAGATAAGATTACCCAAAAATTTATAAGGAAAGGCAAAGGAACTTGAATAGCTAAAATAATTTTGAAAAAAAGAGAATAAAATGGGAAGAATCATTCTAATAATTTCAAGACTTATTATGCAGAACAGTAATCAAGACTGTGTGCCACTGACAGAAGAATAGAACTATAAATCAATGGAATTGGTTAGAGAACATAGAAACAGACCAGTACAAGTATAGCTAACTGATTTTTAAAGGAGTACAAAAACAATTCAGTGACACCACTATACACCCACTAGGATGGCTATAAGAAAAAGGACATTATAAGAAGTGTTGATGAAGATGTAGAGAAATTAGAACCTGCATGCACTGCTGGTGGGAATGTGAAACGCTGTGGTTTGGCAGTGCCTCAAAAGGTTAAATGTAGAATTTGCTTATGACTAAGCACAATTCCACAGCTAAGTATACACCCAAGAGAATTGAAAACATGTCCATACAAGAAAACCATACATGAATATTCATAGCAGCATTAGTCATACTTGCCCCAAAGTAGAAACAACCAAGTGCCTATCAATGAATGGATAAGTAATATGTGGTATAGTATATAGTATAAAAATATAAAGACAATAGAATATATAAAGACAAAAGAAGAATACAAAAGAAGAAGAATATAAAGACAAAAGAAGCTAAGTACTGATGTATGCCACCATATAATGAGCCTTAAAACCATTATGCTAAGTGAAAGAAATTGGTTGCAAAAGACCACATGTTATGTGGTTCCATTTACACAGAAGTCCAGAGTAGGCAAATCTACAGAGATAGAAAGTAGACTAGTAATTTCCCAGGACTGGGAGGGTAGGATATGGGGAAGGAAATGACTTTTAGTAGATATGTAGGTTTTTTTTAGGAGGTGATGAAAAATGTTCTAAAATTGATTGTGATGGTGGTTGTACAACTCTGTGAATATGCTAAAAGATGTTAAATTGTACAACTTATATTAATACTACTAAATGTGGCTACCTCAATAAAGCTCCCCCACATGTCTGTCAGCTTGTTGTGCTGTAGGGGCTTGCGTGTTGCTGTGATGCTGAAAGCTATGCCAGCAGTATTTCAGATACCAGCAGGGCCACCCATGGTGGACAGATTTCAGCTGAGTTTCCAGACTAAGACAGACTAGGGAGAGGGACCTAGCAGCCCACTCCTGAAACAATTAGCCATTGAAAACCCTATGAATAGCAGAGAAGCACTGTCAAATATAATGCAAGAAAATGAGGCCCCCCTCTCTGCCAGACTGGAAAGTATTCAAGAAACAACTGGGGAAGAATTGCCTCCTCAAAGTAGAGTGGACCTTAATGACAGGAATGAAGTAAAGTTCTTTGGAACCTCCTTTTGTTGATGTGGCATGACTCAAATTGCAAAGAAATACAGTGACTGTGACAATGGTTCAAACATTAAAAGATCATGTGCATGGCACAGTGTTAGGTAGCATTTTGTTCTGTTGTCTATAGAGTCACCATGAGTCAGATCTGACTCGATGGCACCTAATAACAACAAAAATAAAGCTGGATTTGTTTTCTGGCAATTCAGAGGAAGGATTGTTGTTGTTAGGTGCCATTAAGTCATGTCCAATTCATAGCAGCCCTCATAGGGTTTTCAATGGCTGATTGTTTCGGGATTGCCTTGGGAGTGGATTGCCACATCCTTCTCCCATAGAGGAAGAATAGTTGTTCCAAATGGTATCAGGGCAATTGAATACCCTTATGCACAAAAAACAAAGTTCAACCTAAATGTCATATATTATATCAGAATTAGCTCAAAATGGATCACATATTTAAATGTAAAACTAACTTTTAGAAGAAAACATAAGGGGGAATTTTCAGGACCTAAGGCTTAAGGAAAAGTTCTTAGACATGATACCAAAAGTATGCTCCATGAAAGAAAAAAATGATAAATTGGAATTTATCAAAACTGAAAGCTTTTGCTTTCCAAAAGACACTTTTAGGAGAATGAGAAGAAGGAGAATGAGAAACTACAGACTGAATAAGAAAAGGAAAATAAAAATCACCTACAATCTCAAAAAAAAAATCTAAATCTGCACTTACCATTCTTGTTAGGTGCCATCATGTTGGATCCGACTCATGGTGACCCTATGTACAACAGAATGAAACACTATCCAACACTGTGCCATGCACACAATCTTTTTATGTTTGAGCCCATTGTTGCAGTCACTGTGTTTCTTCTCATTTTAAGTCGTCCACATCTGCAAAAGGAGGTTCCAGGAGCTTTACTCTGTTCCCATCGTTAAGGTCGACTCTACTTTGAGGAGGCAACTCTTCCTCAGTCATTTCTTGAACGCTTTCCAGCCTGAAGGAGCTCATTTTCTGGCTCTATATTTGGCAGTGTTTCTCTGCTATTCGTAGGGTTATCAATGGCTAATTGTTTCAGGAGCCTACAGCCATACCATCCTGGCATCCAATCTCATCAGATCTCAGAATCTAAGCAGGGTCTAGCCTGGTTAGTCCTTGGATGGGAGATTGCCTGGAATTCTGGGTCATGGTAGGCTTAGGAAAAGGACCTGGCAGCTCACTCTCAAAACAATCAGCCATTGGAAACCCTATAATAGCAAAGAAGCATTGACAATGATGCCAGGCATGGCACAGTGTCAGGTGGTGTTTCTTCTGTTGCACATAGGGTCGCAATGAGTCAGATCCAACTCCACAGCACCTACCAACAATTATTTCTGGAGTGGGATGCTAGGTCATTCTCCCTAGTCTTTCTTAGTCTGGAAGCTCAGCTGAACCCTGTCCACTATGGGTGGCCCTACTGGTATCAGGATCACAGCAATAGGAAAACCCCTACAGTACAGGAAACTGACAGACACGTTGGGGGAGGGCATTTACTGTATGACCCAGGTATTGCATTCCTGGACATTTTTGTCAGAGAAATGAAATGTCCACACAAAACTCCTCACAATTGTAGCTGCTTTGAGTGCAATAGTCAAACACTGGAAACAATCAAAATGGCCCTCAACAGGTGAATAAGGCAATTGTAGTACATCCACATCACAGAACACTACCTAGCAACAATAGAGATCTAACTGTTGATCACAACAGCTTGGAAGCATCTCAAGGACATTATGCTGGATGAAAAAAAACAATCTTTTGCCAGGCATGGTCATGCACATCTGCAATCCCAGCAACTCAGGAGGCAAAGGCAGGAGGATCGTAAGTTCGAGGCCAGAAGCAGCCTGCATAAATTAGCGAGACCCCAACTCAAGATTAAAAATAAATAAATAAAAAGGGGCTGAGGGTACAGCTCAGTGGTAAAACACTTGCAAAGTATGAGCAAGGTTCGGGGTTCAACCCCCCCCCCACCCATGCCAAAAATCTTAAGATAGAAAAGAAAAATGACAACCTCAAAGGTCATATACTGTATGATTCCATTTATAGAACATTCTCCAAATATTATATAGAGCACAAATTAGTGGTCACTTGGGGTTAGGGATGGTGGGGGATGGTGTGGCTATAAAAGGCATTGCGGGAGATCTTTGTGGTGATGTAATTGTTCTGTGGCTTCACTGTGGTAGTGGTTATACAAATCTACACATGTGATAAAATGACATCAAACCATACACACATATTGTACTGATGCCAGGTTCCATTTTTTATATTGAACTATAATTAGATAAGATGTACTCATTGGGGGGCACTAGGTGAAGGGTGCATGGGACTTCTCTATACCATCATGGTAATTTCCTAGGAGTACATAATTCTTTCAAAATTTAAAATAAAATCATGCTTCCATTGTGGTGAAAATTTGCCCTAAGGAGCAGCTGAACCTTCTCCCAGAAGGAAGGGTCACAAGAGCAGATCTAAGCCCCATCCGCAGAGGGAAGCTGCACCCACCCAACTCCTCCTAGATCAGCTGGCCCAGCTGATGTGCATGGCATGAGAAAAGAATGATGTTGTGTACCAGACTCTGACCTTGGAGTGGCTTGTTTTGCAGCTCTGTTGTATCAGGGGCTGACTGATAGATGCCGACCTCCTCTCTGCCCCACTCCACACCCCTAAGAAGACAGATGCCTATCACTGGTGACTGCCAGAAATGGCTCGCTGTCCCCCACCATCTATTGTACCCTTTCATTACCCCAGAGTAATAGAACCTCTGATTTTTATCTGGCCACATGGCTGTCTAGAGTGTGAGCTCATTTCCCAGCCTCCCTTGGAGCTCAGTGTGGCCATGTGACTCAGTTCTGGCCAATGGTGGCAAAGGAAAGCATCATGTGACAGCTTCGGTACCTTCTCTAAGAAATAACTGACATCCACTTTGCCCCCTCTTTCTTAGCCCCTTCACCCCTCTAGGATGGCGGAAGCTCAAGCAGCTGTCATGGACATGAGGCGAGAGCTACATTTTGAGGATTGCAAAGCAATCAAATAGGAATTAGGGTTCTGATCATGGAAACGCCATGCCAGCCCCGGGTTGCTGGCATCTGAGCTTCCTTTTCGTGTGAGAGATACAAGCTTCTATCTTGTGTTTTCTGTCGCTCACAGGAGGACTCAGTCTCTATACAACAGTCCTTATCTGGGCTTCTTTTCATGAGCTTCTCCTGGTGCAACCCATGTGCTCACCCATGCCTGGCCCTCCACCTGTTAATTAAATCAGTACTTACTTAGCACTTATCAGGTGTCAGGTGTTGGGATAAGGCTGGAGATACAGTGACTAGAGCTGATATGCTCTTTGTCCCCAAGGCTTTATGGTTGGAAGAGACAGAGCAATAGATGAACCCTTGTTGTTGTTATTGTTAGGTGCCGTGGAGTCAGTATCCAACTAGTAGAGACCCTGCGTACAACAGACGAAACTCTATTGTCAGTGCTTCTCTGCTGTTCATAGGGTTTTCAATGGCGGATTGATTTTTGGGAGTGGGTTACCGGGTCCATCTCCCAAGCCTACAGCACCTGGTGTTCCCAGGCGGTCTCCCATCCAAGTACTAACCAGGCCCAACCCTTCTTAGCTTTCGAGATCTTATGGGATCAGATGCCACAGGGCTGGAACACTTAATTACAACCTATGACAAGTGACAGGAAGGAAAAGTACAAGGCACTTTGTGAGAAGAGATCAGTGCCCTCTTCTAGCCAGGGGTATATCAGGGAGGCTTCTCTGAGGAGGTGACATCTACACCAAGCTGCGGAGGGCATGAGGAAAGGGAGGATAGCCTCGTACTCAACAGTCAGCCAGCCCGTCTCCTCCTGCTGATGTAACCATGGACAGGACCATCTCACTCCACCTGTTTTTATCTGAGAACTAGAGACTTAGTGCATAAAATGTGCAGATAGCATTCCCAATTGCCAGACACAGTGGCAAGCACTTTGTAGGTATGAACTCTTTTACTTATTATAACTACCTTGTAGTACAGGCACTGTTCCTATCCCTATGTAGAGATGGGTAAACTTAGGCCCAAAAAGTAAAGTGACTTGCCCAAGTTCAGATGACTAAGTGGAAGAGCTGGAAGCTCCTCAGCCTGTCTGGCTTCAGAGTCTGCTCTCAGGACACCTCGTGGCAGTGCTTATAATGTTGTAGTTGCTGTTGTTAGGTGCCATTGAGTTGGTGTCCAACTTATAATGACCCTGTGCACAACAGGTGAAACACTATTGTCAGTGTTTCTCTGCTATTCATAGGGCTTTCAATGGCTGATTGTTTTTTGGGGAGTGGGTTGCCGGATCCGTCTCTCAAGGCTACAGCACCTGGTGTTCCCAGGCGGTCTCCCATCCAAGTACTAACCAGGCCCGACCCTGCTTAGCTTCTGAGATCTGACAATCTCACGGTCTCGGACTCTCTGGTGGTCCAGCTTCAGGCATAATGCTTAGAATAGTGGCTCTTAACTCATTTCCCTCGCAGGATTGTTAGGAGCATGAAAAGAAGTACTTACTCCAGTGCCTGGTAAATGTTAAAGACTCGGTTGGTGCCAGCTATTGTCATCACTATCGCTGTCATCGCTGACTAAGAAGGAGGGGCAGGAGGGGTCCAGGTGGAGGGAAGTGAATGTGCAAAGGCCCGGAGCCCATTGCACTTGGAGACTGGAAGGCAGCCTGGCCAGGCTGCAGGCAGAGAGCTCCCAGGCTGCTTCCACGTTAACACGACACCTTACTGAGACACACTGGACCTCCCAAAGTGGGAGAGAATGGTCGGATGCTGGGGAGGGCCCGCAGGACTCGTACTGGTTTTGTGCTTTCATAGCAAAGCCCAGCAAGGACTTTGGGGACCCGGGGCTCACCTGCAGCCCTGGAATGAAAAATATAATAGTTACATAGATGAGAATAAGGCTCAGCCTCCTGAAATCCTGCCTGTCCCAGGCAGTCCAAGCTCACAAATGAGTTGCCTGCACTTGAGCTCAGATCCTGACCACTCAGGGCCGCACGCTCGGTGAGTCTGAACCCCTTGTCTGCATGAAGGACCTGATGGGAACACAGGGGCAGAAACTCTTCCTATATCAACTACACTTTTTATTTTGATCAGGGAGTTACCACTTGACTTGCCCTTGGTCAGAACTGCATCTCGCTTCTGGCTCAAGCTGATGTCCCTATATAAGCTTTGCGTTGCATGGGTGGAAATGTCACAATAGAACCTACTGAGTTGTACACTAAAAGATTACTAATAAAATATTACTGGTGTGGGGGAGGCTTTGCCTGTAAACCTCTGTATTTGGTCTCATTTCTACCATTTCTGGGCCCAAGAACATGGCCCCAGTAACAGTATTAGCTAAGAACTAATATTACCCTCTTTATAAATGTCTGCCATGTGTCTATCAGCTTGTTGTGCTGCAGGGGCTTGATGTTGCTATGATGGTGAAAGCTATGCCACCGGTATTTCAGATACCAGCAAGGTCACCCATAGTGGATAGGTTTCAGCTGAGCTTCCAGACTAACACAGACTATGGAGAAGGACCTGGTAGCCCACTCCCAAACAATTAGCCACTGAAAACCCTATGAATAGCAGAGAAGCACAGCCAAATATAGTGTTGGAGAATGAGTCCCCCAGGCTGAAGGCATTCAAGAAATGACTGGGGAAGAGTTACCTCCTCAAAGTAGAGTCAATCTTAGTGATAGGAAGGGAGTAGAGACCCTGGGACCACCATTTGCTGATGTGGCATTACTCAAAATGAGAAGAAACACAATAGCTGCAACAATGGGCTCAAACATAAAAGGATTGTGCACATGGCAGTGTTTGAGAGTGTTTCATTCTTTTGTACATAAGGTCACTATGAGTCAGGCCCAACTCGATGGCACCTAACAACAAACTTCACAAATGTGGATGCAAAGGCTCAGAGAAGTTAAGTGATTTGTCCAAGGTCACACAGTCCAAGTCTGCCAGCCTCTAAAGTACATGTTCCTGATCACTACCATCCACAGCAGAGTTGGAGCTCGTTCCTGCTGTGAGAATGCTTCAGAGGGAGAAGTCACACCATGGGAGGGGTCAGAACCAACGGCTCCTGGGGAGCAAGCACTGTGAACATTCCTGCCCACCTCACCAGTTGGTAGAGGGAAGACCGGTGAGGAACGGAACTTGCTGCCCACTGGCAGCAGAACCAGGCCCTGGAGGCTGGAGGCTGGAGGCCTCCCTGTGGTCCAGGAATGGCTGGTGTGCTGTTCATCTCTCCAGCTTCTTCCTGTCTCCCTCTCCCCGCTCCCTGTGCGAGAGGTGGAGTGAGGTGGCTGTGTGGGTTTTGCCCCACGGGCAAGAGCTGGTAAGTCACCAGCAGATAGAGGCCCCAGCCTGGCTAGAGGATGCGAGGGCAGGGTCCCAAAGGGCGTCAACCCATAGATTCAGGGCAATTGGTAAACAGACTACTCCATCCACGTGACCCCTTGGGTCCTCCGAGGAGGCAGCCACATAGCGCTCACGACTCCCATGCATCACCACGCACGACCACCCATGCCCACACCTTGATTACCAGGCCAAACACCCCTCACCTGCCCCTCAGAAGGCCTGAGACAGGAGGAGACCCTGTCTCCTTGATATCTAGACGGTGCAGCGTGCAAAGGGGGCCTCATGTGAGGTCCAAGGTCACACAGAAGGTCTGGGTTGGAACAAGTGCCTGCCAGGCTGCTACCTGATGGTATGGTAGCTGTGCTGGTGCCCAGATAGCACCCTGCAGAGCCTTTGTGGGAGCTGGGGGCCCTGCCCTTGCCCTGGAGTCACTGGTCTGTGGTAGAACCTGCCTGTGGGGTAGAAACGGCCTCCTCCTGCACAGCCTCCTTCCTTCCTTGTGGCCTCTCCCTCGGTCCCCACAGTGCGTTCCCCTGTGCCTGGCCCGGGCACAGACTTCCCCCTTGTCCCTCATCTCCCCGGAGCCTGGGAGGTGGGGTGGTTATCCCCGTTCTTCAGCTGAGAAGCCTGAGGTGAGGCACTTGTCATCCAGTCGGACTGAGAACTGAGGCAGGGCTCAGAACCGAGTCTGCCCCCATCCTACGACACCGCAGTTCCTCGACTTCCCGAGCCATGTGCCTCCCTCAAGCCGGGGAGATCTGCGTGGAACCCGCCTCTCTCCGCCAGCCTCCCGAGCTCCTGGACTCCTTGGATGGCCTCGAGGGGGACACTATTTTGGAAAGGTCGGCCTAAGGCTACCTGGGGGGCTGGGGTTTGGCTCACTTGGTGGAGCGCAGGCTCTACCACAGGCTTTGAGGCCCCCAGTTCCGTCCCCAGCACTGCAAAAATGGTAGAAGTTCGAAGCAGTCCACTCCTGAAGCAATCCCGAACAATCAGCCGTGGAAAGTTGTTAGGGTTACTATGAGTCTGAACCCGACTGAGCAGCGCTTAACAACAAGGCCACCTGGAAGTTAGGGACTTGGGTCCCAGAGCCTGCTCAGCTTGCCTCTGCCTCTGAACCTTAATTTGCTCTTTCTTAGAAAGAAAATAACCCTCAGAGCCTCCCCCCGGGGCTGCTGTGAGGCCGCATGGAGATAAGGCCTGGGCCGAGTGAGGTCCCTGCCATCTGCAAGCTGGCCCCCTTCTCCCAGCCAGCTGCCCTGAGCCCCACAGCAGCACCTTAGCCCCCTGCCCCCGTCCCCAGGAAGGGACACCAACATGGCAGGAGGCCCAGGCAGGAAGCAGGCAGGAAGGCCACGTGTCCCACAGATGTCACCGCTCTGAGCAGAGCAACAGCACACAGCAACCCCTTGGAGCCCAGGATCGTCAGCTTAAGGGCCCCGGGGGGAGATCTGAGTGCGAGGCAGGGTGGAGGGCACAAAGGGGCCTCAGAGGGGCTTCTGGAGCGAGGGGACGGGGTCCAGGGCAGGGGCAGCTGGCAGAGTGGGCCGAGGACGCCAAGGTGAAGAGCCTGGGGCAGGTGAGCGGTGCGGGGAACAGGGAGGCCCAGAAAGCGCCGCGCCTGCAGGTGGCTGCCGAGCGGGAGACCTGTGCAGGCTCTACTGGGCCCACGGGGCTCCCAGGCTTCTAAGATGTCTCAGAGGACAACGAGGTCCCTGGCGTGGAAGGGATGTGAGCAGAAACCCAGGAAGGGCTCTAAGCCCTGGGCAGAAGTTTGGCCCCGATGGTCGCTTCCTGGGTGGAGCATCCAAGGGGCCTTGGCTGCCCCCAGACAGGCCAGGAGAGCCCGTACCTCGCACGGCAGCCTGAACAGTAGCAAAGGCAGGACTCAAACCCAGGACTGTGTCGTTCTAAGGCTCCTGACTCATCCGCAAGGAGCCCAGCTGCCCTGGGCATGGGTAGTGCTGAGTCCCCTCCCACTGGCCTCTGACCGAGTGGCACTGCTGTGCCCTCTTCCTTTGCCACCCTTCCAGCTGACCTCAGCTGGTCCTTCCACGCCCAGGCTGGGCAGCAGTGCGGCATTGGCAGTCTCTGGCTCGCCCCTAGGAACAGGCTGCCTTTGCCCTCTGGCGACACTGTTCCTGGAACCACAATGCTCTGGGGTCTGAGAAGCACTGCCTGTCCGTTTGCATTGGATTAGAGTCTGGGCCAAGGGAACAGGAGAGTGGGCTTTGCCATTCGTCCCTGACCCCTAATAGTGCTGTCACTCACCACAGCTGTGTTTAAGGAGCACACACCATATATGCCAACTGCCCTGGCACCTGCACAGTCTCACTCAGCCATTGCAGCTCTGGGCTGGTGCCCACAGGCACAGGCAGAGACGAGAAAATTGAGGCAGAGACAGGTGACGTGGCTTGTTCGGAGGTTCGCAGCTAGTAGTGAATAGCACAACCAGGGGCTGAACCCCAGGGCCTGACTCCAAGGCCGGGCCTTCTACCCCCTCACTGAGCTGCTTCCCTGCCCTCCCTCTGCCTCAGTCTTCCCATCTGTGTGATGGGGAGGCACGCACCTACATGCAGGACCCCCCCACACACACACACACACACACGAGACCCACGTCAACCAGCCTGGGCTTCCAGACAAAGGAAGTGCTCTTTCCTGATAGGCAAAATTAAAAATAGGAGCTGGGTTGGATGTGCTGGCACACGCCTGTAATCCCAGCACTTGGGAGGCTGAGGTAGGAGGATCCCCATGAGTTTGAGACCAGCCTGGGCTACACAGACAGTCCCAGGCCAGCCTCAGCAACAGAGTGAGACTGTCTCAAAAAAACTAAAAAAAAAAGAAGAAGAAAAGAAAAAGAAAAGAAAGAAATGAAGGCAGAAAAAAAATAAAGAAAAAAGAAAACTAGGGACCAAGCCACTCTGCCCAGGTGAGGGCCTGCTGGGGCAGAGGATGTGCCCAAGGTACCCTGGCGGGGCCCAGGTGGGACCAGGGTAGGAGGACCCAGGCACCCTTCCAACCTCACCTCCAGTCACCCTGTGGGGAGTGCAGAGGGGTGTGAGTAATGGGAAGCAGGCAACGGGGCCTTCAGAAGCGGGAATTCCATCTGCCTGACTTTGTTCTCCTGGACTTTGGTCTCCATGGCAACTTGGGGGGTGGAAGGTGGAGGGCTTGGCCCACAGCTGAATCCCTGGGACTCAAAGAAAGAAGATGGTGAGGCTCTTCGTGGCCCTAGCTGCTCCTCCAAGAAGTTGCCACAGAGAGGCCAAGCCAGGCGGGACTCGGAAGGCCTGGCCTGTGACCCAGCTCTGCCTCTGACCATTTGGGATGGGGGACAGGAAATGGCATTACCATCCTCCCAGGGCCTCAGCTGTCAGGTCCCCAAAATCAGGCCTGAAAGAACCCTCTGAGGTGACCCAGCTCAAAATGAGGAGCATGACTCTGCTCCCCACACTTCCAGCCTTAACGAGGCCCTGGAGGCTCCAAGGAGGGAAAGAACTGCACAGTCTACTGAGCCAAATGCCTCCCTGGCTTGATGCAGGGCTGGGCCTCCAGATCCTGGAGAGAGAAGCCCAGCCCCCTCCTAGAGGAGCAGAAAAGGCTGCCCACATTTATGTCTCCCCTGCTATACACCTGGCCCCAAAGCAATGCCTTTGCATGGGCTGGCTCCCTGGATCTTCATCTCAGCACTGAGATGTCACAGCATCTTTCCACTTTGCAGGCTCAGAGTGGTGCGGTGACTTGCCAAGCTTACACAGCAAGTCAGTAGCAAGGGCAGGACTCAAACCCAGGACTATGTCGTTCTAAGGCTCAAACAGCCTTTGGAAACAGGTAAGCCGTTCTTGACTCACACTGCTTGCTTGAGCTGACCAAGGAGGGAACACAGATACCTCGGAACACAAAGACAGGGCTGGCACCCGGGAGGCCCTTCCAAAACAGGCCTCAGGGGGGCGCCATTTGCAGCAGGGCAGGAGGAGTCAGGCATAGTCAGACAGCTCACCCCTCCCTCCCAAGTGAAGCCCCCAGATCTGCAGACGGAGCAAGACCAAGGCCTTTCCCCATCCCCAGGCCCCGCCCAAGCCTCCTGCAACCCGGGAGAGGGCTCAGCCCCCAAATTCCTTGACGGCCTCCCAAGATCACCAATCTGATCCTCTCACCGTGCACAGGGCACACAAGGGGTGGCAGGAAGCAGAGTGACTGCAGAGCCCCTTGTCCTCTGCACCTCCAGGTCCCTGATGGGCAGACCTCAGCCCAGGACCCCAGGCAGAGAATAAGAACCAAGAAGATGGGCCCTAAATTTGCATCTCCTGTTGGGCAGGAGGGGGACAAAGGCACAGAGGGGAGAGATGTGCCCAGGGCTTCAGAGGAACTCTGGATCCTCCCTCCTGTCACCACCCCAGCTCCTCCTTCTGTCCAGAAGGCCTCCACAGCCTGCTGCCACCCTGCCTGAGACACCGGCCCACTCCAACTCTGCCGACCACCTCTGTACAACCTCAGGGCAGTGGAGCAGAGGAATTCGAGGGAGGTCACGTAGACAGCTGGTGACCAAGCTGGGATGCCACCCTGCAGCCAGTGGAGCACAGCAATCCAGAGTACAGGCTTCACAGCCAGTCAGGCTCAGGCTCGCCCCAGTCTCTACCTCCTGCTGCCTATGGGACCTTGGACGAGACGGTCACTGGACCTGTCTGCCCCAGTGTCCTGTGTCAATGAGGCAGCAGGCTGGGTGAGAAGGGGACGGAGCTCAGCGTAGCCCAGCACAGAGGAGGCAGCGAGAGAGCAGCTCTCCTGGCGTAATGGGGACGTGGGCCCGTAATGGGAGGCACGTGATGGCAAGAGAGGAGCAGCCACTGGGGGCGGCCCCCCACCAGCCCTCCAAGCCCCAACACCTGCAAAGGCTCCAGACCAGGAACACATGGAAAGGACCGAGAACAAGAAATGACGCAGACCTTTTATTTGCTGCAGAACTTGGCTACTATGTGGTCTGAGGGTGCCATGCTGCCCCGGAGCCCCCGAGGGACACCCCACCAGGGGGTGCCAGGTTTCTGTGGAGGTCAGGCTGCAGTGCCCCTCCAGGCCTCATGGGCCTAGAAGGCCCAGCTGCCAGCCGCTGGTCTCCGGGACCAGCAAATGCCCTGAAACTGGAAAATGGTCGCCACCTCCTCTGTGGGAGGCTTTCACAAGGCATTGGTTAAAATATTGCACTTGTAAGTTAGGAAAACTGATGGGCCGAGGGTTTCCTATTACAGGACATGAGCCAAGCATCCAGCTACTGTTTAAATAAATAAAACTCAAGGGGGGTCTGAGCTGTGGGCTGCAGTAGCCCCCCCAGGACAGCTCCTGAGCCCAGGTCGGGGCCTCCTGTCTCCTCAGCCAGCTCTTTATGGAACTTGGTCAGCGCAGAGTCTCCACATCTCCAAAGCTCGGAGCTGCAACTCCATAGCTGGCTCCGCCAGGGTCCCTGACCTGCCAGGGCCCTTGGGCCCCCTCGTACCGGGGCAGCGGGGACCCACTGGGGCTGGTCCTTCTACTCTTCCAGTGGCTTGGGCCTCTCTCAGGCCAGACCTCAAATCCAAATGTCCATCTGTCCGTCTGTCCATCCGGAGACTTGCTTGCCTCCTCTGTCATGGCGGGAGGGTAGGCAGGGGGCCCAGCTGCTCGGTATGAATGCTGAGCTGTACTCCGGGGGTCCCTAGAGCGGGGGACTCATCTTCTTCTGGTTAATGAGGTCCAGGTAGAGGTCAGAGCGGAGGAAGCGAGGGTATGAGTCCTTTTCCATGAGCCCGAAGATGCGTTTCTGCGCCAGGTCGAAGCAGCCCCGCGTCACGCTCTGCAGGTTGTCCTTGGTGTGTTCCCGCGTGTACGAGTCCAGGTTCACCTGCGGGGGCACATGGTGTCGTGATCAGGGCTGCCTGCGAGGGCTGAGCCTGGAGCCCAGGTGCTCGGCAGGCTGGGGCTGATCCAGCCTCCCAAATTTAAGCCCCTCTGCACCACATAAAAAGTTGATGCCCTCAGCCCTGAGGACCTGAGCCCTGGCACAGTCACTCATGGTCAGGGTGGCAGAGGTTACAGGGCCTGAAAACAGCCCCCCAGGGGTCAGGCTGTGCAAGTTCATGCCCCAGCGGTGCCATACCTGGGTGACCCTGAGCGAATCCCTCAAGCGCACTGTGCCTCAATTATCCCATCTGGAGGCTAGAGTGATAGCACAGTCCTCAAAGGACAATGAGAGTTAAGCACAAGGCGCTTGGCACACAGCGCCGGGCACACAGTAAGCAATCCAGAGATGTTGGCTACAAAGATCAGGCCTCTGAGATGAGGCCGTTATCATGTGTAAAATGAAGAGGATACGTCCACCTATTTTACAGGTTGTCACGAGGGTTAACCATGCAAGCAAATGCATAAGGGGCTGAGCATGTGTCTGGAACACAGCTCAGTGTTAAACAGTGCCTACATGGGGCCATTTGTATTAGGAACCAGGATCCTGTTCTTCCCTAGCCCATCTGGCCTCTAAAAGGCATTCTAGCCTATCCCTGCTCCTTACAGCTAAAGGGTCACTGGCCCACGGGGCCTACGGACCTGAGGACCCAGCCTGAAACCCTACCTCTTTGCATGCCTGGATTGCAATGAATTCAGCAAAGATCTTCTTTGCTTTGGCTGCCATCTTGGACTGTGACTTGACCTTCTTGAAGTCCTCACAAGCCAGCCAGAACTCCAAGTTTTCCTCACTGAACTCAGTGCGAAGGAAGGCCTGGAACACTTCTAACCCATCTGTGAGGAAAAGCCGGGGCCTGGGTGAGAGGCAAAGCCAGCCTGCCTGCCCTTAGGAACCCCTAGGTTACCCTCTTGGAGCCTTGAAGGGGAACATGCTGGGAGCTTAGGAAGAGTCCCCATCTCTAAGAGCCTGGAGCCCTGGGATATGGTGGCCATCCTGACATGGTCTCATTATGGGCCTTGGCCAGATCTCTCCCCTATCTGTGCCTCAGTATCCTCATCTGGAAAATAAGGATCACCATGCCACCTCTCGGAATCCTGTGGGAGAAGACGGGCTCTTGCCCATGAGGAGGCAGGCACACGGCCCAGCGTGAGCCCTCAGTACGTGGAAGTGTTTACCGTTATTCTGGGAATATGGGTCTGAGCACACAGGTCCCAACGGCCTCCAGGAGGCAGGGCCAGCTCCCGTGGATGGGGAGGGGCTGCCAGAAGCTGGCTGCAAAGCCCAGCCAAAGGTCTCACTCGCGCCCAGCCTCTCCCCAATGGCAGGAATACCTGCCTGGGCCTGGGCCAGGGCAGGCAGCCTCTCCGGGACACTCTCTGGGCCCATGTGCGGGGAAAGGAAAGAGGGTGGGAGAGAAGGCAGAGGGGAAACGGAGCAGCTGGCCCCACTCACATTTGTGAAGCAGAAGCTTCTCTAACGACTCGCTCCACTTGAGGGCTTCCTCCGAGGTGGGCCTGAGGGGTGGCGGCAAGAACATACGAGGGCTGTGAGGCTGGGGGATGTGGGGAGGTGGGGTCCGGGCGGCCCTGGGCCCAGGACCATTTCCAGCCCCCAGCTTACCCCTGCCTGGCCTTCCTCCCAGGACAGGGGTTCCCTGCGAGGGCCGCTGTTCACGGGGTACCACGCTCCCTCTGTGAAAGCCCCCATTTCCCCAGAGTGGGATTGAGTGGACAAAACCCTTCCCCCTAACCCCACCCCTCAGCCCTGCTCCCCAGGGGCCAGCAAGTGCCTGGAGGGTCCCAGGTGCCAGGCAGGACCTACTTGAATGACTTCAGCATCTTGTCTGTCTTGCCCACTGGCTGGGCCCCCGGGGATTCGTTCCGCCGCCTGAAGATGGCCAGCTTGTTCTTCATGTCCTTGGCTCTGGGGGTGAAAGCACACAAGAGGTTTGGTCAGCCTGGCAAGGTGACTCCTGCAGGTTCGGGGTGCGGGAGAGCACGGGCTGGGGCGAGGGGCACCTACTCCTTCATTGTGTGCCGCCTCTGCAGGTTCCCATTGCGTGTGAGGTACATGCCCCGGAGCATCTCTGTAGAGGCCCCCACCTGGAAGCCCCAGGATGGTCTGCACCCCTCAGGCTCCTGCCTCCCACCCCAGATCCTGGGCTGCCGATAGCAACGGTGCAGGCTGCGAGCTGAGCGCTCACTGGAATCCCGGCTGGCGAACTGGACTCCCAGGCACGAGCAAGCCAGGGCTGGGACTCAGACAGGAGGAGCCAGGAAATGGGAGGGATCAGGAAGGGGAGAGGAAAAAAGATCCCTCCTGGCCAACCCTGAGAGGGAGCCGTGAAAGGGGCATGTGTCTGCAAGGCACAGCCTCTGGGGCCGCCCCGGCAGGAAGCCAGACCCAGTTATTTGTGACCGGCCTCCTTGTTACCATGGCAGCCGAGAGACAGTGGGGGGAGAGGACAAGTCAGCAAATTGCTAGGAGGGAAAGAGGGAAGAAAGGGAGGCTCTGCCTACCAGGGTGGCAAGACAGGCTATTTTTAGCCAAGAACCATTTTTAGCCAGGCCACTCCCCCAGGAGTCAGATTTTAGCCTTCAGGAAGCTGCCTGGGAGAAAGAGGTTCCAATTTGCTCCCCTGTCCCTGGTTGCCTACACTAGGTACCTCTAGGGCAGTTCCTGCCAGTCTGAGTCATTGGCACTGACCTGTCCACCCATGATATACTGGAGACCCCAAAAGTCTTGGTAGTTTTAAGTTTGAATAACATCAGACGGACAAATCCCATAAATGTGCACAAGCCGCATTTGAAAGTTAATTATTTTATGCATATTTCGTTTTGTGATTTTTAAATAATTTTCTTCATTTTACATTTTGGTCTCCATCCTGCTGAAGATGCAAAATGTTGACTGAAACTAAAGATGAAAATGGGAAATGTGTTACCAAAATCACAAAGCTAAATCAGTGTAAAAGAGATTTAAGTAATTAAACTTTCCAGGGAGCTTGTGGCATTTATATTTCTGAAGTTATTCAACCTTAAAATGGCACCAGGACCTGTGGGCCCCCGTGTGTGATTAAGGGAAGTGGCACTGTGCCAGGTAGAGGGTGAGAGCCCTTATGAGGGCCCACCAGCCTTGGGGCCAGACCCCTGCCGCCACAGTTGTATGGCCTTTCCCAGCCCCCTTTACATCTCCAAATGTCAAGTTTCCTTGTCCGTCCGTCTGTCTGGCAGAGGTGATAACAGCACCAACCACGGGCTGTGATTGTAGGACTTGGAGAGAACCTGCGGATAACGAAGCCTTAGCACACTGCCTGGTGCAACAGAGCACGCTGAGGCCACCCCTGTCGTGGGGCAGCTACCCAGGGACAAGGTCCCTCTTCTAGCAACTTCCAAGCCAATGGGATAAGGCCAAGGAGTCCAGAGTTTAGGAACCCTCTAGGTGAGGACGGGAACCCTCAGAGAGTCCCCGGGTACAAGGAGCAAGACAGGCTGCTTCCTGGGGCACAGTGCTCCGCGCTGAGAGCCCCTTGTCAGGTCGGCCCCCAGGTGGCCAGGTGAGACACAGAAGCCCAGGGAGGGGAGAGGGGCCTGGCCTGAGTCTAGCCACGCCTTTCCCCTCCAATGCACAGATCTGAAGCGTCAGAGCCAGCAGGTGGGCCGCTGATCCCAGCTCACCCCCTTGCTGTGGGACTTGGACAAGTGATTGATCTCTGTATGCATCAGTTCACTCATTTGTAAAGGATGTTGTTGTTAGGTACCATGGAGTCGGTATCCACCTCATAGCAACCCTACATACAACAGGTGAAACACTACTGTCAGTGCTTCTCTGCTGTTCACAGGGTTTTCAATGGCAGATTGATTTTTGGGAGTCCTTTGCCAGGTCCTTCTCCCAAGCCTACAGCATCTGGTGTTTCCAGGCAGTCTCCCATCCAAGTACTAACCAGGCCTGACCCTGCTTAGCTTCCGAGATCTGACGGGATCGGATGCCACAGGGCTTCGGCTGCAGGCAAAGTAAGGATAGGGTAAATCTAAAAAGGCAATGCAAAATACAAATAATAATAAATATTAAATTAGATCATGTATGCAATGCACATAGAACAGTGCTTGGCACTTAGTTGATTATTAAATGCTCAGAGTCCTTCACTAAGCTTTTAACACTATGAGCTTCAAACATTCAGAAAATGGTACCCACCCTGAAAGGAGGCAAGAGTTGGTGGGCTGGGGCAGTTCTGGCACCCTGGATGCCTGCCTGCCGCTGCCACACACTGTACCCACTCCCAGAGGGCCATCCACAGCAGCCCTGGTGCTGCAGGACCTGCCCCCATCTGGAAAGGTGGCTGAGGATGGCTAGTGCAAGGGAGTTTTGTTCGAGCCTTTCACCTTCTCTAGAAAGTACAACTGTCCCTGGTTGTAGGGTGAGAGAAGCCTATGATTGTTGCCAGAAGTGGGAGAAGGAAGGGCAGCTACAGGACAAAGGACTCCTAGGGTAGTGGACCCCAGCCAGGGAAGAGGGTCTCAGGAGGCATCAGGGAGGACTCCTGTCCTCCTGCGCCAGGACCAATTCCTATGTAATACAGGATACTTCTGAACCTGGAGGCAAGGTGAGCTCCTAGGGGAGGTATGGCCCACAGCTTCTCCCTAATACCACCCCAGACTCCAAGGCCTCAAGCCTAGAGGGACAAGGAGACTTAAGAGTCCTCTTGTTCCTTCGCAACACACACACAGACTATATTAACTGGCACCTCTAAGAAACCTCCGAAAGTGTAAGGGAGACAGCATGGCTAGAAAGGCTTAGAGTGCATGGGACGCAGTAGCTGGGCCAGCAGCGCCCCCTCCTGGCAATGCCTGAGAAAGCATACAGGAGGTCCGCAGGAGGCGTGGAGCTCAGCCAACTGTGAGTTTGGTCCTTTTCTTGGGTTACTCAAGGGCCTAGAGGGAGCAAAGGAATTGTGCATGTAACGGCTTGGCTCAGGGGCTGGTCGTGCCAGGGCCACGTGGCTCATTGTCTCTGGTTCACTGTGGCCTCCGGGCACTGAATCAACACCTAGTTTCATTCCGAGTGAATGCTCAGGACCCACCCGAGGTCACTGCAAAGTCCCAAGATCTCACTGTTCCTTGGTGTCTCTTGTGGGGCTGTGAGTAGGGTCGGGCACAGCCCTTCTCCCCAGCTGTCCCCCGAAGGAGAGACAAGCCCCTGGGCAGAGGAGGAAGAGGGGTGCGGGGAGCCTCCCTGGGCACAAGAATGAGGACTGTGGGAATTCCCAACGTACAAGTTTTTGCTCTTTCTCTTCCGGGAGGCTTCTTCATCATCTCCAATGTCGGCCCCGCTCATCTGCAGAGAGAAGACAGACACCTTGTAGTCTGTGTGTCCAGAGGCTGCTGCCCCACTAAACAGCCACCAGCCTGCCTGGCCCCCAGTGCTCCACCCCGGCAGAACAGGTGAGGGAAGAGGACCCCACCGTGGGAATAGCCTGTCCATGGAGTGTGGTTGGCCTGGCAGAGCCTGGCCAAAGGGCTGTCCACCTGGGGCATGTGGGAGCCCGGTTTGCTGAGGAGAAACCCGAGGGCCAGTACTTGCAACAGAAGCCTCAATGCAGGCAGCACGGCAGGCAGGAGAGAGGGGTTGTGGCTGGCCTCTGCTGTGTGACTTGGCCAATCGCTGCCCCTTTCTGGGCTGCTATTCCTTAATTCCTCAAATCAGGATCATAATGATTAACTCTGGATTCTGAGGGCTAAAGGAGACCTGGGATTGGTCAGCAGTGTGTTAAGTGAATCATTACACAGCCCCGGAGCACCTCTCTTGCCTGAAAGCCTCCCAGGGCTCCCCAGTGCCCACCCGCGCCAGAGTGTCCAAACACCACCATGTGGCAGGGTCTCCCATGAGGACACAGGCAGAAACTTCCATCTTAACCCACTCCTCCGTCAGCTGTCCTCCAGTCCAGCCCTTGTTCCAGCCACTTCTTCAACTCCACCTTCAGCCAAATGGAGTGTCTCCTGCCTGTCTACCTCACCCTTGGTGTCTCTCCCACATCCTCTTCCTCCTAAGATCCAGCTTAGAGTAAGACCTAGACCAAGGCTAAGCAGTTTGGATGCCTCCTCCCCTGGGAATCCCTCTCTGACCTCTAGAACAGCGCTATGCCCCTTCCCCTGCTTCAAGGTCCCCCTCTACACCCGAAATGGCTGGTTCCAAATATGCCTCAGTGCTTGGCTCTGAGTTGCCCAAAGCCAGCCTCGGTCAGCCAGTCCTCTTTGCAGGACCAGGCACACCTTAGGTGTGCCAGAAGACAAATCTGTCAAGGGCATGAATCAATGAATGAGTGGGGGAAGGAGCCTGGGAACGAGGAGTCTTGATTCTCAGTGCTCCACTGAAGCCTGTAGCATCCCCCTGCCCCACCTCCCTCCCGTGGCCTGGCCTGTGCCCCCTGCCTAGGAGCCCCCATCCTCTTGCCCTCCAGCTCCTCCCCACCCCCGACAGTCTTCTCCACCAGCTCACTGCAGACTTCTGCCATCTAGGTGGGGCAATCCTGTCTCCAGGCCATACCTGGATGTGAGTGTCCTCCTCTGAGGGAGACCCTGGGCCAGGAGCCCAGGTTCTGCTCTAAGATGCAGAAAAACTACCATCAGAGGAGGGCTGGCCTAACCCTGTGTCCCAAGAGCAGGCAGAAGGCCACTAAGTGTGGACTCAGCTGGACTCCTCATGAGACCCACCCTGGGCCTCAGTTTCCTCATTTGTAAAATAAAGAAGATGGGCTAATAAGCCTTAAAATGCTGTGTTCTTCATTCTGGAAAGAAAGTGGCCTAATCCCAGGTGCGGCCAGGAGGGGGAGCTATTGGCTTCCGTGGAGCTCCCATCCAAGGATGGATGGGTGGATGGAGGATGGATTAATTACACCTTCTTTTATGGAGCCTGCATTATAGGCCAGACCCTAGAATGGGCATAAGCTAGCTACTGTCCCATTAATCCTCGTGGTATGTCCATACATAAACAGAGGCTCAAGGCCACTTGCTCACATAAGTGACAGGGCGGGACTGAGTGTGTCTGAAGCCAAGGCCTGTGTTTCTCCACCAGAGGATACTGGTGCCTGAATGCCTGGATGGCCCCCTGAGCACTTCCAGGGAAATACTCGGGAAAGACCGCCTCCTTCCTGAGTCCACTGCCCGGCAGAGCAGTAAACATATGTGTGGACGTGTACCCTGAGGCGCACGCCCACTCAGTGCGGAGCCAGGGCTGGGCCGAAGTCCTGCTTCCACTCATTTGGGAAAAGCTTCCCAGCCTCGCCACTTCAGTTTGTTGGTGGCAACAGAGGCATGGTCATGGTCACCCCACAGGGCGGGTAGAAGATTCCCCAGGAGGAAGCCTGGGCCCCCATGGGCAGTCTTGGAACACACGGTGCCTTCCGTGGCTCAATGACCTGTGCGTCTCTGCTGTCACCCCAGGACACACCCAGGCTGCAAGCACATGGGCCTAGCTTGGCAGTGCTTGGAGCCCCCACCTGTGGGAAAGGGCCCACTGAGCTAGGCTTCCTCCCATTCTAACCTCAGCTTCCGCACTTTATCAGCCCCACACAATGGGCCTGGGGACCACTCCCGCCAGGCCGCCGCCCCCAGCTTCTGTACTGCTGGGAAATGGGCTCTTCCTTCCACTGCTGGGAGGGGAACGTCTTCAGCAGGGACCAGGCCAAGCCCTGCGGCCTGAGAGAGGACTGGGCAGCTCTACCCTGGGAGTTGGGGCCCCAAGCGGCCAAGGAAACCAGGAACCAAGGAGGGCCTGTCACCAGGCAGGACAGAAACTGAGATGGAAAGACAGGATCTGACTCCCAGCCTGAAGGCCTCCTCAACATGCGCACTGGCTATACTGTTGGCCCCGGAAGAGACCAGAGTGGCCCTCGAGGTTTTCCCACTCTAGCTGTAGCAGAGCACATCCAGGGCTCAGCATGAAAAAGGCCTCTGGACAGGGTCACACCTCACCATCTCCTAGGCACCTTTGCTGAAAGGCAGATGGAGGCGAGCCCAGAACCACTCAACCCTCCTTGCACTCACCCAGGAATCCCCAGGGTCAGCCAGCCCCACCCAGCCACCTCCAGGGACTGAGAGCACACTGCCTCTTGCAATAATAATTACAATTCCTACTGTCATTATAACTATAATTATGGTGGTGATTAACAGTGTCGATGCTAAACAGCCTGGATTGAGCCCAGCTCAATCACGCCTTAGCTAACTGACCTCAGCTGACTCCCATCCTCTCTGTGCCTCAGTTTCTTTATTGGAGAAAGGAGGGCACCACTGGACCCACCTCACAGGGCCACTGTGAGGACAAAGTAAGTTCACAAGGGTAAGTTCTGAGCGCGGAGGATGGCGCCGGCACACAGAAGTGTTCAGTAGGCGTTAGTTACTGTGGGATTTGCTACTGTTCGCTGGGCACTGTGCTGGAGTGCGCTGGCATCTATTATCTAACTTAATCCCTGCAACAATTCCAGGAGCTACTCGCTGCTCCTTCCCCCAGCTGGGGAAACTGAACCTAGAGAAGTCTGGGAACTTGTCTGGCTCTCTGAGCCAGCAGGAGGCAGGACATCTGGGGCCTGACATCAGAGCCCAGCGGTGACTGAGGCCCCAGCAGGGCCCCAGCTGCTTTTCCTTCTCGGCCCTGGTCTGACTTCTGGGGCCACTTGGCTGTGTGTGGCTGTCAGGTGGGTCTCCCTGTGACCCGGTGGAAATGGAGGATCTAAACGTTATACTCATTTGTTTAGAAACAGGAAATAATTCTCCTTTTGGCTTTTTGAAAATAGGAGCCTTGAAAGAGTCACTCTGTCCTGCAGCTGGAGGGCATTTTAGGGGTGCTCTTGTCTGACCTTCGACCTAAGCGGAAAGCTTAGTGCAGGGGGCCAGCATCCTCCGCTGACAGCCTCTACAGACAAGCACCTGTTGGGGAGGCCGGAAGCATGGCCAAGGAAGGGTCTCCTCACTGTCAGAGGATGGCCTGTGACCCCGAGCTGAGCCACACCAGGCTGGGATGCAACTCAATGGCAGCACCTAGGGCCCAGACCCAGAATTTACCCAGTGGGGCTCCTCTGATGCCCCAGGAACTGGACAGATGGCAGGCGCAGGCCAAGCCTCTGTATCTGCTAGGCTGCACCTCTGGGGGTCTGGCAGCAGGGGGCGCCATGAGCCAACTCAGCTCCACTAGGGGCCGGATGGAAAACATGATGTGGCGGATAACCTCTTGGTCCTCACCCTCTGGGCCTCAGTCAGCCACCTAGGGGATGGCAGAGGCCAAGCAGGCCGCCTCTAGGGCTTGTGTGCTTCTAACACTCCTACTCCTGGTAGAAGCTGCTCAGGACACGTGACAACAGGATGGCAGGATGTGGACGGGGCAACACTACAACTGTGCTCCGGGGTGTGGCAGGCAGCACGCGCCCTGGGCAGCCACAGCACAGCACAGCCTGAACGGCCGGTCCAGGGCCGCGCCACACAGCAGCCTGAACGGCCGGTCCAGGGCTGCGCCAGCTCTGCCTCATCTTCCTGGGGTCTCACATCATCACAAGGTCATTGCCCTGTGCTCAGGGATGTCAGTGGGCCCGTCACGGGGCTTTTGATGGACTGCCAGACCAACTCCCTGTGACAATCCCAGGAAGACTCAGTGTCCCCATTTTATAAGTGAAAACTGGAGCTCGGGGTAAGAAGCAACTTGGCCAAGGTCTCAGAGCCAGGAAGGAGGGGGCCTTGGAGCCAAGATTTGAACCTGGATCTACATTGCTCCACAGCCTGAGCACTTCCCTCCCCTTCATCTTTTTCCAGGCACTCCCTGGCCCTAGTGGCCCATCGCTGGCCTTCCCAGGAGAGCCAGGCCCATGACAGGAAGATGGAAGTCACGGGGAAACACTCTGCCTCCCTGTCTACCAGCTCATGATCAGCATGAGCCAATGGCCCCGGATCAGCCCCTCATCGGCACGAGACACACAGGGACTGGACAGAGTGAGGTCACTGCCCAGCTCCCTCATGACTGGCCATGTGGCCTGGAACAAAAGTGCCTCCGCCCCTCCTGCGGGAACAGGACTCGCCCCACCACGCAGCGAGAGAAGGGATGTGGGGGCACTTTGTGCATGGGGGCACAGCCATCACCATGCTCGCCTGCCGTCCTCCACTTCCTCTGTCCTCCTCTTTCTGCTCAGCAACATGATGACCATTTACGGAGCACTCACCAGGCATGAAGGACCCAGCACTGCCCTAAATAAGCGCATCAGGCTACTTCACCTTCCCAGCAACCCCATGCGGAGGCATCGTCACCGCACCCGCTTCTTCAATGAGGAAACTGAGGCTCAGAGAGGGCAGGGACCTGAGCAAGGCACACTGCTAGTGAGGGATGGCACTGGGCCGGGTGCTCGTCCGGTCCAGGCTTCGGGTCCTCCTGCCCAGGATGGGTCCTAGCTGGCGCTGGAGGAAGCAGGATGAGGACGGTGAAGGACTCAAGGCCTGGCAGATGGGAAGGTGGCCACCACAGGGCTGGGGCAGCCCCGGAGGCCCCGTGCCAGCTCAGTCCCTCAAGCCCAAGAAAGGAAGTGGCAAAGGAGAATGGGGGAGGGCAGGATGCCAGGGGAATGTGGGGCACCCAAAGCAGGAAGGTGAGACAGGAGAGAGCTGGTCCAGCCCTGCTGGGCTCCCAGGTGGAAGCACCTGCCCCAAAATAGGCTCCACGTCAAGTGAGCTGGGGAAGTAGGTCGAAGTGTGCACACGAGTGTGAGTTTATCTGTATATAAATATTTGCACTGGAGCAAGGGTGGCACAGGGAACAGGACAGGAGGGAAGGTCTAGTCAGGAACAGGACTGGGAGGCCCTTGGTCCTCAGCTGCCCCCCTGAGGGGAGTGGCCAGGCCTGATCTAAGGGAGCCTGAGGCCTCTCCTGTGTAGAGCGGAGCTCCTGGCTCTCTCCTGTAGCAGCTCCCTGGAGAAGTGGCCTGTATGGTGGTGCTCAAGCTTAGGCGAGCAGCCCAATCCCCAGGGGACTTGTTTAAAATGCAGTGTCTGGGCACCGCCCCAGGAAATTCTGATTCCAGAGGCCCAGAGCTGAGGGCTAGAAGCCACACATGAATAACCCCCCCTGGTGATTCCAGAGTGCACCAAGCTCTAAGAACCACATACTCACAGATGAGGAAACTGAGCGCCAGTCCCAATTCCTTAGGGAATTAGTCCCATTTTCTGGGCTCAAAGTTCACAGCTCTTTCAGGAGGGACCCAGCCTGCCCACCTTACAGCAGAAAGTGTCTTTCCAAATGCCAGATCTGCCATATTGCTAGTGACTAAGAAGCTCAGAAGGCCTGGGAAGCCATGCCTCAACTTAGTGAAGTGTTCTGGAATCCATTAGTGATGTCTGCCATGGATTCGGAGTGAGGAATGGCAGCATATGTGCTATGTGCCTGAGCCCTGGCTACTCCCACAGGTGTCATGACAACACTTTCTACTGCTGTTGCACTTCAGGAGGAAGAGGAGAACCAGCACTCCCTGAGGGCCTGCTCTGAAATGTCAATGTCACTCATACTGTAGGACCCAACCCTCTTCTGGTCCATCCTCACCCTCCTGGGATGCAAGTGCTATCAACCTCTACTTTTCAAAGAAGCAAACCAAGGCTCCGAGGACTAGTGACTCACCCAAGGCCATGCAGTAAGGGACAGAGCCAGGCTCAACCTGGCTGGTGAGTTTCAACGCCACAGACAATCTCGTCCCCATTAGGCCATGTTCCCAGCCCACACAGATAGCTGTTTCCTCACAAACCCAGATCAGCCTGGCTAGTTCCACACCCCTGCTATAGCTCTGAGTACAGGACTTGGCACACAGTGGAAACCCATAAAAGCTTATTCATCTATTTATAAATATTTTCATGAGGCCAATAGCATAGTGATTAAAAACTCTAACCTTGGAACCAAATTCTAGTTCTGGTTCAGACAACTTATAAACTGCATAACCTGGGGCAAATTAGGTAACATTTCTATGCCACCGTTTCCTCATCTGTAAAATGGGCACAAAAATTCTATCTACTCCATAGAGCTGTTGGGAGAATTCTAATGAGTTAATGCAGTTTGCTTGGCATAATACTGGCACAGAAGAAATATGCATTTCCTTTGGTGTTGGCTGGTAGATTTCCATGGTCAGGCCTGGACTACATCTATAGCATTACTCTCTATTTCTCCAGCTACCATCTCAGATCTTTTAAACCCAAACACGCAATGTCTGGGCTAGGCCAGAGCTGCTATGTCTTCTCTGGGGACCTGAGGACAATGGAGCCATGGGAACACAGCCACTGGGGTCCTAAAGCCCCAGATTCATCTAGATTGGGCTTTCCTGCTCCCTCTAGCCTTGGTTTTTATTGTCTGCTGACCGGGCAGAGGTTCACTGGGTGGTTTTACAGAACCACGCGGGTGAGACGGGGCTACAGCACTTTCTCTGCGGCAGCTTGCCCGCCCTCCGTTCCCCTTTGCCTGCTTACCTTCCTGTGTCCTGTGAAGAAGAGGGAGAGGTGGTGCATGGAGCCACCGTTGCGGCCCAGTTCTTTCTTGAGGGTGCGGGGGGAAGGCATGGCCCAGGTGGGTGTGCTGCCCTCCCCATCCGAGCAGTGCAGGGTGGTGTCGGAGGCGAAGCAGGGCCCGCGGGCCTCCTGCAGCAAGCTGCCCTCGCTGTGTGTCCGGCGCCGCAGCGAGTTCTGCACGCGCAGCGAGAGGCCGCCCTCGGCCCCCTGGCCTGTCTCGATCATGCTGCTGCGCTTGGCCTCGCTGCGCTCCTGGAAGTTGTCGTCGCTGGTGTCGTCCTCCTCCTCCTCCTCCTCCTCCCCGTCTTCTGCCTCTTCTGCCTCCTCCTCATCTCCTGAGCTGCCCCCCTCGGCCCCTGCCTGCTGGCTGTAGGCGCTATCCAGCCGGACCTCGGGGATCACGAAGCCAGGTCCAGAGGCTGTAGGCGGGGCTATAGCGGACACTGGCAGGTCCCCAGAGCTCGTGGCCTCCTCGGCAAGGGCCTCAGCTGGCAGGGAGGCCTGGCTGGGAGACAGGTCTTGACAGGGCGGAAGGTCCTGGGCATGGGGCTCTGGGATGACAGGGAGGTCATTGCTGGGTAGACGGTCCCCGCTAGCTGCAGGTTCTTGATCAGCAGGAAGGTCCTGACAGGATGGGAGATCTGGGACTTGAGGGGGTGCCTGGCCTGGTGGTGAGTCCTTGCTCGGCTGGGCTTCCTGGCCTGGAGGGGCCTCCTGGCAGGTAGCTGAGCTTTCACTGGACGGTGATTCTGGGGCAGGAGCGGAGCCCTGTCCTGAAGCGGGGTCCTGGCTGAGGGAGAGGTCTGGTTCTGGAGGAAGCTCCTGGCCAGGATCGGGATCCTTGCTGGGTGCGGGATGCTCAGCACACAACCCCTTCCCCTCCTCCAAGGGCATCTCCCTCTTCTCATCTGCCTCTGTCTCAAACATCTGGAACCAAAAAGAAAATGAAGACAGCTCAGAAAAGGAAGCTACGAGATGCTGGGCACTGTGCATGAGCCAGCATTACAACATCTGGCCATTGCCCCAACCCTGCACCCCAAGTCAGAAAGTCCAAGTACCAGATGGAAGCCTGAGAGCCCCCTTGGCCCAGCTCTGTAAGAGCTCCACCCTGGCCTCCTGGCTTAAAAGTTCTGCCCCATTCAAAGCATGGCTGGCCACTTAGGGGGCAAGCCAGGCGTCTGGCTCCCACTGCAGGCCAGGGTCATGCCAATCGAAACTCCCTCTTGATCCACCCCATTGCTCTGTTTGGAAAGCACCATTGTCACCATTTCACAGAAAAGGAAACGGGGGTTGACATTGCCTTTGTGAGTAAAGGAGAAGCCAGGCAGATTCTGCCTTTGTAGATGAGAACCAAGCCAAGCCCCCTGGGCCAGAACAGTCACCAAGTGGCAGAATCTTGAACCTAGCCAAAGGGTCTCTCCACCAGAACCAAAGCTTAAAAAATAAAAAATCCAAGTAAATCATTCAAACAAGAATTTGCTCTGAATGTTAAGTGTCTTTGTGGAACTAGTAAACGGGAAAGAAACCAGGGCTATAAAATATTGCCCACACCTGGCCTATCCAGATGTCACAGGCACATGGAACCTCCCCAAAGGATCAGCCGCCCAGTAGTTTTTAAACTACTTGGAGGACCCACAAGGATTCAAAAATAAAAATCAAAAATAAAGCAACCTGCCACGCACACAAGCCAAGGAACCCACGGGGGTTTTGTTGGGTTCCGACAGTAGATTTCATTTGCAAAGGGGGAACCAATTCCTCTGACGAGAGTCTGAGAAGCATCTGCCAAGGGGTTGGGGCTCAGAGAACGTCTGAGTGTGTGTGGGCTTGCAGGCACACCAGGCAGCAGGTCTCAGCCTCGGCTAGGTGTCTGGCCACACTCAAGGACTTGGGACGCTGGAGCTAGAACCATACTGAGCCCAGCCTTTGTCCTTCAAAAAGCCATAGCCACCTGGAGCCAATGGAGGGGCCCACAAGTACCTTGGAAAGGTTCCGATGCACAGGAGTGCAGGCATGGGCACACACTGGCAGGGAACTGCAAGGGCAGGTACCCCAGAACCTGGTCTGGAGCTCTTGATGTAGAGACCACCAATGTCCATTTGACTGATGAGGAAACTGAGCCCCAGGGGCAGTGACCTACCCACTGCAGTACAACCGTCCGAAGACAGAGAGGCTACGCCCAAAGCAGACAAGTCTTTGGAGCCACGGGGAGGACATGACGATGAAGCCCCGGCCAGCCCTCTCAGCTGGGAGGAACTGGCCCAGCTGGGGCTCGGGACCGCGGCAGGGTGCTGCACACACGGGTCAGAGGTCACAAGGGCAGCGGAGAGCGCCCAGACCCACGTGAAAGCACAATGTGGGAAGAACCGCTGTCAGGGAGGCTGAAAGTGAAGAAGGCCCGGGCAGCAGAGAGGAAAGGGAGGCCTCAGACGCCTCTCGGATGACCTGGCCGGGGTCGCGGAGGGCACACCTGAGGCCCTGGCTCCTGGACCAGAGTCAGGTGCCACTGACCCCGTGGCCTTCCTGCCCTGGGAATTCTGCCTGCAGCTGGGAGGTGGCCACCCAGGGACCCCTCAGACCCCACAGCCTCGGGCCCTGAAGCAGCAGTGACCCCAAATCCCCATGGCATAGACAGGATCTGAGGCCAGACAGGGGACAGGGCCATACTAGAGTCAAACAGAGGGACCTTTGGGGCTTCTAGGTCCACTTGTGAAATGCGATAACGACCACGCCCAAGCGACAAACTGATATACATAGGAAGCTCTTAAGGCTATGAGGATGGTGATGGCAGTCACTGTTTTTTTTTTTTTTTTTTTTTTTTTTTTTTTTGTGGTACTGGGGGTTGATCCCGGGGCCCCACGCCTGCATGCTTTGCAAGTGCTGGACCACTGAGCTGCACCCCCAGCCCTTTTATTTTTTTTCCCTTACTTCCTGAGACAGGGTCTCGCTAAGTTACATAGACTTCCTCTGGTCTCGAACTTGCAATCCTCCTGGCTCCGCCTCCCAAGCCACTGGGATTACAGACGCGCGCCACCATGCCCAGCTAGTCACTGTGATTTTAATGATGGCCCTAGAGGGAAATTCTGGACTCCAGGACCTCAAACAGAGGCGTGTCTTCCCCATAAACCCCTACAAGCAAACTCTGCCAAACCCCCAGAGTCAAAGCCACTCATTATGATGCCAGTCCCCTGTCTCAGAACTCCTGGGAAGTCAGGGCTGGGCTCCAGCCCCATTGCACTATTCCCAGGTGGAGGGAGACCCTCTGTGGACAGGCAGGAAGACCGAGGGCCCAGCCTGGATGGTGACTCAGTGACCAGCCCGAAGCCACACTGCACAATTCAGGGGCTAGGCTGAGGTTAGAGCCCAGGCCACGTGGCCCTGTTCTTCCCAAGCCCACTTCTGATCCTAATTTCAGTCCCCAACCCACCGCCCCACCCAGCAGGGAGCATCTCTGGCAGGAAGAGCAAACCGCCCTGCAGCCAGCTCCCTGGCACCCGCCTTCCCCTGCGGCCATATCCCCAGCCTGCCTCTAAGAGTCCTGGGGGGAGACGGGAGGAAGGAGCAACGCCGTGTGACGCTCAGGGGCCTGGCACAGAGAGGGGAGAATAAGGGAGGAGCAGGACCCATGTCCCTTTCCTAGGGGGGCAGGGCCAGGCCTGTCCTGGCAAAGCACCGTAGTGCCTGTTGGCAGAGCCCGCCCAGTCCCCTCAGGGAAAGTGCAGCAAAAGGCCCTGAACCAGAAATGCAAGTCAGCCTCCCTCTGCCAGCCCAGCCCCAGACGGTGCCAAACCAAACAACACCAAGAGGGGAACTGCCATTCTGGCAGAGGCTCCTGTCCCCAGAGGGCCCTACCCCGAGGGACTGGCCAAGACACCACCCAGGACTGAAGGGTTCTCAGAGTGCCTGGCAGTTATATGTTCGGATGCCCTAGTCTGACTCTGATTTGGGGGGCTGTTTTCTAGCTGGGCAACTCTGACTGACCCTCTCTACCTCTTGGAGCCTCTGTCTCCTCGTGGGAAATGGAGCCCAGGGATATCCCATGGGACTCCCAGGCTGCGGTTCCTCTCCTCACAGCGCGTGGCCCAGGAGAAACATTTGATCTGATGGTAGCTATTCATAGTCTCAATTATTTTAGAGATGGGGGAACTGAGACCCCCAGGCAGGAAGAGAACTACCAAAAATGTTAGAAACTGATGCAGGATCATGACTCCCAGGTGTCTGGGGGCAGGGGTGGTCTGGAGGAGGGGAAGCAGGCCCGGGACACTGTCTGAAGCCCCTAGCCTGGCCCATCCCACACAGCAGATGCTTTGCAGACAAGACCCAGAGCTCATGGCTCCTTGGCACATTCTCAGGCGGGGCTTGTGAGAGCCGGGGCTGGTGTGGGTAGCGCATCTCAGCCAGCTACGTGGGCGTGGCTTGAGCAGGTGTGCCGGGGCAGCTACTGGAGACCTGAGAACCCCAGGGCCAGGAGATGGCAGGTGCCAGAAAGAACTAAGGCGGGAGAGGAGGTAAAGATGAGGGTGTGGCAGGTGCAGGAAAGAACTAAGGCAAGAGAGGAGATAAAGATAAGGACGAGGTGGCAGAATAAGTGGCAGGGGTGGACGGTCCTGTCTGCATCGAACCTGCTCAGGGCAGTGCCGTCAGGATGTCGGGGTAGGACACGCGTGCATTCACCCATTCTCCAGGCGCTGGGGTGGGTAGTGGGCCGGCAGCATGGGCCAAGTCAGACAATCAAGCAGAAAAACAGAGCTTAGACAATGGGTTGCGAGGAGCCTGCGGAGCTCTCTAATGGAGGAAGTGCAGGCCGCTGGGGACACCCACTCAGGCTGTTGTTGCAACGCGCTAGGGCAGTGAGCATGCAGCCAAGGTGCCCCAGGGGGACCAGCCCGCTCACCCAGGGCCGAGGGCTGCCTGGGCCCCACCCTCCTGAGGGGGTCTGTATCTCTCCATCCATCACTTCTTTGGCTTGGCTAGACCAGAGTTAATTCTGCCCTTGTCTCGCCTACTAGCAGCACACAGGAAATGAACCAGGCCCTCTAAATGGAGCCACTGCTTAGGGTCTAATCAAATCCTCTCCCAAATGCAATCCAGAGCTCAGAGCAGGCTGGGGAAGGGTGGCAGCTATGACGCCCAGAGTTCCTGCTCACACCAGCTGTGGCTGCTGGGCTCCAGGCTCCACTGGCTATGGGGTTTGGGGGCTGGTGGTGGTGGGCTGCTGAAAGTGACTTGCTCATTGTCGCACAGCTACTGGCGGTGGAGCCAGGACTGTTGACCCCAGAGGCAACCTGCGGCTCTCGTGCCAACGATTCATCACGTCCACCAGATGCCAGGCATAGCATCTGCCCTCAAAAACCACTTCCTGCTCTGGGAGGGGGGGACACGGGTTTGCCTCGATCTCGGAGGGGCTCTTACATGGTCAGAATTTTACAGAAAAAGCACTGGACATAAGGCCAGCAGGCCGGAGCTGGACTCTTCCCTCCCTCATTTGCTAGCTGTGGGATACCAGGCTGCCTGGTTTTCTCCACAGTGAACCAGGGTGAGGATGCCTCCTGTTCCTATTGCAGAGAGTCGAGAAAGGCCAGGAGGATGTTCTGCAGCCCGAAAACCATCTGAAAAAGGGAGAGGCCCTCCAAATCCCTGCCCAGCCTTGGATTTCTAGGCCTCGCATTCACACTGGGCTGCTCCTTCCAGTCTGGCAGCTCCAGGTCCCCAGCTTCTGGGTCCCAGGCTCCACGCTGACTTCCAAGGCCCACAGCTGCGTAGCTGACGCCCGGCTCCCTCCCTCCAGCCTCCTCCAGGTCTGGCTTCTGGACACCCAAAGGCCAGAGCCCTCACTGCTGCCTCTGCCAGCATCTCAGTGACCCTCTGAGCCAATTCTCTTCCAACCTCCAAGACAACAGGATGGGCAAAGGCCAGGAAACCAGTGGCAGCCCCAGACAGTGGTGACAGCCCTGGATACTGAGTCCTGCTTCTCCTGTCATGGCGGGAGGACCTTGGGCTTCATCTCTGTGCCTCAGTTTCTGTGGTCATAACACGGGATTAAGAACAACTCCTCATAGTGCTATTAGAGGAATGAATGCTCTAATGTTCGTCCAGAGCTTGGCACAGTGTGGCCACATAAGCCCCCAATAAATGATGGCCATGATCACTGCAGTATAGCTCGCCTTTGACCCTTCCCTCCCTGGATTTCCTCTGATGGATGCACCGAGCCCTTCTCCAATCTGTCATGGGCCACTCTGCCTACCTGCTGGGACCTGCCCCAGGGCCCTCTTATCTCAGCCCTGCACATCCCTCATGCACCCATCCCATCCCAGGCTGAAGTCATCCTCTGTACCGTCAGGTGACTGGCACCTCCCAGGCCACATGGTCAGCCCGACCTCTCTCCTGAGGCCAGATCCCAGAGGCGAGCCTTCACCCAAGCCTCCCGGAAGAGCTCTGCAGCCCAACCCTGTTCTAGGTTCTGTGGCTACAAGGAACAAGGATGGTGGGATCCTGTCCTCATAGAGCTTGCAGGCTAGACAGGAAGGGGGGACACAAACCAAGTTGTCACCCATATAAACACAGGATCAATACCAACCATGACCTGCAGTGTCACGGAGAGCAACAGGGTGCTGTGAGGGAGAAGGAAGGGGAGTGTTGGGGAGCCCTTGTCTGCAGGATGACCTGAAACTGGCATCTGCCCAGTGGCAAGGAGGGCTCACTTGGGAGGAAGTGGCCCACAAAGGCAGGCCCAGGAGCACAGGAGGGGCAGTGAGGGGACCTGGCAGGGAGCCCAGGGACAGAGATGGAGACCCCTTCTGGACACTCGGTCCACGCCAACTCTGCACTGATGCATGATCTTCCCAAGCCCTTTCCTCTTTTCAGGGTCCCTTTGTGACACCACCAGCTGTCCAAACCAGGGACCTGGATGTCATTCTCTCCTCCTTTTCCTTCACAGCTACTCTCCGTGGCCAACCACCTTCCCCCTGGGGAGGCTGTGTGTGGCGGGGAAAGAGGGCAGAGGGAAACTCTCTGTACTGTCTGCTCAATTCCCACAACTGCTCTAGAAAATAAAACTTATTGATTCTTTTTAAAAAAAGAACCTTTCCACTCTTTCCATGTCAGACACCTCCTGCCATCCCTCATCCAGATGATGCCAGGCTCCCGGTGGCAGCCTAGGTCATTCTGGTCACTCTGTGCTATGTCACGCAGGTCTTCTAGTATAAATCGGAATTTGCCACTCCTTTGCTTAAGACCCTGATGTAGTTCCCCAGTGCCTCTCAAATATGAAGTCTAAATTCTGTAGTCCTGGAAGACCCTGGGCTGTCTCTCCCTCCAGCCTCACATCTGACCACCCCCCACCTTCAGTGTTTGAGGAATGAAAGGATGGATGAATGCACAAGCCGTAGAACTTCACAGGACCATCTAGACTCACTCCAAGTGGGGCCCATGAACCAGCTGCAGTAGCTGCTATTGCAGGCAGCTTGTATAAAATACAGACTCTTGCCAGGCATGGTGGCACACACTTGTAACCCCAGCACACGGGAGGCTGAGGCAAGAGGATCACAAGTTCAAGGCCAGCCTGGGCTTCATTGTGAGACCCTGCCTCAAAAAAAAAAAAAAAAAAAAAAAAAAAAAAAGAATCTAGACTCTTAAGCCTCAGTGCACACCTACTGATCAGAATCTGCACTTTAACAAGTCCTCAGGTGCTTCATTTGTATATTAAATTTTGAAAAACACTGATCTAGACCACCAGTCTCCAACCTTTTTAAAGGCACCGGAGCCCGGCTTTGCAGAAGCAGATGGGGAGCTCAAGCAGTAATTTGGGTGATGGGGAACAGCTGTAAATACATAAGAAGCTTAGCTTGCTCACTCATCACTGTTCACCTCCCACTGCGCAGTCTGCTGTTGGTCTGTGGCCTGGGGATTGGGGATCCCTGGTCTAGTCTATTTGTTCTTAAAACAGAAATATACTACTTATTTATTTATCTACTTACTTGTTATTTATTTACTTATTTAATTTTGAAGTAATAGGGGGTTAAACCCAGGGCTTCACACATGCTAGGCAAGTGCTCTACCACTGACCTGCACCCTGAACCCCTTTTTCTTCTTTGAGACAGTGTCTCACTAAATTGTGTAGGCTGCCTCTGGCCTCAAACTTGCAATCCTCTGCCTCAGCCTCCCAAGTTACTGGGACATAGATGTGTGCCATGGCGCCTGACTCATTTTATTTCTTATTTAGGGGGTAGGCAGGGTCTGGCTTATGTTACCCAAGCTGGCCCCTGAACTCTTGAGCTCAAGTGATCCTCTGGCCTCAGCAGGCCTCCTGAGTAGCAGGGAGGGCAAGCCCCGGACACAGCTCCTGGCTGAGAGGTACACCATAGAATCCCCTGTGGAGCATTTTAAGATACCTATATCTGGGCTGGGATTTTGCTCAGTTAGTAGAGTGCTGCACTGCAGTCTCTGAGGTCCCGAGTTCAATTCCCAGCACCGCAAAAAGGGGAGAAGGACTTGGCAATCCACTCCCAAGGCAATCCTGAAACAGTCAGCTATTGAAAACCCTATAAGGGTCGCTATGAGTCAGATACCGACTCGACGGCACCTAACAACAACAACAACATATCTGGGCCTAATTACAGACTGACTGGATCGGATTCCCTAAGAGTAGGACCCAGGCATTTTTTCCCCTTTCTAACTCCAGGAAAATTCTAGGCAACAGCCTCAGGTGATGGCAAAGTGACGGAGGCCAAGAGAAGGGAGGTGATATGCCCAAGGTCATACAATGGACTCAGGATAGAATCCAGCCCAGGATCTAGCCTGGGGCCAGGGCGCGCGCACATGGCTCTGGGAGGTGGGAAGCTGAGCAGCAGCGGTGTGACCTTGGTCTGGGTTGGGGAGCTGGCAAGCCCACAGCGGGCAGGGGCCATTCACGGACCCTAGAACAGAGGCCTAACAGAGGCCAGAGGAGAGAGGGGAAGGAGGAGGAATTTCACTGTGCGCTTGAAAGCATCCCATAACACACGGGCCTGTCGGGGGCTCAGGAGGGCAGCGCACCCCAGCAGGCAGCACACTCCCCCCACAGGAAGCAGGACCAGGGCCCAGAGGAGCAGCTCACCCCAGGTCAGAAAGTCTCAGGGCAAAGCCGACACTCAGGGAAGGAGCGTCCCTCAGGAGCAAGAAGACAGGAGGACCTTCCTCCTGGCACCGTCCCCTGACCAAGCAGAAGGACACGCCCTTTGTCACCTGCTAGCGATCTCACCCTCCCAGACACCTTGCTTTTCACCTCATGGGGCAGGCAGCTCCCAAGGTCTGCGTTCCAGGACCGCGCCCCCTCTCACTGCCCTGTCCCTTGGGTCTCAGAACTGCTTCAACAGTGGAGAAAGGGGGCACGCAATCTCTGTCCCCCACACCCGGGCCCCTTCCACATCTCTAGCTCCCCACTCTGAAAGGAAGGGAGGTGACAGCAGGGCTCCCCAGTCTTTTCCTGTGCCAAGGTGACAGATGCCTGTCTGAAGGAGAGCTCTAGGCCCCAGCCCAGCCCCAGGCACTGTGCTCAGGAACCAGGTCATCCTGGGCTCCACCATCACCCCCTCTCCCTACCCGGCACCCCTTCTCCGATGGCTCTGCATGCACACTGTCTTATTTTCCCAATACCTCTGCTTGATCAAGTCCACTTCTCCTGTCCTTCCCCCGCGTTGGATCCTCCCTCACATGCCCCAGTTGGAGGGCTCTCGGCTCCCCTGCCAGTGCCCAGCCTGCCCTGCCTCTTGGCCTGGTGTGGGCCCTGCTTTGGCTTATCAGGAATATGCCCCTGGCTTACCTAACCCCTCACCCCACAGAGTTACTCAGCAAATTCCTACAGCGCCCAGCCACGTGCCAAGGCCTATGCCAGGCACAGGAGCCAAACAGCAGCAAGACCGTTCCTGCCCTGAAGGCTCCAAATCCGTGGGGGAGAGACTGGGGTAAAGAGCCAGCTCAACCTTGCTATCAACCCTGCTCCGCCAGGAGTTAGGGAAGACCAGAGGCAGAGGAAAGACTAGCCTGGCTCGGAGGAGGGAATGGGGAAAGGATGGGACAGGACACTCTGAGCTGCAGCTGGGGACAGCGTGGCACACTCAGGGGATACAGTGGTTCCATGGGACACGGCATGGCTATACTAAGGAATTTGGGCCTTACCCTGAAGTAGTGTTTGGGTCATAGGATGGTGTCCGAGCTTAGTCACCTGCTTTCTCCCCAGGAGTTTCCTCTACTTGCGTTCTGATCTTCTGTGAGTTGCTTAACCTCTCTGAGTCCCACTTTTCTTATTTCCAAAATAGGATCAATGATACTGACCTCATAGGATCTTAAAGGAATTGCCAAAGTGCCTGGTGTACAGCAGCTGCTCAATTAACGATCCCCCACCCCTGCTATCTTTTTTATCACTGCCTGTTTCCATGATCTCTAGCTCTTCTTTCCCTGTCCCTACAGCACTAAGTAGACACTGCTTTCAGGGTAAGGCACAGCCACGCCCCACCCATGGAACCACCGCACTGTTCGCTGGTGTTCCACACTGTCTCTGGCTGTAGCCTGGAGGATCTAAGAGGTGAGAGATTAGCTATTCCACTTTACTAGAGTCTCTCTTCCACTTTCAGGGCAGGAACAGTTCTGCTGCTACTTGGCTCCAGTGCCTGGCACAGGCCTTGGCACATGGCTGGGCTCTGGAGGTATTTGCTGAGTAACTCTGGGAGGAGGTGGGTAAGCCAGGGCCAGGATCCTCATGAGCCAAAGCAGGGCCCAGCCCAGGCCGTGAGAGCAGGGGAGCCGAGAGCCCACCCCAAAGGCCTTGGAGGACAGGGGAGTAGTCAAGTCTGTGCTCAGCCTTCCCACGGGTTCTGCCGCCCTGGCCCACTGTGTGGCCTAGGCCAAGTGGTTCCCTCCTCTGGGGTCACTCTTCCCAGGCACTCTGTCCGGCTCTGAATCTCAGTCAGCCCCCAGTAGGGTAAGATCATAGCCCAGTGTGCAGCCAGGTCTCCTTGTGGCTAGAACAAGAGCAAGACAAGCAGGAAGGTGTCCCTTTCCAGGGTCACCCCTGCCTCGTCTGCCTGCCCTATTCCTGAAATCCCTCCACCTTCAGGGTCTACAGTGCTGGGGGCACTGGTTGGGGGTAGGGCTGGCAGAAAGGAGGCTCTTGCACCCAAGGACACTGAGTGGACATCCGAACAATGGATTCAGCTGCAACTCTGGCTGAAGATCACCCTGCGAGGCACTAGGCCTCACCGCCACCTCCCTAACAGACACGTCCAGTCTCTGCTGAGGGGTGATGCTGGGCTAGGGTCAACCCCAAACTCATCCTCCTGCCATCGCCCTGTCTGGGACTTTCTCTCATGCCCCTCGGCCTCTCACAAACCTTACTACATTCTCCTATGAAAACCCCTGCATCCCTCCAAGATAAAGTCCCAGCCCTTCACCCGCCCCCAGTGCTCTGCCCGCACAGACCTCTGCTACATGTCTCCTCCTCTCTCTCCTTTCAATGCAATCTGTTTGTAGTTCCCCAAACACACCCTACTCCACGCACTTCTCAGTCTGCGCTCCTGCCCTACCTCCTGCCTAGAACACCCTCCCCTGCACTTCCACCTGGAGAAATCTCTCCTCACCCTTCAAATGTCCAGCCCAATACACACAGACGAGACATACGAGTAAGGAGGACCATTGGTGGGAGGAAGGGAGGATCGTGAGAGGGTGATGGAGGAGGAGACTATGAGCAATGTACAATGATATGCATGGATGGAAATGTCATAATGAAACCTATTCACTTCTACACTAAAAAATTACAAATAATGCATTAAAAACAAAAAAGTCCAGCCCACCCGCATGTGTACTTCCCTCAAGTGAAATTAGATAGCCACCCAGGGAAAATGAGTACTGAGTAACCCCATGCAGAAAAATCTATTTCAAGTGGATTTTAAGTCTAATTGTTGTTGTTAGGTGCCGTCAAGTCGGCACCTAACTCATAGCGACCCTGAGTACAACAGGCGAAACATTATTGTCAGTGCTTCTCTGCTGTTCATAGGGTTTTCAGTGGCGGATTGATTTTTGGGAGTGGATTGCTGGGTCCATCTCTCAAGTCTACAGCACCTGGTGTTCCCAGGCGGTCTCCTATCCAAGTACTAACCAGGCCCAACCCTGCTTAGCTTCCGAGATCTGAGGGGATCGGATGTCACAGGGCTACGGCTATAGGTAAGTCTAAACAGAAAACATAAAATGACAAAACTTTCAGAGGATAAGAGAATAAATTGCCCCTTCACATCTGTGGGTTTCATATCTGCAGAATCAACCAAGCACATATCAAAACCTCAAAAAAAAATTATCTGCAGTGAAAATACATATTTTTTTTTGTTATCATTCCCTATACAACTTCTATTTACATAGCATTTGTATTGTATCAGGTGCTATAAGTAATCCAGAGATGATTTAAAGTGTATGGGAGAGTGTGCATGTAATATGCAAATACTACATCATTTTATGTAAGGGACTTGAACACTGGCAAATTCATATATTCATACAGTGTCCTGGAAGCAATCCCTTACGGATATGGAGGGACAATGATATATCCATGACTTTGTAATAAGCAAGGAAACCAAACTCGACCAGCACTCTCCATGAAAGAAAAAGATTAACAAATTGGACAGCATTAAAATTAAGAAATTCTTCAACTATTCTCTTGCAAGACTTAAAAAGCAAACTCCAGAGAGGGAGAACACAGTCGCAATGTGTTCACCCAACGATGAACTCACATCCATCCAGAGTATTTTTTAACCTCCCACAAACCAATCAAACAAAACAAAACAAAACAAAGAAAATCCAATAGGAAAATGGGGAAAATAGCTGAACAGCACTTCTCAAAAGAGGTCATCTAAACAGCTAATCAACATCCATAAACATATACGACCTCACTAGTCATCAAGGAAATGTAAATGAAAACCACAACTAGATATCACAATATCTAGTAGTGTTGGTAAGTATGAGGAGTAATGGGCACTGTCATACATGGCTTGATGGAGGGTGTATTGGGATCATACTTTGGAAAATTATGTGATGGTATCTACCAAAGCCAGTTATATACAACTCTATGAGTCAGCAACTGCAGACCTTACATATTTACCCGACAGAAAGCATAGATAGTGTTTCAAAAGACATATCCAAGGATATCTATACTAGTGTTATTCATTATAGTCTCAAGCTAGAAGCAAGCAAAGTGTTGATCAAAAGTGGAATGGATAAACTCTGGTATATGCACATGGCGAAATAGCAAACAGCAATGAGAATGAAAATAAAACTTGATACCAAAAAACTGAAGACTCTCCCCATCAAAATGCTGTTGGAAAGAAGTCAGCATAAAAGAGTGTCTACTCAATGATTCCAGTATACTAAGTTCCAAGTCAGGCAATAGTAATCAATGGGAAAAATCAGGACAGGGGTTGCCTCAGAGGCGGTAGTGACAGAAGGGGCGTGCAGGGAGGTCCCTGGGGTTCTGAAATGGTCTGGTTTTCTGACCCGGATTGGAAGTGCATTAGGGTGTTCATGTGGTGACAGTGCAAGGGCTGCATAATTCTCCTCTTGCTGTATGTTATGCTTCGGTTTAAAAGTTTATTTTGAAGATAAACAAAAGCCCTCGTCAGTGTCCCCTCTGCTGAGGCAGAGGCTCCTTCCTCGGGGAGCTCCTTGCCTTTTGTACACATCTCTGCTAGGTCATTCCAACTGTCTTCCCCTTCAAAAAGCTGCTCCCCCCACCCCGTCCCTATTTGCTGAAAGCCTTCTGTGTCACATCCGCCCCCACCCCCATACCTCACCTACATCACAGAATTTAGTAAGAGCCACACATGAGACGCGCCACATGGCACTCCCACTGTGAGATGACCTAGAGTCCACAGGCATGACGCCTGTCTAAGAGCTTTGCAAATGCATCTCCTTTAACCAGTGAGGCTCAGCCACTGCCTGAGGAGCTGGAGGCAGGAGAGGCTGGGTCTTACCTCAAGTCCAGACCCCTACATGACACACTAGCCAGCCTCCGGGGATGAGGAGGAGGATGTGGCTGCATCTGGAGGGCAATTGCCACATCTAGGTAAGGATCTCATCTCCACTGCAGAGGGGTGGATAAACTGGGATGGAGAACTGTTCTTCCAGTGGGCAAGCATCTATACAAGCAGATTCAGCCTCGCCTTCGTAGGAAGCTTCACTGAGGCTCCCCAGCCGGCCTGGATGCTTCCCTGGGGTTCCCACAGGCCCCCCACCACACACTCCCCCAACCAAAGCTATGTTGCTTCTGTCCATTACCTGCCCATCCCTGGCACTAAAAACTGAGCTTTTGAAGTTTACACCTCCAGTACCTAGCAGGTGCATGGCACAGAAAAGGCACTTAACATATGTGAAAGGAAGAAAGAAGAAAAGAAGGAAGGAAGGAAGGAAGGAGAAAGGGAAGGTAAGGGAGGGAAGGGAAGGGAAAGGAAGGGAAGGGAGAGGAAGGGAAGGGAAGGGAAGAAAAGAAAGGAAGGGGAGGCAGAGAAGACAGAACAGCTGCTCTCTGTACCACCTGGGAACTCCATTAACGGAGGTGTCAGGAGTGAAGCTTTTCTGTCCTGGCTGGACACCAGTTACAATCCTAGACTTGAGGGGTGGCACACCCATGCCACCTTCTGTTCTACAGCTCTCCCCCTGGCTGACTCAAGATTCCTGCCAGCGATGTGGCTCCCAGAGTCTCTGCCCAGCCCTTTCTCTGCCCCTCTTCATGTCCTCTCACCCTCTGTCACCTACCCTAAGCACCTGAGTTTCTACTTTCAGCCCAAGAGGTGGCAGGACAGCCGAGGCCGTCCTGGCTCTGCGATGATAAGCATGCCCAGCCCAGTCCTATGTAACTTAATGCACACCCCGACTCTCTAAGTTGGGGCCATAGGCTGTTCTCTGGCCGTAGCCCAGGCACAGGGCCAGGTGTAGGAAGGCCGTCCATGGAGGGAAGGGGGAGTGGCGAAGCCCTAAGACATCTGCAGCAGAGGGCACACCCGGCAGTTCTCCAACCATCTGCAGTGATGCCCCAGGCAATGCCAGAGAAACTGGGCATCCTGAGACCCTTTCTTCTCTCCTCAGTGCTCAGAAGCTCTCATCTCCCAAGTGGCTGGTGGCCCGGCACCTCTGTCCCACCCCTACCCTGCTCCTGGATGCCTGGGTACAGCTGGCTGCGCAAGAGGAAGGCAGCGGCTCCCTGGGGCTGAGCCCAGCTGGCCTGCTGTGTGTGGCTCCGGCCTCTCCCAGCTTAGGGGGCAGAGCCATAAGCAGCCTTGTTTATCCCTGGGAGGAATGATGGTTTTCCCTGTGCAATGACATCTTGGAAACAGCCTGGCTCCACAAACAACAACAAACCTCCCAGCTGGGGCCTGGGTTGCAGCTTGCATGAGAAGGCTTCTACCCAGAGGCGCCTGGGTAAAAAGTCGGAGGATGCTTCCTTGCTGAGCCAGCCGTCAGCCTTGACCCTGACTCCTAGAACCTAGGCAGAGGAGGGCATCTGCAGGGAATCAGAGAATTGGGTGGCTGGAAGGAGCCTAAGCAAACCTGCTCTGGTCCCTAGTTGCCCCAAAGAGGAAATGGAGTTGGAAAATCAGGCATCTTCGCCTGAGATCATCCGGTAAGCAGGGACTAGAAGGTGCCTGGGTCTCCCGGGCTTTCTCTCCTGTAGACAGCGCTTTTCCAGAGAACAGCAAGCTTGAGTCAATAAGCCCAAGGGTCCCAAAAGGAGCATGTCACTGGGGAGTCCAAAAGAGAGAGCACCCCAAGATAAAAACCAGGTACCCGTAGATAGGCAGCTGGTGCAGTGGAGAGAGACCTGGGCTGGGCAAGCACAGTCCTTGGTTCTGGACCCTGCTTGGCACCTGAGTCACATGGAACCACAGGTGGGCCCTTCCTTCTCTATCTTGGTTTCCTCCCAAGCTGTCCAGAAGGCAAACAAACTTTGCCATCTCCAGGGCCTTGGAGGCCAAATGGGAAGGAGCTCTCAGGGCCCCCAGGGCCCGAGCTGGGTATGGACTCCCTCTCCATTGTGCCTCTTCTGGGAGAGCCCGGCAGACCACTGGCTGAGATCCAGGCCCTAGGTCTCCAAGAGGCCCCTGGCTCTTCTGGTTCCAGTCTGGTTGGCACCACCCCAAGGGGATGGAAGGAGCTGAGCTCCAAGCCCCTATAGACCATGCAAAGGACAATGAGCGTTGCATTAGAACCAGCCAGAGCTGTGCCCTCCACCCTTCACGGCCCAGACTATGGCATGGATACTACCCAGCCGGCATGCGCCCTGAGTAGGTTCTTCCTATGGCCTCCACCAGGCTGAAGTCAAAATTCTCCCTGCCTCATCTCCCAGCAAACCCCTTGGCCCTATGGGCAGAACCCTGACATGCAGAGATGAGGACCCTTCCTGAAGAGACTCCTTGCCAGCCTTCTAGTTGGCAGTGCCCACTCTCTTGCCAGGCACAGAGCTAGGATGGACAGACTGAGCTGACTTGGACATCAGAGAGCGTCCTGCAGGACACCCTCGCTAGCCAGAGCAACCAACACCCCTCCCCAACCACACCCCAGGTGCACACCAGGCCCTGTAGGTGACTCAGGGATGAATAAGGTCCACATCCTGTATAAATAGGACACAAAGCAGCCACCAGAGCTGCCAGCACCAATGGACGGGACCTATTCGCTCCAGTTGCAAAAGTAGGGTAGGTTAAGATCTAGAGGGAAGAGAAGAGAGGGGCTTTCCAGGCAGACAGAAGAGCAAGCTGGGAAGAAAGGCGGAAAGCTGGGAAATGCAGTGCTTACGCCAACACCAAGGACTTGTCACCAGAAGCCCAATCGATGGTTCCTGGCTCAAAGCCCTAGAGATTTTCCAGCAAGGGGTCACTGCCTCCATGGCCTCCATGCACCCACCCACCTGTACCTCAGGTGCTGGGCTGGGCCCAAGCGTGCCCTGTAGTGAACTTGGTTCCCTGAAGGGCCTGCCCTGGGCTAAGCCACGCCACGTGCTAGGGCTGGGGAAGAGGGGAGGTGCCTCTTGGCTGGGCACAGAGGACTCAGGGGGCTGTGGTGTGGTGGAAACTTTGCCTCCAGCGGCAGGGCCCTGGCTGGGATCCCACAGGCGTCAGTGGAGCAAGCCTCTGCCGCTCTTGCCATCTGGAGAGGCACCCACTCCCGCTGCTGTCCTGAAAGGGGAGCCAAGAGCCCCCAGGACAAGGCCTGAGGGCATCAGAGTGTGAAAATCTTGCAAGAGACGCCAAGGGGCCTGGGGCCCCTGCACGGAGCCAGGCATCTCAAGCCAGGAGTGCCGGGTTGAAAGTGAATTACTTAGCTCAGGTCAGGGCAACGGCTTCCCACCTGTCCTGTCCTCGCTGTGCTGGGGAGCAGAGGGCCTCCATCCTGGTCTTAGCTCAGCCATGGACCTGCTGTTTGAAGCTGGAGAGCCCTCTCCCCTCCCTGGGCCCACGTTCTCCCTCTGGCCCTAGGACCTCGCTCCAGCGGTTCTTGCTGGACACCTTGGGACGAGAGCAGAGATGTGGACCCTCCAAGTTGAGTAAAGAATCGGGGCCGGCCTGCCCGCTTCCCGTGGCTAACTCAGGAGTGAATGGGTCTCAGCTGGAGCCAAGGGAGCAGGTGCGGGCCCTTCCCCAGGGGCTCTGAGCTCACAGACAGAGCCAGCCTGCGTGTTTGCCAATGCCGATGTCTCGGGCATCAGAAGTAACTCCGAAAGACCAGCCTGGAGACCACTGCTTTCCCTGCCAGTGGAAACAGCTTCCCCCGGTGCCTGGTGTTTGGCCAGCATTCCTGACACCACAGCCACCACTGCTGGCCGGGTGCTCCCTCCTCAGACCGTGTCCTGACTTCTTGGTCACCAAACATTCCTTGTCTCTCCCAGAAAGAAAAGCTGGCTGGCTAGCCTTGAAGTGGGGAGCAGCAAACAGTAGAAGCCGGCCCCTCCCTCTGCAGGCCCCCACCCCCTGATACAGACAGAGAGACACAGACACACACACACACACACACACACACACACACACACACAGAGCTATCTCAGAACAGAACAAAACCGGTTTGGTTGCAACATGCCTATCAATGGCTGCCCTGGGGAAGAAACAATAGAAGCAGGGGCATGGGGTGACTTGGCCAAGAGCCCCCGCTCCTCCCGCCGCACACACCTTTATCACTGAGGCACCTACCCAGCACACTCCAGTGCCGACCCAGGCGACTCCTGGCTGCTGCACCCACCGGCCCGCCCGCCTGGGTCTCCTCCAGCTCCTCCAGAGGGCGGGCGGGCAGCTGAGGCAGTGGCGACTGGGGCAGGCGGGCGGGCGGCAGTGTCAAGCGGCTGCCTTCCCCAGACAGAGCTCCTTTGTGTGTCAGGAGGGCTATTTATGGACTTACCCACGTTCCCAGGGGAGGGGTACCTGCTGGGAAAGGCAGAACCAAATGGCCAGGTTCCACCTCCCACATCTAGGTAGCGTTTTCAAAACCCTTGCATCACCCGGCCCTCCTCCTGTCCCTCCTCCTCCTCCTCCTCCTCCTTGCCCTCCTTCTCTTCCTCCTTCTCCTCCTTGTCCTCCTCCTCTTCCTCCTCCACCAAGCCGTCGCGCACCCTTCTCAAACACACACCCTGTCCAGCCGGCCGCCGCCACTCTGGAGGAAGGCTGGGTTTCTCTCTTCCATCAAAGAAAAAACTCTGCGATTTCCCAAGCCACTTGCATCCGAGAAGCCCGGGATGTCTGGAGGAAAGAAGTCCTCAGCCAGCCTGTCCGTCAGCCTGCACGGGGCCACGCCGGCTCCTGGCTTGCGCGCGCAACTCCACGATGCCGGCTTTGGGGCTCCTGCCGCCCGTCCCCAGGTCCCCAGCTCACCCCCAAAGTGCTGCTCTGGAGGGAGAGGCGTCCATCCCTCTCGGCAGCACCCCCTGACCCTGGGATCCCGAGCGAGCAGGCTCCGCCCCGCGCACATCCTGAGGGCTACCCTGGCTGCCGCTCCCTTGCAGGACCCAGCCAATCACCGAAGCTTCCCTGTCACACCCCCACCCTCGCGCTGCTCTGTCCCAGTGGGTGGCTGCAATTGAACTCCGAGTCCTGCAACCAGCACAGCTGACGGAGAATGCAGCCGCCCCCAGGGTCAGAGAGTAGCTTTAGTCACCGCCCGGCAGCATGGGCCAGCACAGCTGGACACACGTGTTCTTATTGGCTACCCTGGGGTGCCAAACTCCGGGGAATCCAGGATGGACAGACAGCTTGAGCTTCCTCTTCCCTTTGCAACAGCCCATGAGTTAGTGCTGAGAAGGAAGGACACATCACTAAGGACAGCATGGGAGGCACAGCCCCTGATTCTCTTTGCAGCTCCAGCCTTGGTGGCTGGGTCTTGGGGAGCAAGTCCCTGACCCCTTGGAGCCTTGGTTTCCTCATCTGTGTAGTGGGGCTGCTACCCCTTGACCTGTCAGCCTGTGGGTTTGGTGAGCTTGTCTCAGCTCCCCGCTTTCTTGAGCATGAACCCTGTGCCAGGCCCTCTGCCAACAGCTTTGCCTGCATCTATTCGCCTACCCTCAAAAGCACCTGGGCCTATGACTACCCTCCTTATAGACACAGAATCCCAGCCCAGGAGAGTCCCAGGTTCAGAGCTGCCCCTGTCACTCAGCTTAGCGGCTGCGCAGACCAGGGTTGAAGGCCAGCAGGCCCACCTCTGGGGTGCCCACTCTTCACCACAGCACCCAAGAAACTGCTTTGCCAGCACAGAGCTGCTCTCTGCTGCTCTGCTCCCAGCTCAGGCTGGAGCTGCTGCCTCAAATTGTCCAAGGTGGGCCCTGTCCCTGGGCCGCTCCCGGGCTGGGCTGAGAGCACCCATCCCACTGCCACTGAGCGGAAGGCCCCGGATGTCAACACAGAAACAACAAGGCAGAAGGAGCTCCCACCTCCTGTCCTCACCGCACCCCTCCTTGGCCGCCCTAAACTGAAGCGCTGGCCCTCGGCCGCTCACTTTCCTTGTGCTGGTCTCCATGTTCCCCGTGTGTCCCTGCCTGCCCCTTTCCACCTCTGCCTGTCCACTCCTGTCCTTGCACTCATGACTTCCTGCGTGCATGCGACTATGAGAGAGTACCCTTAACCCTTAACGGGTATGGTACTTCTGGGGTCACATATGACCGTGTGGTGCACGTACCATGCTTATGTAAGCGCTACAGTGCCCCATGCCTGGCACCTGCCCAGGGGTCTATTTTGATCCCAAGATACCAGTTAAGAGTTAACAGGGTCGACTGTGCACAGCAGCCCTCATCGGAATCAGTCACTCACAAACTCCACCCAATGTGTTTCTGGTCCCTAGGTGTCCGGCCAAGGCCTAGGAATCTTCCAGACTGGAAGGCTGTCATTCTGCAAACTCCTGAGATGCAGGCAGCCAGGGAGGTGAGTCTCAGGAGACGGCCAATTCCACAGCGGCAGAACAATGGCCAGCGGGCCTGGCTGGCTCCCAGGATGGAATTTCTGGTGCTTAGGATGAGATGCTTAGGTGGGGAGCCTGAAGATGGGATAATGTGACATAGGGGGTACCCTTCAGCTTTATCTTCCTTCCACTGATGCATAAGTCCAGAGCACCAACTATATGCCAGGCTCTGTGCTAGGCTTATGGATGGGATGGAGAAGAGACAAGCTGGGCTGATTCAGAAGGCTCCCACAGCCAGTGTAGGGGACAGGCAGTAGCCACGTGGTGAGCTGAATGAGGTGAGGCAGCTCAGCTATGGGAAAAAAGCTAGGTCCAGGACATGGTCATCGTTGCAGTAGACCATGGCATGAGGAGGAAGGACCAAGCCAGCCAGACCAGGCTAGGGAGCACCTAGCACTCAGAGGAGCCTTGGGCAGCCTCTGCCCTGTATCTCTCCATGCCCCAAGACACCAATAGCAGAGTCCGTGGCTCTCCCAGTGTACAGCCTTGGGCAGGATCAGGGAGTGCGTAATAGCCAGGCTACCTAACCTACAGGGGCCTTGGGGATCTTTCACTCCTCTTCCCTGCTTTCAGCCAGCAAAACAAAGGTGTGGAGAGGGTCAGTGACTTTCCCAAGGAAATGGAGCAGTGAGATGGCAGAGCTGGGAGCAGAGACTGCTAAATCCCCGTCCGGTGCTCTGCCCACTGCGTCCCCATGTTCTCAGCCCAACATAAATGATGGCAGTGCTCAGTGCAGGACAAGCAGGTACCAAGGAAGCAGTAAAATCCAGTGGCCCATAGGTCACAGGGGCCACCACCTGGGCCTCAGGACCTGGACCCATTTGTTGATTTACATATCATGTTTAACAAACACTTATTTGACACTATGCCAGCACTGGGGCAAGCCTTTCTGGTTGTTGATCCATTAACTCCTCAGAACCCTATCAGATATGGTTTCTAATATCCCCATTTCACAGATGAGTACACAGAGAGATTATGAAACTTGCCACAGTCACGTGCTAGCAGGTGCAGAGCTGGAGGTCAAGCCCAGCCCGCTTTCCACCATGTCCTGTACCACTGCTCTGGGCAGTCCTGGAACATCCTTACCCACTAGGGGTACTGAGAAGCCAGGATCTATGCAGCCCAGCCACACAGCAAACTCCCCACTGTTCAGATAAGCTGGCAATAGCTCCCATGGCTTGGACCAGAGATGCTGAGCAAAGACCTGCCTCCCATTTCTGGAGGGCAGCACCCGAGGCAGGGCCCCAGGCCCCAGAGAGGCCCTTAGGGAGATGCAGCAGCAGCCTGTGGCTACCGCCCAGATGCTGAAGCAGGCCACTCGGCTGCAGCTGGCATTGCCCCACTGGGGCTCGCAGCCTGACTCAGGGGTCTATAGACTCCATGCTGAAAGGCCCTCTCCACCGCACGGTCAGCCAGGAAACTAACTGGTTGTTTCAATAACCACTGAGTCCCTCCTCTGTGCCAGAGCCTGTGCTGGGAACTGAGGCTGCAGAGCAGGCACGGAACGAGCCTGCTCCTGAGCGGGCCTGGAAAGGTGAGCATGGCAGACTCAGCCACTGATGCTGCCAGCCTTGGCCATCCTGCCATGTTTGGCCTCTGGGGTCCCAGTGTGAGGGCGGGGCACACACTCTCCTGCTGCCTGCTAATGTGTGGGCCTTGTTCTTGCTGGGCCTGTGTACTTTGTTTGGGGGACACATGCCACACGTGACAGCGGAGGGAAGCAGCACAGGTATCATCAGACCCGAGTTCACAGGGAGCTCTGGCTTGCAGCCAGCAGATCCAGCCTAAGTCCCTTCCGCTTCCTGGCCTCCGGCCTCCATCTCTAAAATGAGGCCAGGGCCCAGGGCCCAGCCCCACCTCTCCCTTCCTGCAGGCACAGTCCCACACCCCTCTAAGCTTCCCCGCTAAAGATATCAGCTCAGTGATGTTCAGAACAAGCACAGCCTTTGGGGCCTAAAAAGTCTGAATAGGAATTAATCATGGACAAGACACTTTAATGTATCTGAGTCTCAGTTTCCTCTTTTGTAAAATTGGGCTACTACAATCTGCCTTGCCTGCAGCCATAGACCTGTGGCATCCAATTCTGTCAGATCTCGGAAGCTAAGCAGGATCGGGCCTGGTTGGTACTTGGATGGGAGACCGCCTGGGAAGACCAGGTGCTGTAGGCTTGGGAGAAGGACCCAGCAACCCACTCCCAAAAATCAATCCGCCATTGAAATCCCTGTGAATAGCAGAGAAGCAAAGACAATAGTGTTTCCCCTGTTGTATGTAGGGTCGCTATGAGTCGGATACCAACTTGACGGCACATAACAACAACAAGAACAATCTGCCTCACTGGGCCATGGGACAAGTACAGTGGTGTAAATGGAATGCCTGGTACACAATAAGCCCTCAGTACATAGGAGCCATCCTTGTTGTTATTGTGTTGCCATTGCTGCTCCTGTCTGTAAACGGACAGGCTTTATCTCAAGAAGCCTGCCATAAATGGATCAGTGTGGTCTGATCTTCTGCGGAGTGACAGAGCAGGGCCTACCAGGTGCCTGGTATGCACTAATAGACCAATAGCTGAGAAGCCCCAGCATTTCTTGACAACAGGCTATGATCCTCACACTCATCTCGTGGATCAGGACACCAACATGCAGACAGAGGACATGGCAAAGCAGTGGCATGACAGGCTATGTGGCTCAAGGCTTCTGCTCCTACCTGCATGCTCTGTCCCCAACCTCTTCCTCCCTAGATGTCCCCTCCCTTGCCATCCTCCTCTTCCTCAGCAACTGCAGGTGGCAAAGGATAATCCCAACCTCCTCATGGGAAGGCAGTTTCAACCACAGCAAGGAGAAGCCCACATGCAGTGAGCAGGAGGCCACGTCACCCTGTGGAGCCAGCCTCAAGGACTGCTACCAAGAGGCTACTGCCTCCGGCCTGGAACACACTTCGCTGTCACCTCTGCAGTATCAGCCTGACCTTGGGTGGCTATAGCAGCACAGGATGGACAGATGCCATGGCCATCTCCCTTCCTGGCTCCAGCCCAATCAGCCACATGCTGGCCTGCGAGTTCAGGCTTTCGGATCAATCCTCAACCTACTGCGCTTCTGCCAGCTCCTGGGCCAGGCTGCGTCCTGACAGCCCGAGTTCCTGGGAAGTGTTCAGCCACTGACTCACTGTGGGGAGGCCAGCCCATGCCCTCGGCCGCGAGATGCAGTTCATCCACGCGCTCTCTGGGTCCGCCCACCACTCAGACTGTTGGACTGGAGCCTGGGCCATCAAAACAGAAGGTCAGCTGGGGAAGGACTGGGCTGAGGGCTGGGGGTGTAGCTCACTGGAAGAGTGCTTGCCTCACATGTGTGAGGCCCTGGGCTCAATCCCTAGTACCACACAAGAAATATAAAAACAAACAAACAAAAGTCTGCGAACTCTGGAGCAAAGACAGCTCCCTCTGGGAGCCTCTGTTTCCTTGGCTCTAAAATGTGCATAGGGGTTGGCCTAGATCGGTCCCCTCACACTGTAGTCTTCGGAATGGTGCTGCTTCTCCTGAGCCACTTTTCACTGGTCTGCAATGTGATAAGTAGCAAAATTGAGAGCATCTGGCAACTTTCATGGCAATGTGCCATTGCCACATCGAAGCACGCAGTCAGCAGACAGGTCCCACCGAATAAGGCATGGGCCAGTGCAGGTGTTCAGAACCAACCTAACAAATCACACACAGGGTGAGTTCTACAAAAGCAAACAGCTCTTCCCTGCAGATGGTCCAGGAGGCCCTGATTTAAACGGCTTGTTCTGTGAGGACTCACACAGTGGACTCTATCGTATGACCTACACCAACAGTAGGACTCGGGAGCCAGTCACCAGAATTGTGCCTCCCCCACTGCTCCTGGCTCAGAGTGGCACCACCGTGTGCCTATCTGCCTGAGCTACATCCTCGAGCATTGTCTCTAACCAAATCTTGCAGATCTCACCTACACATCTTGTGAATGTTTTCATCTCTCTCAATCCCGAGCACTTCTCCCCTAGTCCAAGCCGCTGTCACCCCTCTCGGGAAAAAGCTCCAAACTACTCCTTGCCACCTCTACCATGAGGCCACTGGGAGTTTTCTACAACACACATCCAACCCCAGCGGCTCCCGCAGACTTCAAGTCAAAGTTCAAAGGCCTTGCCACAGCTTCTTGGGTCACCTGCCGACCTTCACCACCCCTCCAGCCTCATTTCATGCTCCCTCTGCCTTCTCCTTCTTGGGAAAAGGACCCAGCAACTCACGCCCAAAAAACAATCTGTCATTGAAAACTCTATGAGCAGCAGAGAAGCACTGACAAGAGTGTTTCACCTGTTGTACATGGGGTTGCTATGGTCAGATACCGATTCGATGGCACCTAACAACAACTGCCTTCTTCATCCCTCCACTGACCCTGGCCTACATTAAGGTCTCCACCTAGAACAAGCCTTCTCCCCCGGCCAGGCCTTCCTGATATGTGCGCTCACAGGGCCCTTTGTCCCAAATGGTGCTGGTTCATTCTGTGTTGCTCATGGTTGGTATCTCTCTGTGGGGATGAGGACCATGTTGGCTGATGAGCCATAAAGTAGAGACCGTCTGAGATTCTGCATGACCAGCCTCCACCATCTTGCCATTTGCCATCTGAGGAACTACATTTTCCCCTTCTTTCCCAAATCAGCTGACTCATACAGAACTGACCCATCTCCCACTCCAGAGATGGGCGTGTGACCCCGGCCCCAGCTAATTAGCTGATCCCATCCACTGTCACCCGTGACCAGGATGGGATGAGCATAAGATCCACCATGGGTCAATGCAACCCAGGCCCAAGACCATGGTGAAATGACTGAGGGAGCAAACTGCCAGGCCATAACCCTGGTACTTCCGGCAGCTCTACTGCCATCACTGAAGGAGTGAGCCAACACATAGTAGGTGGAACCAAAAAAATGGAGAGGGTGAGGCCAGTTCTCAGTAACAATAGTCATGAACCCAACTATGCATGAATGTTCCCCTCCATAGTCCAATGAATTCCATCTGCTGGCTGAAGCGAATTGGAGTTGGGCTTCCATCACTTGTGACTGGTAGACTCCTGACTAATGTACCCCCAGTACTTAGCATGTATGCACTCTGAAGGCACTAGTCATTCGTGCAGTCATTCGACATTCAGGAGTGAGGAGGTGACTAGGTTTGCTCAATGGGGAGAGTCAGATTGGCTGTCGTTTAGAGAGGCGCCTAAAGGAACTGGAGTAACCAAAGGGAGATCCACCAGGAGACCTTGGTGAAGTCTGAAGAGGGCTGCTAAGACAAAAGGAGTGGAAGGGAGGGGAAAATTCCCAACTCTAAATTCACTGGAGAAACTTTGACAGCCTCTGTGCCCCTCTGGGCCTCAGTATTCTAGAACCCCTCAGTATTCTAGAACCCTGAAGTTTTCCCTGTTGGTTAAGAATCCCAGCTGTCAACTCTCAATATCATCACTGACAACACCAGGGCCAGGGCTGGCTCTGGGGTGAGACTCAACACCAGGAAGAGCAGTACCTTTGTTTCTTCATCTATAGGATGTGGATAAGAACATATGTGTTAGGCAGATTACATGTAACCGCAAAAGGAAAGCACACTCCATAAACGTTAGGTGCGATTATCATTATTATCAGTATTACTATCAGACATAGTAGAAATTCCAGCAAGAGGGAACTGAACTTAGAACATGAACATTTCCAAAAATTAATAGAAAAATTCTTTGAATTAAGGGAAGATTTGGGTGTTCAGACTGAAAGGGATTTACAAAGTTAGTACCAAAAAAATTACCAAAAGAGAACAGGTAACTAGGAATAATCTGGTGAAATCTCCAAATTCCAAAGATTAGAAAGAGAAATCTTGCTTATATCCATAAGGAAGTTTGAGAGAATCGACTAAACAGTGCGCTTCATTCAACACTAAGGGCTAGGAAAGCACTGAGCATGTTCTTAGGCTTCTTGAGGAGAACTGTTAGCCTAGAATTCATGATGCACGCAAACTGTGACTTGACCATAAGCGCAAACATTTTCAGACTTACAAGGACTAGAAAAGTATACCATCCACAGACCCTCTGTGGAAAAATTACTTAAGAATGCTCTCCAGACAAAAGCAAATCAAAGCCCAGAAGTCAAGGATGTGATGATGTGTTAAAACAGAACATGGCAAGCAATGGGGACAGAAACATTTATAGACTTAACTACTGATAACATAACTGAAAGTAAAGGCAATTTTAAAGTAAATGATTCTTAAAACATAAAAGAACTAAGGTTTAAAAACAGTACCAATCAGAAACTCAAATTCCAGGTAATTCAATAGTAACTAGGAGGTTTGAAGGAAAGTAAAGAGAAGTACAGGCCAGCTGACAGGCCCATCAGGATTGTTGGTGAGGACAAACCCTCATAGACCTCGTGTGATGCTTGATACTGAAATATGTGGGTGAAAAGGTAAGGAGAAGACTATGGGCCAACTAGAATTACTGTATACATAACATCAAAGGAAATTTTGCAGAAGAAAAACAGGGTTGGCCTTGTGATGTTTAATACTACTAAAATACAACCTAAAGCTACAGAAACTAAGTCTCAACCCGATGGAGGAACAGACAGGTTCATGAAGCGGGGACAAGACTGTTCAAAACCAACCTACCTCTATCTGGAAATTTGGTCTAAGGTAAGTGAAGAAAAGAAGGCCAGTTCAAAAAAAGAAAAATGGGGGTTGAAAACCTGGTCAGCCACGTGGAGGAAAAAAATTAATGAGTGACATGAGGCACTAAATTAATTGCAAATGAATTCAAACCACAAAGGTAAAAGTTAAAAGGATAGAAGTACCAAATAAAATAGTCCTTATAGTCTCAAGATAGTAAAGACCTTAAAAACTATAGTCACCCTCCCCCACCCAAAGACTTTATTACAAATATATTTGATTATCAACAAAATGTTAATATCTGAATAATAAATAATTAGTATAAATAAAGTCAAAAGGCAAATGACAGACTGGAAAAAATATTTATAACCTATATAATAAACAAATAGTTAATGCCCTAACCACACAAGGCCTATAAATAAGAAAAATGGGCAAATGATATGAACTGACAAGCTAAAAAAGAAATATATATAACTAATAAACATAATGGGAGAAGAACCCAGCAACCCACTCCCAAAAAACAATCAGCCATTGAAAACCCTATGAATAGCAGAGAAGCTATTGAACACTGACAATAGTGTTTCACCTGTTGTTTGTAGGGTCGCTATGAGTTGACACCAACTCAGTGGCACCTAACAACAATAAACATAAAAAGCTCAACCTCACTAATAATCAAAGAAATGCAAATTAAGATGGAGCATATTTTTTTCCTTTCTTATGTTAACAAAGAGTTAAGAGAGCAATAACATCCAATGTTAGGTTGGAAGTAGGGAAATAGGCACTCTCATATCTCTCTGTTGGTAGGAATGCAAACTCTACATCCATTTGACCTGTTTCCTTTGTTTTCTCATCTATAAAATGGGGATAATGGCAATGGTGTTGGCAGATTACACATATAAATGGACGGAAGCATTTTTGGGAGCACATCAGTAGTGTGTGTCATACTCTACCTTACCGAAAAGCACAGCAAGAGGTAATATACAAGGCATTCCTAGGAGGTTTACTGTCGCACTGTTTGGAATATCAAAACATTAGAAACAACCTAATTGTGCATCCCAAATAAATTGTGACCCCCTGAGGTGCTCAAAATGAAGATGGAGAACTTTTGGTACTATATAAAATATTTCTATAGTATACTAAGTTTTTATAGATGACTTATAGAAACTTATATAATGGGAAAATTACTTAGTAATGTAATATGTACATAGAAAAAAAATTGAAGGAACTACCCCAAACCATGAGTGGTTTTTGATGTGGAACAGACTGGAGGAATGGGGATTTTCTTGATTTTATTCAGTTTGGTAAGTTAAGAATTTTCTGTACAACTTTATACAAATATATTATCAATTAAAGAACATATATAATGCACAATAAATATTCCCATTCATAATATAATTTATATTTCCACAAATAACAAAAAAGTACAAGTCAGATATAAATTTTTTTCTAAACTTTGCTTAGGAAATCTTTAAATAAGATTTGCATAAATGAAGAGGTATAATCTTATCCCCAAGTAAAAGATGATATTGTATTGATTTTAATGCTCTCATTTTTATGTATATTTTAAAATATAATTATAGTAAAAACCTCAAAGATTTCTTTGGGAGGAGCAGGGAGAGGTGGAGACTGAATTGCAAAATCATAATTAAAAAGTATACTGAATTTCATTTAAAAGAATAAATATATGAAGATTGGGGATGTAGCTCAGTGGTAGAATGCTCACCTAGCATGTGCAAGGCATGGGTTTGATCCCTAGTACTATCAAAGAGAGAGAGAAAGAGAGAGTGGAAAGAGAGAGAGAGAGAGGGAGGGACAGGAAGAAAATGGAGGCAGGGGAAAATTTTTAAAAGAGTAATGAAAGCGTACTTGTCCAATACAATATATAAACCCAGGAGCAAATAACTGTTTGGAAAAAGATTCTTCCTCATACCCTATACCAAAGTAAATTCCACATAGATCAAAGTGTTAAAAGTTTAAAAATAAAAGCCTAAAATTCAAAGGGGAAAAAACTGAGCATTGCATAATCCTGGGATAAATATCATAACACCAAAGGCAAAAATAGTTTTTAAAATTTATAGACATGATATTAGTCATCAGGAAAATGTGATTCAAAAACCATAATAAGATACTACTTCACACCCATTAGGATGGCCATAATTTTAAAAATGGAAATTGTCAATCCATTTAATTGTTAGCAAGGATGTGGAGAAATTGGAATCATCATACATTGACAGTAAAAAAGTAAAATTGTCAGGCACTTTGAAAAACTTCCTGGCAGCTCCTCAAAAAGTTATACATAGATACCATTGACCCAGCAATTCCATGCCTCAGCATATACTCAAGAGAAATGAAAATATGTGTCTGCACAAAAACTTGCACACAAATATTTATGGCAGCATTATTCATAATATCCAAAAGGTAAAAATAACACAAAAGTCCATCGACTGATGAATGGTTAAACAAAATATAGTACAGCCATATAATGGAAATATTATGCAGTCATAAAAAGGAGTTGGGTACTGATATATGCTATAACAGGGATGAACGTGAAAATATGCTAAGAAGCCTGTCACACAAGACCAAGTATATGATTTGATTTATATGAAATTTCCAACATGGACAGATCTATAGAGATAAAAGGCAGATTTGTGATTTCTTAGGACTATAAGAGACAAAGGAACTGATGGGTGAAAGGGCATGATTTCTTTTTGACATAATAATGTTCTAAAATTGATTGTGGTAATGACTGTACAAGTCTAAGTATGCTAAAAACCAATGAGTTATACACTTTAGATGGTCAAATTGTATGGTGTTTGAATTATATCTCCATAACATTGTCACTAAAACAATTTACAGATATGACTATCTATAAATCATAAACACCTGTAGTTTAAAGAAGTCATAAAAATAAAAGGTTAGCACAAAAATATCTTTATTACATAAAGAGCTCTTTGTGAATGAATCATTCAACTATAAATAGCCCAATAGAAAAATGCAAAAGACTTGAATAGGCTACTCCCCAAAGAGGCAATGGAAGTGACCAAAAGACATGTCAATAGGTGTTCAATGTCCCTAGCAATCAAAGGGAACCTGTTACAAAATGTAATAGCACACAGCGCTGTGGAGGGTGCGAGAAAATAGACATTTTCTCACCAAGACTTTTCCATGTCCCAGGAAGCAGGACTTTAGCGTCAAAAAGGGAAAGACTCAGGTGGGAGTGCAATTCAGTGGCAGAGCACTTGCCCAGCGTGTGCAAGGCCCTGGGTTCTATCCCCAGCATCCCCCAAAACAGTTCAAAAAGGGAAAGATGCAGGCAAAGTAAAATGAGCTCTTCCATCTGAGGGAGGGCAAGAAGCTGCCCCAGCCATTCTGACGAGGAGGACCAAGAATCCATTTTATGAATACACACTCTCTGACCCAGAAACTCCACCACCAGGAACTTATTCCAACAAAATGCTCATTTGTTCAATAAAGATTTATGGAGCATCAAACATGTACTAGGCATTGAACTGGAAGCTGGGGATACCAAGATACATCTCCAAGGATTTTTGCCTCAGGTCTTTACAATAAGGAATAATTGGATATGACTTCAGTATTGGACTACAAGAGACGATTTAAATAAAGCATGTTTTATCTATAAAACAGAATATTCCACATGCACTAAAAGTGATATTGTAGAAGAATATTTATTGACAGGAAATGTGGATACATTACAGTGTTAAATGGAAAAAAGCACATTAGAAAATTGCATGAGTAGCCCCAATTTGCAAATAAGAAACATGTGCATATAAAAAAATGTCTGACAGGATACACCCCAAAGTGTTAGCAGTGGTTATCTTTGGATGCTGGGATGAAGGGCAAGCCCCAAGTCCTTCTGTTGATTCTTGCGTATTAAAAACTTTTTCTTCATAAGAAACATCAACTACATGAATTACGTTTGCAATACAACAAAAAAGTCAACTTAAAAAACAATAATCCTGCCATGCCCCCAAGGTAGCAGGCCCTTTGAAAAGGTACAGTGTCAATCACGTCACCCCTTGACAGTGACACATGGCTCCTGTCACTGAGGACCACACCCCCAGCCATTACACAAGATTCTTTGCACGAGCGTCCCTTTCAACCATCTTGGGTGATCTTGCCTCATTTTATAGCAATGCCATGGCACGGCTGGGATCAGAACCCTGGCCTGCTTGCCTCGAAAACCCCACAGGTCCCCTAGCTGCCCCGGCCTGTTCCTGGGAAGGACAGAGAAAGGTCCTGAGCCATGAGGCCTCTCTCCTGCAGGCCAGCTCTGAGTTGGCCCTTGCCCTCCCTCCCTGCAGACAGGGAGGGGGCGACAGGAGGACAAGTCAGTGCTGGAGGGGAAGGAATGGTGCTGAGGGCCAGCTGGCCAAGGTCAGGGCACAGGGTGGACTAGCCAGGGGACTCCTCGCCTGCCGGGCGACTCTCAGGAAGCCCCACCACATCCGGCCCCAGGAGTTCCCAGGCCCTGTGCACCCACAGGCAGCGAGAGAAAAGCTCTCGGGCCTGAGGCAGCTGTCTGAGAGAGAAGGAGGAAAGCAGCCTGCCTTCTGGGGCCTCCTGTCCAGGCACGGTGACCCAGGCTAGCTCTTTCCCCCTCTGGACCTCCACGGCCTGCTGGCCTGCAGGAGGAGGGGCAAGGCTGATGGCTCCAGGACCCTCCCTGATCTGCGTTCTGTGAATGTAGGGGACTTCCTCACATACAGCCTGGCAGGAAGAGGAAGGGGACAAGGCGTCCCCACCCAGCTCCTGAAGGAGCCCCCTCCTCTTCCCCTGAGCAACAGTCCCACTGCTATTTTTAGAACAGTCCCCAGGGAGCATCTCCACCAGCCTCGCCACACTCCAAGCTCCAGGTAAGACACAGCAGCCTGCTCATTCTGCTCCAACAGGAACACACCAGGAATTTCCAGGCAAGCCAGCCGACAAGACGGCCTCTCCCCATGCCATTAGCGGGGCTGGTTTCTCACTATTTCCCTGACAGCCCAGAGTGGTGGCTTACATTTCCTAATGACAACACAGTGGGTTGCTGAGGGGCGCCATCTATGCCATCTACGGCCATCTGTGCCCCTCCACATCCTCAACCTGGCAGAGGCCTGGAAAGTCACCTTCAACCAAGTTCTTGGCTGTCTCTTGGTCTTAGTCTCTAAAAATTGGCTTGTTAATCAATTGATCTTGGGAAGGACAGGGTAGGCTTTGAACACCACATTCAAAGTTTCTAGGGTTCTACCAAAATTCTAGTTATTTGACATAAATACTATATTCTGTTTTTAGGTATGGGTTGGATTGTGTTCTCATGGTCGTTGGGAGTTGATTATAGGTCTTGCAATGCATTTTCCCATTGAAAACGAGTCATAAATGGTGGTCAGATTCCTAGGCTCACTTGCTTAACATTTCACGTTCTTCTACCAAGAAGTAGCAGTAGAGAACTATATTATAGTAATAGAACTAACCTGAAATGGAACATCGATCGCTAATGTGTAAAAGACACCCTTAGAAAATCTATCTTGAGTAGCGTTGTTTGAACAATGAAAGACAGATGTTCGACGGGGTCCTGGAAGAGGCACCCTTGGGTGGAGAGGAGGCAGGAGTGGGTTTGTAATGTGGGCGTCTATGATGAGGACCACTTCCGGTATCAGATCCATAAGCGTCACTGTGTGCTAAGTGCATGACGAATACTAACCACATGCATTTGCACATAACCACACCTACACACTCCTGTTTCAATGTGAAAACTAAAACATCTGTCTTCTTTCTTCCTATAGCCTGATCTCACAGCCCTGAGGCTCTGAATCCTCCCTGTCCTCCCTTCTGAAATTAGCACAAAACTGTTTCAAGAGGCTGGGATGTGTCTGTACCCAGGTACAGTGACTATAATGAAGAACCCGTGCCAGTGCCTGCTCTAGGTCAGGATCTTCACCCCTTCTCATGGGAGCAGCCACTCTATAGTGATCCCTATTGTTATATCCTAGTAGTTTGGAATCTGATGGCTCCAAGAAGCCCTCTGAATTCAGCCACCTCATTTTTCTTGATAAGGGAGCAGATGATCAGAGATGTGGAATACTTTGCCCAAGGTCGCACACTAAGTGCCAAAAAAGTTGGTGTTCAAGCCAAGAACTTTAGGATCCTACTCTGGTTTTCTCTGATCCAGAGCCCAAAAACCTGGGGAAGAGAGCCATGAATAGGCTTTCTTCCCTCCAGGATGTCCATGTCGGCCTTGGAATACAGGGCTACCCTTGACCTGGATGTGGACCTGACCAGATTGCTTCATAAACCAAGTGGGGATCAAGGCCTGCTCTGGTATATCTGCTAAGCTGTGGGGCAAAAGAACACATTCTGAACCAAGGGAGTCAGCTGACCTGAGTTCTAGTTCTGGCACTGACACTAACTCGCCCATAACCCTAGCCAGGTCCCTTCTTTTTTAACCTGTTTCCCCATCTAGATTCTAGAAGAGAAGCAGGGTTGAGCTGGACAGCCCAATTTAGTTCTATAACATCTACGGAGCACCAACTATGGGCCAGGAAAAGCAGAATGAAAGACAAATAATACATGGCCTCCACTGGCTCCCCAGGAACTCACAGGCTTGCAGGTGAGATATATCTGCCTAACACACTGTACCGGGCTGGTATTTAGCTCAGTTGGTAGAGTGCCGCTCTGTACTCTCTGAGGCCCCGGGTTCAATCCCCAGCCCCACAAAAATGGTAGAAGGATGTGAGAATCCACTCCCAAATCCATCCCAAAACATTCAGCCATTAAAAACCCTATGAATAGCAGGGAAGCACTGACACGGTGCCAGGCATGGCACAGTGTCAGGGAGTGTTTTGTTCTTTTGTATATAGGGTTGCTATGAGTTGGACCCGACTCCAGGGCACCTTAACGACAAAAACACCACATTGCACTAAGGATGAACAAAATCCTCTGGGAAAGCACAGGGGAAGTAGTGGCTTCTGAAACATGCTTGAGAAAGGTGTCTCAGGGGAGGTGCAAAGCCTCCAAGGTGGAGAATTTCATCCAGCAGGAACAGCCAAGTGCACAGGCAGCAAGCGTCAGGCAGAAGGCACAGCCTGCCCATGAGTGAGCGCGGGGAAATAGCCCTGTGTGGCTGGGCTTCAGGAGCAAGGCAAGAGAGCCCAGAGAGCCAGGTGGAGGCCTGGGCTTCTTGGGAAGAACATGGCCTCCTATCATGGCCTTTAAGCAGGAATATGGCTGCCCAACCTGCCCAGCCCCTCCCAGCTGGGATGGTCTGTGGTTGCAGGAAAATAGTAGAGCAGAATAATTAAAAGCAGGTGCTCTAGAGCCAGGCTGCCTGAGCCACACACTCGCTGTGTGATCTTGAGCAAGTTGCTTAACTTCTCAAAGACACAGCATCTTCGTATATACAGAGAATAATGGGAGTCAGTGTGCAACAGGATAACAAACCATATAAGGCCGTGAGGATTGAAAAAGACAACATGCGTCAAAAGCTAGGCACTATGCCTGGCTCACAGTATGAGTGCTGGTCAGATTACCCAGTGTTATCCTTCTGGGCTTAAACCGAGGATCTCGGGGCAGTTGGGAGGATGGCAGGCAACTCTCTTCGGTGACAAGCTTGGGGAAAGAGAGGGTAAGACAGGCTGGAGGATCAGGCTGTGCTCTGTTCTTTAAAATCGAAAGAATAGCAAGGTGGCTGAGCACAACAGCAAGTGGGCAAAGAAGGCAGTCTGCCCTCAGCCAGACCAGCAGCAAGGGAGGGAGGGAGGGAGGAGAGCTGGAGGCTGCCTGGAAAATAGCTGAACATTTTGTCGAAAAGAATCTGCTGGGGGGGTGGGAGGTAAATACAATTCATTTGATTCCCAGTTACTTAGGGCTGAGATCTTAAATCAGCCAAATAACAAAACCCGGGCACAAGTCCTGGCTGAAGGAGTCCACATGGGCAGGCGTGCTCCGGCTGCAGCCTCCTTCTGGTGCGGATGCTCCTACAAGCTGGCCTGAGCCTGAGGCTAGCCCTTTCTGCCTTTGGCAACAGCCCATTGGTGCCTAGTCCCCAAGCTTGTGTCTGCTGATCCTCTTGAATTCCAAACTCAAAAGGGGAAGGGACAGAACCCAACCATTCCAATGACCCCCAAGAGCCTGTCTTCAGAGCTCAATCTTGATTTCACAGCAGGCATTTTTATTTTTTTCAGATCTTGTGAGAAGTGATTGATCTTCTCAGCATGCCCCCGCCCCGACCCAGGGAAATGAATACTCCACCGGGTGGAGGGAAGGCATCTCATTTTACTTGTCCTAAAAGCATCCCTCTACAGCTGTGATGGGTCACAACTGCTGACGCTTTCGGTATCATGACTTTTCTTGCTTATATCCCTCAAAGCAAAATTTGCATCTAGAAAGAGCATTGGATTAGGCTGCAAGGCCTGAGCTGGATGATTAGTTCGGCTTCTCACAAGGAGCGTGACCTAGGATAAATCATTTGACTTCTCAGAGCCTTGGTCTTTCTGGCCCATGAAATGAGTCTGCCAGGGAGATAAAGCCTCAGGGATCCAGCTGCCATCTCCAAAGCCCATGCTCACTGTGGACTTCTCCTCATGAGGAACCCTCCCCCACTACAAAATTGCCCACATCTCCACTTTGCAGAACCCTCTGGGTGGCTTGGTGACTTATGTGACAAGTGAGGGCTTTGGTGGCAATATTTAGGGGGGCAGGAATAACATGAAGTTTAAAAATGTAAAACATACGCAAATAAATGTCATTACTTCCAAAATGTCCATGTCGTCCCAACTCCCTATGAGCCAAAAGATCCAGGCGTGACAGCTTACAGGAGAGAAGAGAGTTTCAAAGGACCCAGAGGCTGAGACATAAGAAAACATGAAAATGGGGTCAGAGGGTGTGTGGGGAGCTAAAAGGGTTAGTTTGTATTCAGACTGCACAGATGGCCTTTTCAACAATAAATGGTTGTGCTCCCATCCTCCCAGCTCCTGGACCCGAGACACCAAACCAAGACAATTGGCTCATCAGGAAAGAGGTCATTGTGTGCTTCTTAGCATGATTTATGTGGCGGGGAGGGGCCCAGCCATGTTTCCCGTGATTATGATGGTCAGATGCAATTCTGATAGCCCTTTCATCGTCTTGAACAGCTAGGTTGGACTGAGATGTTAAAGAGCAGTGGGAACCTGGTCATATTTCATCTTCTGAAGCCCGTGGAGCCAAATTAATTGTTGCATCGATTCACAGAGGCAGAGCGGCAATGGTGCTGTGGCTCACCATGGTCGCTGAGCAGACCAGCCCGGGCCCACCAGGGGCGCATATCCACTTCCCTGCCAGCCGGAGGGCCTGGGACCTGGATGGCAGCATCTGCTCCACTCAGCAGCTTGTCAGGACAAGCTGGGAGGAGAGCCTCACCCCAGCGCTGGCTGCTGCATTTCCATTCTCCATTTCTCTGTGGCCAGAGCTCCCGTCCTCTGCGCCTCTCAGCTGGACAGAGTAGATCACTGGGCCTGGGAGAGACAAGCTCGCTGCCTTCCCAGATGAGCAATTTTCCTGTGCCTCACACTCTCCTTAATGACAGTGCGTAATGGAATCAAATGAAATCAAGGCACAGCTTGCTGTCTGTGCAGACCCAGCTGCTCAGGCACTCAGATTCACCTTGAAGGCTGAGGCCTGGCCCACAGTGATACTGTATGTCTCTTGCCCCAGGCCAGGCAGTGTCTGTTTCCCTACTGGATAGGGACATCAGCCTGATCACCAGCAGATCCATCCTATCCCATGAGATTGCTGATTCAATGTGTCTGATCTTTCAGGTGGCCCCAGCAGCGGAACAAACTCACTAGAGCACAAGACCCTGCTGTAAAGACACTGAGGGCTCAAATGACAGCACAGACAGTGTCCAAGGTCAGGGGCCTGCTCTGGCCTCAGCCATCTCTCAGCTCCCCCTCTCTGACCCCTTTCCTATCTGGTCCTACAGATACCTTTTTGCATGTGAGCCTTGTCCCTCTGACCTGCAGCCTTGTGCTTCCCTCCTTCGAGGTCTCGGCAGTTAGAAAAGGCTGCGAGAGCTGCCCAGGCAGCTTGGGGCTGGGCTCAAGAATCTTCCCTCTGCCTGTGACAGGACCACCTCAGGGAGGTCGCCGAGCTGCACCCAGTCCTGGTTCTTGACCCTTAGGCGCTCCACAGAAAGCAGACCCAGGCAGTTTCCAGAGTGCTGGAGCCTACCTTCCCATCAGACGGCTCAGCATAGGCTGGAGGGGCAGTGCAGATGGCCCCTGCGGAGGCCTGGGTGTCGTGAACTTTCCCACCTTGGCCAGGCTGAGCACTCACTGCTCCCAATGCCCTCAAACACTCCCAGAACGCTACCCTGCCCTGTAGCCAGGCCTGGTCAGAAGGGGTGTCTGTGAGGAAGGCCCCAAACTGCACTCGAGTCACTGAGACAGCAAGCAGCAGAGGAAGTTGAGTGCAGGTGTGTGTGTGGGGGGAGTCACCTCTTGTCATCCCAGAGCCTGTCATTCACACACCCACCCCCAAAGCTCCATCCAGGACCAGCCACTGTCACTCCTCACCTGGAGCACAGAAGGGGCACACTAACTGGTCACATAGGTCTCGGCTTACAGGCCATGTCCTTCACCCCTGCACCCCACCTGGAGCAGTCTAGACCTAGGACCCTCCCAAGGCGCCTGTGACGGTCCTGCACAGACTCTCCCGGAGTGTGGTCATGGATGTTGGTGTTGATTTATTGAAGGCTCGCTCCCTGCTAGGATTCTTGGTGAGAGCAGAAGCCGTGTCCACATGATTCTCCACAGTGTCCCCAACTCCTAGGACAGAGCCTGGCACAGAGGAGATGCCCCCACATAGCCACTGAATGAACAGACGAACATGTCCAGATGAGAAACGTGAGCAGGTCGCCATGTCTGCAGGCAGCAGGGGGTCCCAGCATTGCTCTCCATCCGCTGACCTCTCCCAACCTCTCCTGCACCCCCAGGGCAGATGCCCAGATGCCATTCAGCCTCCTTCTCCTGGGAGGGAACAAGTTTCTGAGTCTTCTCCACAGGGGACTTCCCGTAGCCAGTCCACACATCCCCACAGGGCCTCTCAGGCCACTGCCTCCTGTAGTCGGTCCACACTGGCCCTCAGGCCCACTCCCTTCAGGCCACCCTGGGCCCACCATCTTGATTCTCCATTTTGGGTCCAGGTGAGGTGAGGTTACTGTGTGGTAAGGGATGCCCCAGAAAGGGTGTAGCTGACAGAAGCCAGAGTCCCGCCCTTGGGTTTGCTCAGCCAATCAGAGTCTGTCCTGATGAGGTAAAGCTTCTATCCCGGGTAGCATTGGTGGAGTTGACCAGCCCCATTTCCTGCTGGAGAGAGCCGTAAGGGTGGAGTTTCTGTGAAACCAGACAGAACTGGAATTAGCTCACTGTCTACTCAGGCCCAGGAGGCCTGACTCCAGGACCTGCCTCTATTTGTTTCTAAGGCACTCAGAAAGTCCCTGGCATCTCTGAGGCTCAGCTCTAGCTGTCCCAGAGGAGAAGACAAGGTGGCACACACCTCGGCGTCACGTCTGGAAGTCTCACAGCCAGAGCAGACCCAAGAGGTCTCAGTTTCCCTGCCTGGACCCTGGAATCCGGCAGTAGCTGCCAGGAAGTGGCCAGAAACAGTGATCACATGTCCTCAGAGCACCAGCATCAGCTTCCACAAGCAAGGACACCAAGGCGTCTTCCCACACAGACCCCTCTACAGACAAGGGTGGGCAGGTAGCTCCCAGAGGTCTTCTTGTGCACCGCTCCGGCCAAGCACATCACCAGTTCAGTCCTCACAAGAACCCTGAAATTCCATCCACTGTGCTGAGGTAAAACTGAGTTTCAGAGAGGCCCCGTGGCTCACCTGACGTCACATCACTGCTGGGTTATTTTGAACTACCTCTTGCCACATCTGTCTCTGTCACTAGACTGTGATCTCTCAGGAAAAGAGTATGACACATTCCTCGGCGCGTTCCCAGCATGGAGCCCAGGGCCTCCCTGAGGACAGGGCCAGTTCATGATGCACTGCACCCGCCTTATGACCCCTGAGGGCTAGGGCAGGACTACCCAGCTCAGAAGGTCCCAGGGCCCAGCCCGCCACCACATCCATGAGGCACTCGGCAGGAGGCTCACAGTATGGACAGCCAGGACCACTCGTAAACCTACAGGCATGGCCTCTAATGCTCAGATCACCATTCCAGTGCCCTCATCATCTCTATCCCAAGAAAGAGAAATCCATAAGGACAGGCACCAGGTCTCATTCATCTCTGCAACGCTAAAGGACCTAAAGCAGTGTTGAGCACAGAAAAGGCATTCATTATGTGTATTTGATTGAATAACCAAAGTATTCTATATCTGCCTCTCCCTGCCATCTTCGAGGCTCACTGGTCACCACGGGGACCAGCTCTGAGCTGATCTAATGAGAGCATCACAGCAGTGCTGGGAGCTCAGCGCACAGAGCTGAGTATGTGTCATCTCAGGCAGAAAGGTGGATGGATGCCCTCCAGGAACACCAAGTGCAGCAAGAGAGAGGCGGCGCTCTGAAGAGGAAGGTGGGGTGCAGAGCAGGAGAAGGACACTGGAATAGGAAAGGAAGTAGGTCACGTATTTCCACAGAAGACAACCACTGGGCTTACCCAGAGCCCCCTTTGGGCACTGCCGACTTATGGTGGTCAGCAAAGAGGGAGCAGGAAAAAGGCAACAGAGCCCCGGAAAAGGGATGCTGAATGGCTGTGGTGTCCACTTTTCTTGGTTCCATGCTGCCCAAACTGGGACCGCACACTGCCAGGCCACAAGCCTCAGGCCCCTCAGACGCAGCCCAGAAAGCCTAGGCCTGCCTCTCCCCAGCCCCAAAAGGAGAGCAGACCTGGCCCCAAGGCAGAAGCTATCACTGGAAGCTGAGGTGTCAGAACGCTTCAGGGACGGCTCCCTAAGGCAGAACGGATGGTCCCAGGCCCTCAGCTTTCAGATCATCACCAATCTTGAAGGTCCAGAAAGAGCCACCTGACCAACACACAGCTGCAACCACGGAGGCCATGGCAGGCGGAGGTTGTCAAAGCTTACACAGCAGGTAGTGATACACAGGCCGCTCTGCTGCTCTTTGAGATCATCTTCTTCCATCCCCTCCATATTTCCCAACTAGCATCTATGGCATTTACAAGGCAAACCACGTCTGTCAACGTTTATGGATTTCAGGAGAGCCCCACCATCTTTGAGATGGCTGAGAATACCCCATCCCAAGGGGTCAGCAACAGGAGCAGGGCCAGGGGTGGGATGGGAGAGCAAGGGAGTTTGGAGCTCTGCATTACGGGCCCTTTTCCCTGAAGAGGACTTGGAAGGGGGCCAGTACCTAGGCAGCCGTCTCCACTGTTCCACAGCGGGCAGAGCACTCACAGAAAGAGTGGGGCGAGGGGAGAGGAAGGGGTTTTCCCCTCAGGCAGGACTCCAGGCATCAGCCAAGCAGGACCGTCACTGTGAGAAGCGAGAGCCAGTCTCCAGACTCCTTCTGGCCTTCTCTCTCCTCCCCTGGAGGGCAGGGCCCTTCATGGACAGGCTGGGGGCCCAGCCCTCAGAAGGAGATTCGTGGTCACCCTACGGCTGAGTACAAGCAGAGGACAGGGTAGGCCAAGTCATTAAGGTTGCCAACGCATTCCTGGACTGACACAGGGCTGGCAAGAGCTAGATTTCCCAGAACTTCTCTTAGGAAGGATTCTGTAAGTGACTAGAATGAGTAAGTTGCTAAGGCTCCATAAGTGGACATGGCAGAGGTGGGGATGGGGAGGGGCTTGCCTCAGGAGAGACAAGTGGTTCCATAACTGCCTCGGAAGGAGAGTGGGCCAAAGGAGAGCGCGAGTCTAGGCAGGGCCTGGGTGTTGGGCCTCCACGGCAGAGCTGATGCTGTCCCAGGCTGCCAGGCCCTCCTGCACCTTCTCCTGCCCAGCACGCAGCTGCCCCACTCAGTACACATTTACAGAGTTGGTGTGACAAGGGGTGCAGACTGTTGCCTTCCCAGGATGCCCATGTTCCTTGGGGGGATCCTGAGGCCCCTCCAGGGTCCACCAGCCAAGCCCGCAGCCCTGCAGGGTCCAGAGCCTATCTCCGACGTAGCCTGTCTTCAGGTGCTCCCCACGTCCTGTGCCCACCATGGACAGAGTCTCCAAGGCATGGAGAGGCCATAGAGACAAACTCCAGAGCCACCAAACTCTGATCTCAAGGCACAAAGAATTCTTCTCCCAGAATAGAGGAAACTAAGCCCAGGGAAAAGAAATCAGGGGGTGAGGGGCATGCATTCAGACATTCAGTGTCCCAGAGGCTGCCCCCAGGAAATGGGGAGCTGCCTGGACCCAGCCTGTGGCCGGCCCCAGATCCGTGGGGCAAAGCAGGCTATAGCCACGGTGACAGGTCTCAGCTCAGAAGAGGAACCCTAAGAAGGGGGACGAGCCAGTGCCACCTGAGGCAGGGCTGGGGAGAGAGTGTACTCCCGCAGCTTTGGTTGAGTAAGCACCTACTGTATACCAGGCTCTATGCTATGAAGTATACATGCACATACTCCTTTAATTCTCACAATGCTTTTAGGAGGAAATACTGTCCCCAGATTACTGATGGGGATGTCAAAGCACATGGCAGTATGGTGACTTGCCCAAGGTCACCCTGCCAGTCAGTAGCAGTGTCTGACTTGGAGTCTCACTGTCTCCCTCCACTCTTGCCCCTGGCCAGGGAATCACAAGACACCTTTTAGAGTTGAGGATGGCATCTTTCTCAGCCCCTCACCCCCTTTGCCAGTAGGAAGGGAGCTGCTGTCCACCACTGGCCAGTGAGGCTGCCAGCTACCACATCCCCACCTCCAGCTTGCTCTGTAAGCCTGGGGCACACGGCACCGTAGCCAAAACACATCAAGAAGCAACCAAGTCAGCAAGTTCACAGGATGTAGTCCCCTCTCGTTTCTCCTCTTCCCCCAGATCTGGCACAGCAACCACCTCCGCAAATTTTGCAACCAACCACACCACATCCCAAACAGTCAGCACTTTTAGCAAGAAAAGGGACTAGAATGACACATAAATGGGGACATATCACTGTACCTATGGCTGGCCTCAGGGCATCAAAGGAGAAGGCTGGGGTTTAGCTCCCATCATCCACCTCTCCAGGCACAGAGCTCGCCTGGTCCAAATCAACCTTAGCTGGCCACCTCTTATCTTGCTGGTGCTCCAGTTGGCCAGTCCCCAGCCCCCAGTTGTCCATATTCAGCTCCACTTGGCTCTGGCTTGCATTGACTCCATGAGAGGTTCTGCAGCAAACACCCCCTCAGTTATGTCTGCCTTGGGCCCATGTTAAACACCAGTGTGCTGCCCCTGGGCCCAGCCTACCCAATGGCAGAGGGGCCGTCTGCCAGGCAGAAGCAGGGCAGCCAGCCCAAATTCATACTTGCCATAGGCAAACCCAAGAACAGAGCCGAGAATTGATGGGTCACGCTCATTTGGCTCTTGCTCTCCACAGACAAAGTCAACCCAACTCACCAGACCCGTGAAAGAGCTCAGGCGAGACATTCGCACCCAGACATGAGGGCGAAGCTCGGGCTGGCCCCCAGCTCAGCTCTGAGGCTCGAGGGCTGGGCTGGTGGAGGAGAAGCGTGGTATCCAGGACCGCAGCTGCTGGCGAGGCCCTTACCTTCCGCTCCGGGGTGGACGCTGCCAGCTGCTGCTGCTTCGCGATGTTCTCCGCCAGGCACCAGCACACTCTCTTCTTCTGCTCCTGCGAGTGCGCCTCCAAAGTGAATAAGCACTCTGCCTTCTGACGTCAGGGAAAACAGAAAGGGACGGATGGTCAGGGCTGCTCCCTGGCTCCGGGGGTTCCCTGGCCCGAGGGCGCGGCGGCAGATGGGAAGGGAGCGTCTGCTAACAGCCACAAATGCACAGGGTCCCCAGTGACACTGAGGCAGTCAGAGGAGCAGGGAAGCACGTTCTGGGGTCAGCTGGGCAGCCAGGGGCCCACAGGTTGGGGGCGGGGAGGGAGGCAGAGGCTCCCAACACAGTGGAGGCCTGTGGAGAGCTGTAGGACAGAGATGGTGAGGTCACCCCCAAAGGCAGGCAGCACAAAGCGGCAGCAAGGGAGCACAGGAGGGAGGGGGACATAGAGGGCCAAGGCCTCCGGCTAATGCTCTATGGAACCAGAACCCTGACTCTGGCCCGGGCCCACAGATCCCCTCTCCCTTACAAAACAATACACACCTCTGATCACAAGGCCAAGGTACATGGGCTGGATGGACACACCAGCAGAACCCAACAGTAACTCGACGCCCTTTGGAAAGTGCTGGATGGGCAGTCTCATGCCGCTCCACAGCCCAGGACATGGCTGGGGCTCATCAGTGACGGCTTAGCCCCACTGAGGGCAGCAACGTCAGCATGGGTGTCATTTAAATCCCCCCACATGGACTAAACTTGTGGGATGCCCTCTTCATCTGCGCCAAGCACAGTGAGTGGCAAGAACTGGCCTTGGTGAGCTCCAGCTGCCTGGAGGAACTTGCAGGATGAGGTCAAACCCAGGCCAGCTTTGACATAAGCACCAGGCAGTCAGCCCCTGAAGCAGTCAGGACATACAGGGACAGGGTGGAGGGGAGCCAGGGGCCCAGGGTTCTACCTACTACCAGGTTTGGATCAGGGCATGACAAACTCTTTCTGACTCTACCAGGATTTGATTTGCACCCCACAGGATTGTGATTACGTACATTCAGCCAGGGAGCTAAGAGCATGAGCCGGGGAGCTTAGAGCAGAGAATAAGACCATGTTTCTAGCCAGTCTTCCTCCGATTTAGAGTTGGAAAGACCTGGTTTGAATCTTAGCTTTGCTGCTTCCTAGCTGTCAACCACAGGAAAGTCAGGAGCCTTCTGTAATAGGCAACTGATAACAATATCACCTACATCTCAGAGCCCCTGGGAGGGCAAGCAATAAGGACGATCTCAGGCCTCAACACACAGAAACCATTATTATTCAGTAATTCATTCACTTGTTGTTGTTGTTGTTGTTGTTAGGTGCCGTCAAGTTGTATCCGACTCATAGAGACCCTCATAGGGTTTACAATGGCAGATTGTTTTTTCGGGATTGCTTTGGGAGTGGGTTGCCACGTCCTTCTCCCATTTTTTTTGTGGTGCTGGGAATTGAACTCGGGACCTCAGAGACTGCAGAGCAGCGCTCTACCAACTGAGCTAAATCCCAGCCCAATTCATTCACTTAGTAAATGTTAATTGAGCACCTATGGTCCTACATGCCCAGGAAATGTCCTAGGCACCGGAGATAAGGAGGTGAGTACGACAGACCAAGCCCTTGCCCTTGGGTTGGGGAGCAGGGATGATAAACACAGAAATAATTCAATAAACAATGTAATCACAAACTGTGAAAATGTCCCAAAGGTCATAAATGGGGAGGTTGTAGGTGGTTGAAGGCCTCCGAGAAGGACTGACAGTTGAGCTAAAGCCTGAATGATAAGAAGGACCCAGCAAAGAAAGTATTTGGGAGAAGCAGTTCTGGGGAGAAGAGACCCAAATGCAAAGGCCTTAGGCTGGGGATGGTTGCCTGCATTTTCTAATAGCATATCTGGGGGCTTTTCCTACCCTGCATCCAACCCAACCCTCAGGGATGCCACCCTTCAGGGTGGGGTCAGCTCCCATATTGCAACCCCAGGCTTTTCAGCCATCCCTCTCTAGCAGAAGAGTACTCAGAGGCTGCTCTTTCTAAAAGCATGAGAGAGAGAAAAGAAAGCCCTGCCCGCTGGCCTCAGGGAGCTGGGTGGGGTGAGCGGAGGCAAAGCCCTTGGCTTCCACTCAACGACAGGTCCTTCCACTTCCCAGAACCTTCCTACCCACTGTGGGCCAAAGAACAGGACACACCCAGAAAAAGACCCCAGGATTCCCCAGGGGATGCCCAGCAGGGCAAGTGCTAAGCAGAGGGCCCTCTGCTTCCTGTGTCATGGTGCAACCCCTGTGGTGAGGACTCTGGTCCCTTCTAGCTTGGAAAGGCCATCAATCCACAAAGACAGCCGGGCCTGAGCCTCCCAGCCCTGCTCTCACCTCCTGTGTGGCCTTCTGCAAGTTCCTTAATCTCCTTCAGCCTCAGTATCCTCTTTCTGTTCTTCCGGAATTCCACCTTAACAATAATTCCTTTCACCTAATTATCAATTTTAAAAGGCACTTTTCCACCTATGATCTCATTTTGATCTTGGCAATTCCACGAAGAGGCAGAGAGAATAGAGGGGTTTTTTCCCCCCCATTGCTGGGGATGGGACCCAAGGCCTTGTGAACATGAGGTAAGCACTCTATCACTAAGCTATGCCCTCAGCCCTTAGTTTTTTGAGATACAGTCTCACTATGTAGCCCAGGCTGCCCTGGAACTCACAATTCTCCTGCCTCAGCCTCCTGAGTGCTGGGATTATAGGTGTGCACCACCAACAACCCCACTTGGCATGGACTGTTACTCTTACTTTATGAAAGGGGAAAACCAAGGCTTAGAATGCCTAGGGGCCAATGATCCACAGAGGAAACCTCCAAGGCAAAGAGAGCCACTTGCTGGGATTTTACCTCTAAAACCTGGGAGGGCTCGTCACCTGGTGAGGCTGCCATATCCCTGGCCAGCAGACTGTTCTCTCTCTCTCTCTCTCTCTCTCTCTCTCAAAAATGGGCCATCAGAAGAAACTTTATGAAAGCCAGGGGGTCTCCAAGCAGCTGTGGGATGTACTGGCAGCTTTTTGTACAACTGCTTCTTGCTCTAGCATAGTGGCCCTCTCCCTACAAATGTACAAGAAAGCCCCCCAAAGCTGGCGGGGCCTCTCGCAGAGACAGAGCTACCTGTCCCGAATCCTGAGACAGCCCTTCTCACCCCATGGCCCTACGTGGCCAAGCGCTTTCCCAGTGGTGCCTGGATAGTTCTTCCAACAACCTTGCCAGGAACAGCTGTGATCATTCCATTTCACTGACACCGTCAAGAGCTACCCCTCAGGAGAGCCACGTTGTTCCACCTGGGATGGCAACCAGATCATTTGTAACAATTAAATGGGGCCCAATAAGACACTGCAGCCAAGGGACTTAGCCCAGAGCCTCCTCTGGCATCTCCTTTGGAAAGTCATATTTTTCTCCTGAGGGGTGGTGACACGTTGCTTGCCTCAACAACAGAGTGGACAACTGGATTTCAGGCTATGAGGACTTGAAACTGAAAACCTCTAGAACGCTAGGGAACCTAGAAGGCTTCTAAAGCACCAAAGACGTAATGCCAAGCCCGGTCCACGGCAGGGGCTGTCTGAGATGGGAAAACATTTTTGGAAGCCTAGGCTTTGGAGACTGGCCTGGCCAAGAGAGAGGGTGCAGGGCTAGCTCCCTGAATGGAGACTGAATTCCCACCTACCTAAATCTGTCCAAACTGTGGGCCCTCACTGCCTACCTGGCTGCTCCCCTATGTGAACCATCTCTCTTAATCCAGTGTGTGCTCCAAGTGATCCAACTTGTTAGTTTTAGTAGGGACTTGCACTGTGCCCTCAATACCAGGCTCAGAGTCAAGGCTGCCCTGAAGGCATCCTCATGTAATTCACTCAGAGACAGTGCCTTCTGTCGGGGGTGGTCCACCAAGGACAGGCCTCTGAGCTGCACCAGCCCTGAGCCAGCAGCACTGGGCCCGGACCCCTGCACTTAAACATGGCCATCCTCAAGTCCAACCAGACTCCCAGCTCCTTTTGGCCTCTTTAAAATCCCCGTCTTGCCTACCTCCTTGCTCCTGGATGAATTTTATATTTGTAAAAAACAAAATCTCTTCAACTATGACTGAAGTTTGTTCATCTGCAGTGACAGGCATGCCCTCGTTTAATTCAATTCTCCTGATGACCCTATGACACAGGTTGGTGGGGAAAACACAGCTGTTCCCATTCTTCAAAAGAGAAATCTAAGGCGTAGAGGGCTTAAGTCATAAGGAGATTCATAGTTTGTCTTCTGCCTCTTCCAGAACTTGCGATCTTGCTGTATTTATATAACTGTGTACATGCATTACAAAAACGTGAGATAGTCCTCTTAGCTTTCTCGTTAAAAGATCAATAAATCATTTGTGATATCTCTAATGGAAGGGAAAAGAAGATGAAAAGCACTTCCTCCTGCTACTAGCTGTCAATAACAATAGCTGCCATTCACAGAGCACTCTGTGTGCCAGGCTAAGTGCTAAGTGTTTGAGATGCAGAATCTTATTGAATCTCATTTAATCATTACAACAATCCTGCAGGTAGGCCTTGTTGTCTTGAGTCAGAGAGGACCATGTAACTTGCCCCAGATCACTCAGGAAATGGCAGAGCCAAGATTCAACAGCTCTACATTGTCCTAACTCCAAAGCCCAGACTCTTAAATTAATGGAACCAGCATCCAGTTCTAGGTGAGAGAGAATGGTCACTGGACAATGTAGCCCTTGCTCCAATGTTCCCAATGCTCTGAAGCCAGTCTTGAGAAGCATCTGTCCCATGGATTTGCAGGGACTGAGGGAGACCTATTCAGGGGACTAGGGACCCAAAGTTAAGTACTGCTTAGGGCAACCCTACTCAGAATCTGGCAACTGAGGAACAAAGATATGCAGCCACTCAAGCAATTGGGGCTTTTTCAATGCAGAGTGAAAAACCCTCTCCAACTTCCAATTCTTCCCCTGGTTTTTTCTCAAGGTCCTCTTACGTGTCAGGCAATGAAGAGAAACCATATGGCAGAAGCTCCAACTAAGATGTGAGTTTGGGGCTCTCCATGTCAAGAGTGTCCAAGTGAAAGAGCAAGCCAGCAGCTTGTCTTGTAAGGAGAGGCATTACAGACTTGCCTCTCATAAACAGCAGTCCATTAAGAAGAGAGGTTTCTAGCTGCCTGGGAGCTTTAATCGCCCAGCCCCTCATGGTCAGATCACCTGGCACTTTACTGAAGTAAAAGGCCTTAAATCAATACCCCTTCGTCAATCTCTGGAGGGCTGGGAGGTCACATATGCAATGGAGAAGAAGTGCTTTCCTCTGGGAGAAATAGCCCCAGCCTGGAAGGAAGCTCTCTTGGCATTAAAGAATCCAGAGCCTCCTGGAAAAGCTAAACTCTAAAGTGATGGCGCTGGAGGAGCCAAGCCTGGCTCACAACTTCTTCTACCTGCACTCTGCTCACTTGAGAGTTCTGTGGAAATGGACACCCTCCAGTGCCCTGGCAGGGATGTGGCTGACTGACACAGGGGAGGACATCCAATGCCCTCACGTCTGCCTCCCAGGCAGTGGACTCTCCAGCTCAGCTCCTACAATAGCTACTGCCTCTTGGGAACTCTCTGCTCCCCCAGAATGGAATGTCTCAGCAACTGTCTTCTCCCCCAGGGGACTCTTCAAAGATGCAATGGACACCTTGAACCTCTTGGCCAGGAACTGAAGGAATGCTTTTTAATCACAAATGGGCACAAATTCTTTCTCAGAAGGGTATATTCCTCTTGCCCATCCATAAAGAACCCCCTCCAGGTACCGCCAATGTAGAGTCTCCCATTGGGATATACAGGTTCCCAGCACTCTGTGGGGAGGTAAACTTCAGTGGAGGCAGAAGGCAGGAACGGGCCTAATGAGTCCTGCTTGGAACAGATAGCACCCTGCCTACACATTAGTAGACCCAGGGTTGGGAATAGAATATTCACTGAAAATTTAAGGGTTCATCAGCTCAGTGGCTCTCAAAATTTTCATCACCAACAACCTCTCTGGTTAAACCCTGGTTTCATGCTATTTTATCTACCAAACCATATCATGCAATGAGCTGTTTGCCCACTTTTGCTCCCCAAAGTATAGCACTGGCCAGCTAAGTGTCCAGATAGACTGAGACCATGAGGCGGATGAAACACGTAAGTGGGTGTCATTCCAGCCCAAATGCAGACACCTGATGTTTGCTTCAGCCTGTGTTGTCTGGCCCAGGGAAAGGTTCAATTTCCTCTGGGCCTTTGAAACACTGACAAGAGCCTGTAAGGGGTGTGGTGGTACTTTCTGGAAAAAGAGGACAAAAGAGGCAGGGGCAGGAGTCAGGGCAATCTCTGGAGGAAGGGCTACTCAATAAGTAAGAGGCTGCTGTGCAGCTGCTTAGCCACCCCTTTGGGAGTCCCGCAGGGGCTGGGGGCAGGAGGTCCCAAGTAGGAGCCCTCGAGGGGCCACCTTCAGCGCCATCTTGTTCACTGCTCCTTCATGCAGAAGTGAGAGAGCGCAGGCAGGGACTCCTGCATTCTACAGAATAGGAAACTACCCTCTGGCCTTGCCTTGGTGTGGAGGCCCATGTCTGAACCCTGCCCTGCAAGCCGGCCCCACGTCATGCTTCATGCAGATCACCCTCCTCTTTAGAGAAAGGGACTCACCTCTGCCAGGTACAGCACACAGAATTTCAAGTCCTCTGAAGAACCTTTGAGGGCACAAGAAGACTTACATTAGAACTGGCTAGAGAGCGTGGCAGTTTGCTGGGTACAGCCAGCTGTTGTGCCCAGGGGGCCGTGTATGGTGCCTCCCAGAACAAGAGGGAGGGCAAGGCAGGCACAGGGACCCAGGAAGTCTCTGGAGCAAAGCCTGCTGCCTCACCAACTGCTAGAAGGCATCTTTCCATAGCTCGATCTGGCCCACAAAATGTTGAAATTGCACCTCCAGGAGAGGTGGCCAAGAGCCCCTCTGGCTTCCCACAATCAGGTGCAGGGAGCTGTCATCACCCCAGGAGGCCTTGCCTTTCCATGATCCCTGCCACAGAGGGCAGGGAGGCAGCGCACCTCCAGGCTTTCCCTCTAACACTTCAGTGCCTTCGCCATTTGGAAATTCAGCAGGGAGCTGTTTGGTTCCCGGGTAGGCCTGGTTTCCTACCAAGGCAAGCACAGCCCAAGGACAGGTGATCCCCAATCCCAACCCCATCCCCACCCCATCGTGTGAGATGGCTTGCCAGCCAGCAAAACCCTCTGTGTTTTCCTGGAGCCTCCTCAGCCTTTGGCTTGGCTCCTAAGGTCAACCATTCACCAAGCTGGGAAAAGCAGGGAGGAACTGTGGCTGTCCCCTCCTTCACCAACAGAGGAGCTGAGGTGGAAGGAAGCCCAAGGGCACAGAGATGCCCCCATCTGTTGGGGAGGCTTCCTGGAGGAGGCGCTTGCTGAGCCACAACTCTGGATGGGAAGAAAGGGTCCTCTAAAAGGGGGGAACCGCATGGGCGAAGGCGTGGAGATGGAGAAGCACCCGCTGCGTTCAAAGGCCAGCACGCGCAGAGGAAAAGCTCAGCACTTTCCAGGACACCTGCCCTCACCACTGCAGCTGCTCCTAAGGACCTGGCAGCGCTCCCCAAAGGAGCACCGTCTGGACACAGGCCTGGGACAGTTGGAAACTCCCTGCGCCTCAAGCACTTGACCTCACCAGGCAAGCTGTCAGTTTTGAGGGAAGCAAGCATACAGTTCACGCAACACTAAACACTTGAAGTGCCACGGAACCTCAGTGCACCAAGGCTCTACGTGCCAACGGCTGCTCCAAACGCTTTCCATGTGTCACGCAAGGAGCGGGGTATAGCTCAGTGGTAGAGCACTTGCCAATTGTGTAATAGATTACCCCTCAAAACAACTCCACAAGGCAGGCTCTTGGCACCCATGGCTCATATGAGAACAGGGGGCCACATGGGTAAAGTGACTCCCCCAGGTGGGAAAGGGGAGAGCCGGGATCTCAATCCACTAGCCCAGCTCCGTGGCCCTCTCTGGGCCCCACTCAGCCTATGATTGCGGATCCCCAATGCATGGTCAATGCATTCTTTTGTGAGAAGTGAGTGGGAAGTGGTACCAGTGGTACCACTGACCATTGCACAGCCCACCTCTCAAATGCCAGGCTCAGAGGAGACCTTTCACGCTTACTTGAAGCAAACAAACTGCCAAACAAACCAAAAGCTGTCACAAAGGGAAGGCAGCAAGGTAAACACAGAAATGGTGAGTCAAGCCAACTCCTAAGAAAAGCAGGGAATGGAGCCCCGGTCCAGATCCCCTTAAAGCAAATATATGGGCAGTTCCCTAGGCCAAAAGCTCCTGAGGTACCGAGGCTGCCAGGCATAGCCAGATAAAAATAACCCATAAGGAAATGGGGCCCACTTGGGACTTAGAATAAATCTTCCTACTTCTCCCCACCTAAAGATGTGTTGGGAAGAGAGGGAGCCCTGCCTCAGAAATGTCATGTTGAAGGAAACTGTAATTCCAAAGCTACTGCTGGTTCCTTGTGTTGCTAAGGGTAGAAACAAAAGAAGAGGTTTCTTTTGTTTAAGAAAACACCCTGCATGGGGCCCTGGGTTCTGTCCCCTAGCACCACAAACACATTAAAAAAAAAAAAAAAAGACAAGACACTAAGATCTTTCCTTGACTTTACAGAAGCAGATCCTAGTGCTACAGGAGAGTCAAAGAAATCTATGTAAGAAAATAATAGAGATTTGGGGTTCAGAAGCTAACAGTGGGGAGAAAGGCCTCTCTAGAAGGGGAGGGGAAGGTCCAGGAGATGAGGGACTCAGGGAGGCAGGAGCTGAGGTTGGGAAACACACCCTCAGACATTCTCTACAGCTGGGGACAATGGACAGGTTGCCTTGACAACTTCCCCATGCTCTGCCACTGCCCCCTGCCTGCCCTGACCTCGTCCCACTGCACTGCTGCAAACTTTCACTTGGAATCTGCTCCCCGTCACAGCCATGCGCTGGCAGTGCTGTGACAGGAGGTTGGAATGGGGGCAGTGCTCAGCGTGATTCACTGCCTCATAAAAGAACAACGAAGCAGCAGAGCCGATGGTGCCAGGGAGTCGCTGCTGCAGCTGTGGAAAAGTAGCAGGCAAGGGGGCCGACCCCAGAGAAAGCCTGAGCCCCCCTTGGAGGTTAGGATTAGGGCTGGCGTAGAGGACAAGGGACACTGAGGAGGCACACATTTGGGTTTTCCTTGAAACACACTAACTGCCTGTGCCATTGTGAAACTCAAAGGGGAGCCACTGGTACCTCACTTCCCACCAAAGAATGTATTGGCCATGCAGTGGGGATCCCCAGTCATAAGCTGAGTAGGGCCAGAGAGGGCTTCCCAGCCCAGGTCTGCCCGTGTCATTTCCCCAGAGCCCTCCCACACCCGATTTGAGATCACATCTCCCGCATTCCCTAAACCCTTTCCACCGGCTGCGGCCAGGAGGGCTGCTGTCTCCATTCTCCATGTAAAAACACTGAGGCCTCCATACTGATTTCCATAGTGGTTGCACCATTTTACAGCTCCACCAGCAATGTAAAAGTGTTCCCTTTTCCCCGCAGCCTCGCCAGCATTTGTTGTTGTTTGTTTTATTGATCTTGGCCATTCTTACTGGTGTAAGGTGAAATCTCAGCGTTGTTTTGATTTGCATTTCCCTAATAGAACTACCATATGACCCAGCTATAACACTATTGGGAATTTACCCAAAGGGAGATGAGTCATCATACCATAGAGACACCTGCATCTCCATGTTCAATGCAGCGCTTTTCACAATAGCAAAGATATGGAATCAGCCAAAGTGCCCCTCAACAGAAGAATGGATAAAAAAACTATGGTATATATACACAATGGAATAC